>JAGKQL010000024.1:653833-669126 GCA_018398635.1 Cyprinodon brontotheroides
GCACCAACAATCACGCCACGTTCAAAGTCACTCAAATCACCTTTCTTTCCCATACTGATGCTTGGTTTGAACTGCAGGAGATTGTCTTGACCATGTCTACATGCCTTAATGCACTGAGTTGCCGCCATGTGATTGGCTGCTTAGAAATTAAGTGTTAACGAGCAGTTGGACAGGGTTACCTAATAAAGTGGCCGGTGAGTGTATGTAGGCTATATATATATTTTTTTTTTTACAATTTTGGTATAATTCCTGCTCTAAGTGGGTCACACTGTGAGCTAAAGACATGTTTTAGAGTCTGTGCTCCAGTTAACAATTAATCGATTACTAAACTTGTTGACATTATTTCAATAATCGATTAATCTGATTAAATGTTTCAGCCCAAGATAAAATACATGAAATGGGTTAAACAGAATAACTACAGTCTAGATGTACAACTTGTAGAGTGAATTTAATGTTCTAAATGCTCAGTGTCGGTTCCTCTTCTAGTTCCAGTCCTTAATGTCAATAAAATAAATTTATTTGGTGTCCCTTGAATCTATTGTTTTGCTTCGTTTAATGATACAAAGAGAAATATAAAAATATATTATTTCATATTCCATCTTGGAGTCACCGATTTTTCCACCTGAGCAAGCATGAAATGTCACAAGGTTGGCAGTTTATTTATTCATCTCATTTTTAAAATGTATTTTTCTTCGTTTCTTTTTTACATTTGGCTTCATATGGATAATCATTTATAACTTTCATTTACACAGCACTGATTCCAGTTCTACGCCTGTTGCAGTGTAAATCTGGTTGGTTCATCATTATCTTGATTTAGTCCAGATGTGTTCATTGAACATGTGGCTGTGTTTGGTCGGTCCAATAGTAGACGTTGCAAAGACGTTAAAATCCCAGTTTTTAAAATCTTTTTAATGTTCTGGAAATAACAGCTTTTCACCTTTTAACCAAATGAAGACGTCGTTTGGACGTAAATCATGCAGAGGCGGAGCTAGATGGGGGGGCCTAGGATGGCCATGGCCACCCTTAGCCAATAATTGGCCACCCCCACCAAATTTTCCGTCTAAAGCCAGGCGTACACTGTGTGATTTTTTTCAATCGTTGCACACAGCAGCTGCTCACACCGTACGACGAAACCCTGCAGTTTAGTCGTACTAAACTGCAGGGTTTCGTCGTACGGTTTGAGCTCACAGCTCATGATGTATGTGCAGCACGATGCTCTCTACCTGCTCACACTGTACGATTTAAACCCACGTCAGACTCAGCTCCGCAGTGAAATGGAGCTGCTCTGACTCGTCTATCCGGAAGCCAAACAAGTAGAAGAGGAATATGAAGCTCACTACAATGAAACGCGCTGCCTTGGCAATTTGTGTAATTTTGTGCTGAAAGCCCTAAAACGAAAAAGCGACAACATATTTGGACAAAGAGATGGCTGAACAAATGTGGCTACTACGGTCTGCCAATTTTATAGAAGGTACTCCCTTTCACTCGCACCCCCGCCATGCTTCTGTGATTTCATCTGAGAGGAAAAAGAAGAATCCTTGTTTTCGCACTGAGCGATTTGCCCACACAATCGGGAGAAAATCGAACATCTTGATTTTCTCGTGATTCCTGATGGGGAGGTGGTCTGATCGTAACCCTCTGTACACTACACGACTCACAACGCACTGGAAAATTGCCCCGATAATCGCACAGTGTACGCCGGGCTTTTTATAAATGGTAAGAGCAGTAATACTCTCAAGGAGAATGTTTAAAACATTTTTAATTTTTCATATATTATCAATTACTTGACAACAAAAAGCACTGTGGTTAATTATGCACATCAATATACCAACATTAAAGATGATACGTACAGAATTCCTGCTCTTTTCAGAGCAAGATTCTGTGTTATATGGGGTAAAGAGAGAAATATGTGTCTCTGCAAGTCATTTAGGAGTCTTAGATAAATAACTATTTTAATAAAAACGTATTAAGTAATCAATTTATGTAGATATTACTACTTGTACATTTCAATTTCATGCAGAATAAATATTGACAAAAGTAGGTAAGTAATGATAATAGAAAAGATGTCCAGAACTCAAACCCGATAGAATTTTACCCACTATGTCTTTTATCTAGAAAGTACAGATGTTTAAATATATGCTTCTATTTGTTAGCAAAGGCTGTAGGAAAGGATGGGTTGTCTTCATTTAAAAAAACATGGATGTTATGCTTGTTAATTTTCCTTTTGGAACGGGGTAGATTGACCCTGAGGTTCTGGTGCCTATCAACTATCAGCCCCCTCATTGCTTGTTACCTGGACACCCTTATAAAAACTTTCTGGCTACGCCTCTGAAATCATGTCGTCCTTTCAGTTTATTTTTAAATAAAATCTGCTCGGTGGGGTTGGACTTGTGCTTCTGACCCGTTTCGTGTCTCAGTGAAGGTTGGGGGCCAAACGGTGGGAGGCAGGAAGCTCCTGAGGTTCCCAGCTTCACACCTCCAGTCCCCCTAAACAGCTGCAGCAGCTTTCTGCACTGAACAAAAGCCTCATTTTAACATGAAACAGAGAAGTGCGCGCGCCGCCGCGGGGACCATTAAAGGCACGCGGCCGCGTGTCGGATGAAGGGGCGTCGTGCGGCTTTCTGTCACCTGACAGACGGTCAGCAGGTAGGTGTGAACCCTCCACCCAGCCCACAAGGCTCAGTGTAAAGCGCATCGTTTGCATGAATCCAGCCCCACTCCCACGCAGGCTGGGGGCCAACAGGTCCAGTGGCACCGACTGGGCTCAGATGGGTCCAGCTTTTTGTGCTGAATCAGGGGCCCCACTAACAGTCATATTTAGGGCCCCTTTTCCCATCAGGGCCCGGATCCAGATCTTCTTAACGTCCAACCCTTTACTGAAAAAACTGATCTGAAAATAAAAAAATAAAATCACAAAATCAGTTTATTTTCTCTTAACTTGAGCAGATTTTTTTTCCATCTTAGGTTAATATGCAGTTGTTTTTTTCTGAGTTAAAAATTCAACTATCTTATTCTATTTTTCTATTCAAACCTATCTGATTACTACACTTATTTAAAGATATTTAGGCATCCCCATTATGTCTGAAAGAAGCTGGAATAATCAGGTCTTCAGCCTTTCTGAAGGGTTTGTCAGTTTTCCTTTGGAATATGACTTCATAGCAGATCCCCATCTTTTCTGGGTGGTTCAGAGCTATATGTGTATCTATGTTTATCTTTTTTAATTTTAATTTTTATCTTTATTATCTTGTGCAGTTGGATGTATATAAAAAACTGTAACTGGAGCGTGTAACAAAAGTAATTTGCCTCTGGGATTATTAAAGTATTTCTGATTCTGATTAATCAACTCCAATATTGAATGATTCAAAGAGCTTTTATCATCATAAAGATTACAGACAAGAAACTTAAAATTAAAGTAATAGAAGATCTGCTGTAAGTTGATTCATTGCTCGGGTCTCTGACGTTGGCAAAGACACTAAATCAACTTTATCCATGTAAAAACTAAGCCTACTTTATAAAAGTGTCACATTGAACTAAAACTAAATGAAAAAATGCTATTATTTTTATTTAGATCTGTAAAATATATAGTATATATAATTACATATGTATATATTTATATTTTTAGTGTGGAAAGTAGTTTTCTATTTCTTTAGAATTTAATATTTAATATTTAATATTTGCAATATATTGTCTGCATACCTGGAGCGTGTAAAAAAAGATTATTTCCCCCTATAGGATCATTAAAGTATTTCTGATTCTGAAAAAGCAGCTAAAGGTTATTGGCTAAGCTACTGATAATTGGCCAGTCAAATAATTCCTGCAACTGTTGGATCATTTAAGCATCTTTAGTTGCTTCATGTCAGCAAAGGAAGACATTAAAAAACTGATGCTTTATTAGATGCAACAGATTCATGAATTATTTGTATGCTGCATGATAGATATTGAGAAATGAAGGACGTGGTCACATATAGGAATATGACATCTGTGCTTTGGAACAAGGTGGTGGCAGCATCATGCTGTGGGGACAGAGTTAATGGCATGATGCTTGGAACTAAATGAGAAGAGGAAATGTGGTTAGAGGCTGCAGAGTTAGATTATGGAGATTCTCCTTCCAGCAGAAGAACCATGAATATCTAGGAAATAGAGTGAATAGGTCTAAGTGGTTTTATGAGATAGAATGGCCTAGTCAAAGTATAGACAGTGATGTAACATAGTGGTTTTCACTAACAGTCTTCATTCAATCTGATTTTAAAATGTTTTATAAAGGCATGTTTCAGATGTTGGTAGAGGGCGGGGCTAAAAGGTGAGGGAAAAGCTGGGATTTTATTTTATTCCGTCTTGCGCTCGCGCTGCTCCATTTGTTTCACGCGCTGCTGTGTGTCCAGGTGTTGGCTCTGACACCTCTGCAGACTTTCCCACGATCTCCAGGACGACATCAACCACCTCTTCCTCCTCCTGAGCGGCCACGCGCCACACGCCGTGGCTCCTCTCACCTCGGCAAAAGGCTCGTGCCACCTTATCCCTCCGGGCCATTTGCGCGCACGTGAAGCAAAAGGTGTGGTACGATGTTCGCCGCTGGTTTAACAACCACAAAATAAAACAATGAAAGTCGGAGGAGCCAATAAAGTTAAATAAAAGTCAGCTGACCAACAGCCAATCAGAGATCAGTTAAAATGACTCCAATAAAACGTGTCTCCTCATCTGCACATCAAAGCGCTGATGGGGCTCAGCACGTGCTTATTGGAGGTGGGTGTGCTTGGCATCGATGGCGGATCGATGCCAAGCATATGAGGAGGCTTCCTCCAGCAGCACGCGCTGGTACTGACTTCCACATGCGCGTGCGTCAGCATGAAGATGATGTTTCTGCCGATTGATGACAGGCCTTAGAGTCAGCGATGGATGCGTGTGCGCACCGCGTGCTGGGAGGGAGCGCGCGCATCTCTTATTGAGGCACCAGGTAAATAAAGGAGGCTTGTGAGCATGCGCACACCTGGTTTTAAATGTTCTACATGACAGCAGCGCATCATTAAGAGCTCAGATGATGAAGTTCTGTTAGAACCAATTCAGTTCAGTTTATTTCCAGTTCACAACACGTCATCTCAAGGCACTTTACAGTTCACCAGATCATCCAGTCAGATTGATACAAAGTTTGCTATCTAAGGAAAACCAGTTGATTGCATCGACTCATTTTACACTCGAACACAATCCCTCACACTAAGCATGCTTGTAGCGACAGTGGAAGGAAAAACTCCCTTTTAACAGGAAGAAACCTCCAGCAGAACCAGGCACAGTGTGGCGGCCATCTGCTGAGGCAAAAGGCCAGACAAGTTCTGCTGGAGGCTCAGTTCCTTGGAGCAGCAGCTGAAGCTCTGAGGAGAAACATGAGTTTGTTGCAGCAGATCTTGGAGCTGCTGTTTGGGTCAGAGAGCCATCAGAAAGCCGATTCGGTGAAGTTCGGCCCAGAGAACCGGTGGCGTTGAAAGATAAATAGATGTTTTTTTATGCCTGCAAAGTTTGAAGCTTAACCGGTTAAAAAACATTCCCTGTAGAACCTGCAGAACCAAAACAACCACTGGAAGGAAAAAAGGAGTCAATCTGGACTCTTCCGAAGCTGAGCTGGACTGTGCAGCTCCCTGCACAATGGTTTCTGGGTTCCAGAACAGAAGGAGGGATCTCCATAGGTTCTCTAGATGCTGCAGCTGGGAAATGATTCAGATCAGCAGCCACTGACTGAGTCCTGCTGCAGTAAAATTGAACATTTTAAATGTTTAAATCTAGAAACGGAACAATTTTGAGCAGAAAATAAACTTTTAAAACTCAACCAGATGGTTGAGGATTAGGCTAATTGAAAAAATAAAAAAGTAAATTGATTTTTAAAAATATTTCAGTTTAATATGGGGAAAAAAGTCAGAATTCTGACTTTAATCTCAGAATTCCTACTGAAGTCTGACAGCTAACTAACATGTTAGCATCAAGCTAGCCATGTCTGTTTTAGAGACTAAACTAGTTCTCTTTTTTTAATCACCTTCTGCTCTTCCATTATTGAAATAGCATCACCAGGGACCCGGCTTGGACACTTAAAAAAGTCGCCTAATTCCCTAATTTTTCACTAATGTGTTGCTGTTCCTCCCAAACAGCTCGCATCTTTGTCAGTGAAGCTGAGTGCTAACCACTGTCTCTTACTCTCATGGTGCCCATCTAGATTAAGATCCAAAATTCTGAGATTAAAGTCAGAATTCTGAGATTAAAACCAGAGTTCTGAGATTAAAGTCTTAATTCTGAGATTAACATCAGAATTCTGAGATTAAAGTCTGAATTCTTGAGATTAAAGTCTGAATTTGGAGATCAAAATCAGAATTCTGAGATTAAAGATCTGAATTCTGAGATTAAAATCAGAGTTCTGAGATTTTCAAAGTCTGAATTCTGAGATTAAAGTCAAAATTCTGAGATTAAAATCAGAATTCATAGATTAATGCATCAGAATTCTGACAGAATTTTTTTTCCCATATTAACGAAAATATATTAATAAAACATGTTAACCTTTTTTTTTTTTTCTGGCCCTAATCATCTTCCGTAGTTTGAGGGCCAGATATTTTTTTTAGGAGTTCAGTTTGATCATGGCAGGGAGGAGCTGTTGGTTATTTCAAAATGAAGCTCTTCTGCAGAGAGCGGCCCAGTTGGGATCAGTCCGTAGATCCTGCTGGTTCCGGTCCAGATTAGGAGCGTTTATTCAGTCAGCCTGGGTCTGATCTGACAGGTTGTTCCATGTAAATAAAAGGGACCCTCACACAGTAAGGAGGCCCCTGACCATCTCCTGCCCTGAGCGCACAGAACCCAGCTGCCTGGACAGTAAAGCAGAACCATGTTCGCTCTCTCCTCCTCCTGCTTTTCTTGCGGTTGATTGGAAAGTGTTTCAGGAAATCCTCAGGTGGACTCCATTTACAGCCACCCCCCTCCTCCTCCCCGCTCCTCCCCCCTCTCCTCCCCCCGCGGTATAAAGCGGAGGTGAGACCGCAGCCGCCGCAGTCCAGAGTTCAAACAGCCGCAGTTTAGTTTCTTTTTAGCGCAGCAGGCGGACAGGACTGTTTACACCAGAAACTTTTTTTTTTATTCTCTCACACAGCGGTTTGGTTCTTTTCTCTCTTCTCCAAAGTTTATCACCATTTCGTTCTTTATTTTTTCTTTTTTTCTTCCATTTTTTTTCTTTATTGATTTCACCCAGTTTGGATTTTTACGCTCAGATAAACTGAGCATCGGGTCCGCGGTGCTCCGACATGGCGCGCTTGTTCCTGCCGTGGCTCCTGCTGGTCTTCTCGGCGCAGACGGTGAGTAGCTCCTCCGACAGCCCCCCAGAGGGGCTACCTGCAGAGCCGCGCAGCTTTCCTGCCGCCCGATTTGGGAGCAGAGCGCTGTGGATCTGTGCGCCTTTACGCACAACGCGCTGAGTCTTCCCTTCCTGCGGATTTAGCTTCTAAGAGCTGGATTTCAACTTTTTAAACGCCTGTTATCTCACTGCAGAATTAGGAAAACCTTTAGGGGAACATGTTTCATCTTATAAAATGACTTAAATAAACTCCCTCCTCTCAGGTTCTCACGCAGCCTCCCAAGGCGGTCTTCGAGCTGAAGGTCCAGTCCTTCAGCAGCTCCCTCAGCATCTGCAGCCAGTCCAGCGACTGCCGCATCTTTTTCCGCATATGCCTCAAACATCATCAGGGCGTCATTAACCCGGAGCCGCCGTGCACCTACGGGAACGCAAGCAGCGCCCTGATGGACCCCGGCTCCATCGCCCAGAGCTCCCCCATGAGGGTGAACGTTTCCTTTAAGTGGCCGGTAAGTGAAAAGAACCATCCGACTGTTTCCACCCCGCTGTAGGCTGAGGATTTATCCAGGTTCTTATTAAGGACAAAATCTCCACATACATGCGTTTTTTTTTGATCAATCAAACAAACAAACAAACAAAAAACAAAACTGCAAAGTAAACATTATCTGCGCTTCTGGTGACAATCAGACTCACTTATTACATAATAAGTTGGGATTAAATACCTGTTTGACCCCGACGCGTCGGGGCCGCGCGTAATGACTCGTGTGCGTGTTTAGTGTGATTATTAATGATTAATAATTGTTTCCTGTCCACTGCAGGGCTCCTTCTCTCTGATCCTGGAAGCCTGGACCGCGGACTCCTCAGATCTAAAGGCTGCAGGTAAAATAACAGCTGCGGCTGCTGTGCCGCGCTCTCACCACCAGGCGGCGACAGAAAATGTGTTTATGCTCCAAATTCAGACTGAAACACAGAAAAAGTTTGCAGAGTTCAGCTTTAGAGAACCTTTCTTTGAAGTCTTGAAGGTTTCTAAATACATTTGGAGAAAGAGGTCTTAATTAATCAGTTTAGAAAAAAATAATAAAATCTTGCTTTTTCTTTAAATGCTAATTGGTTTACCAGATGACTGATTTTATTTGGTTCAAGAAATATACATTTTTCATGTCCATTCTGGTGAAATGTTTGACTGAGTGGAAGATTATGGAAGATGGAAACCAGGCATCTGTGACGGGATGGATAATCTGATCAGATAAAGAAAAAGACACGGAAGTTTTGGAGATTACATCTGGTCCCTTCGAGGATCCGTCTTTCCCAGGATCTCCGGAGTGATTTTATCTGCATTCTGCTGCCTGGCCCATTCGGTCCACGGGGTGTGAGTCTGCAGCCCAGATCCGTCTCTGTTTGGACACATTTGAAGCATCTTAAAGAGCAGAATCAACAGCAGTGACACGGGACTGTTGAGATGATCAAATCTAGGGCTCTGCAGGAATAAGCGGCCCTCTGTAAAACTTTAAGAGTTTTAGTTTTTACCTAATCGTGAAGGAATCACTGGTCACTGATTCATGAGAAGTTTAACATTTAACTGAACCCGACTGATCCATGGAACTCAGAGGATCACAGGTGTAGGTTTCTAATAAACTTTGACATAGTTTTTTTTTTCCCCCCCTACTTGTCGCTCCAGGGGACCAGAGCAACCTCCTCAGCCGGATGACGAGCCTCCGCCGGCAGACTGTCGGGGAGAAATGGTCCCAGGATGTCCAGCAGGACAACCAGAGCCAGCTGGACTTCGCCTATCGGGTGGTCTGCATCGAGAACTACCACGGGGAGGACTGCTCAGCCTACTGCCGGCCCCGGAACGACACCTTCGGCCACTTTAACTGTGACGCCGAGGGGAACCGCCAATGCCTGGATGGCTGGAGTGGACAGTACTGCACGGACCGTGAGTTCTCTGACTCCAAGAAGGGCAAACAAACACCTAAAAGCTGTGTTTTCTTAACAGTGTAGCTGAACCCTTCAGTGAACACTTCCTCCTCTGTTTCCATACCAGCATGCTGCCATGTTGGCTGCAGGCGAATTGAGCAAAGCTTCATTTTTAGTGCAGAAGCTTTGAAACTGCTGTTCGTCTTCAGACCAAAAGATCTCAGAGCTTCTGTCATGTTCAGCCCGTGTTAATGTGTTTGGCTCTGAGGTCCGCTCCTTTGTTTTTGGCTCAACAGTGGGCCCCGCGGTCGGGCCCCAGGTTGGCCCTCAGCCTGCTCCTTTAACAGGGACACGCGCTGGAGCTTAATGTGTGCGGCCGTGCGTGAAAGGAGACAGCATGTGTTGCTTTTGTTGTGTGAGCCAGCTGCTTCATCCGGTGCTTAATAAGCACTTATAGGGGAGGAGACTGAGCATGTGTGTGTGTGTGTGTGTGTGTGTGTGTGTGAGCGCTCCTGTTTTGGCACCAGAGTTAGGACCATTTTTTTCCCCATTTCACCATCAAATTGAGGACCGATTACCAAAACAGCTTCTCAGTAACCTGCAGCTGATGGAGAATGTCTTCTAACAGGAGGATGGAGGATTTCACTGGTTACAAGTTAAAAAATCAGCTGTAAAACTCTTTAATTGAACACATTGTCCTTCAGCATCTGGCTCTTTCAGCCATTTATGACAACTTATCCTCAACAACATCTCAAATCAACAATATTGAAATTAAAAATCAAAGATAAAACACATTTTTCTCACCCAGACCTTTAGTTTTAAAAACATCTTTACCTTAATTATATACATGTACTTGATCTATTTACTGTATATAATATGTTCATTTCATTTATGCAGGAATGTGTATTTTCTTCGTGTTATTTATATCTTTTATTCATGTTTTGCTAAACGTATTAATTGTTCTATATTTGCCGTTTTTCCCAGCCTAATGGATCTATGCTTGGCTGTATAGATGAACTCGACTGTTTGTAGCAAAGTGAGGACATTTTGCTGGTCCTGCCTTTCAGTCTTCTTTAGGACTGAGTTTAGGTTGAGCTTTGGTTTAGGGAAGCACAGGTATTGGTTAAAAAATGAATGGGAATCACCACATGGTCCTCAGTGCAGATAACAAGATGAGAAAGTGTGTGAGGAGGAACCTGACAGGGAGGGAATCTGCCTCTGACTCCAGCTCTGATGTTCTCCTTGTAATCCTCTCTCCTCCTTTCTCTCCCTCTCTCTTTCTCCACACTCACCCTCCTCTTCCTCCTCCCATCAGCCATCTGTGCAGGAGGCTGCGGCGAAGACCGTGGCTTCTGCGAGTCAGCCGGGACGTGCAAGTGCAAGCAGGGCTGGGAGGGGAAACACTGCGACCAGTGCGTGCGGCATCCGAACTGCATCCACGGGACCTGCCAGCAGCCCTGGCAGTGCAACTGCAAGGAGGGCTGGGGAGGCCTGTACTGCGACCAAGGTGGGTCTGACCCGGGAGCGGGCCAGCCGGTGCGGTCCGGTCCGGTTAACGCGCTGCTGGAGGTTTCATCCAGAGTTTCGGGCCTCTGAGGAACCACTCTGAACAAATATGATGTGAGGGTTGAGCTGCAGCTCAGTGGGTCCAAATGGTTGCAGAAGATCCTGCAGACTTTAGAGAATGAAATATTCATAAACAACGAGGTCTTATCACCACAATATTGTTCAGTTGTTGTGTTTTAAAAAGTTCTACCAGAATCCTGAAAAAGCTCTGATCCAGATGTTCCTGACAGACTCTCCTATAAGCTGGCCAAATGGTCCCCAGACTCTCTGATGCTCTTTAGTTTTAGTCCCGCCCCCCATGTTGCTTTGTCCATATTAGCCTCTCCATATTTGCTCCGACCCGATCCAGACTTAGTTCTAAGACTAAACCATCTATATGGTGCTGGAAGCGGTTCTTCTTTCTCCTGCTAACCAACTCTAGCTGGGATCTACTGCTTTGAAACCCAGATCTCTCAGTTTTCAGCAGCAGAACCTTAATTGGTTGCTGGTACCATCAGCGGGTTAGCAGCCTGGTTTATACTGGTCAGAAACCGGTTAAAGGTTAGGCTCACTTTGAACCAGATCAGTTAAAGATAAAACCACGCCTCTAATCTTTCTGTTTGAATTTCATTTCAACACGAGCCTTCCTGGTTCTGTTGGTTGAGGATCAATATCCGATTAGATCACTAACGATTTAAAAGATGTTTTAAAAATTCTGCTTACCGACTGAAGTGGAACTATAACCCGTCATAATTCATCATAGGCTCCTGGTTCAAACAGGGATCAGAACCAACTGGATAAAAACAGGCTGGAATATAAAACCTCAGGAGATTTAAATGAGATTAAACATCAGGTTTGATCATTTACATCATCTCCAGTTTATAAAAATACTACAGGCATATTAGTTCATACAAATCGAAATAGGATTTGTTAGTTCTCGTCATCATCGTCATCAGTAAATGTGGTTCAAACCGAAGCATAGAAGCTGGATTTATAAACTCTTCTTTTTGTCTTCAGGCCGAAAGCTATTACTAGTTTAAGTCACATTTAGTCATTACTATATGTGACAGTTTTGGTCGGTTTAGTTCGACTAACCTCAAAAAGGTTTTAGTCAGTTTTATGTTGCACTTCATAAAACGGTTAACCTTTATAATTTCAGATTTCAGATTCTTTACCAGACTGACAGCTCTAGCCTAGATACTACAATTGCTGGATATAGAATGCTGCCATTCAGTTCATCACTGCTATTGAGCGGTAAATTTAGATTTGTAGAATTCACTAAACTTTTTTTTTATGAATTTAATCTCCAACTTTATAAAAAAGTGTCTCAAAAAAGTTGTGAAAATAGCAGATCTTGTTCAAAACATCATATTGGTTAAAATAACAGACAGATGTGCAAAAAAGGGAAGGTTTCCATCCATAAACAAATACTTCATGATCTACTATGAATTATGCATTACACACAGATTAATCAATCTTCATTACTCCAAAAATAGCAAAGGAAAAAAACATTCTTCTTTCTCCTTTGGCAATTATGGCTTTTTTTTCCTAAGAATTTCCCCCTTGGTTACCGCTGTTCAGGGGTAAAAGTAGATTTGATTCAATGGGGTCTGATATAAAAATCTCACAGAACCTAAATAATTGCCTTATAATCCCGTGGCAATCCGGACCTAGATTTCAAGAATATTCTAAAATATTGACATAGATAGAAACAAGAACTATGAGAGAGAAATATTTAAAGATCTATGCACCTTTTCATCTGGATCTTTATCCAAAAATAAACAGTAAGGAAGGAAATATTTGCTTTGGATATAATTCAGGAATTCCTTTTGGTAGAAATTAGAGAATGTTTTGCATAACCTCTTGTGAGCTGGAAGCAATACAATCTTAATAGTTAGATAAAAGGATGTTTTTTACCCTTGGCAGAGGATGATCAGCCATATATAGTTTATTAAGTAGCGAGGCAGGAAGAGCCATATTGCTGAGAGGGAACCATCAGTGTGGAGCGTAAAGCGCAGATTCTGAGCTATGCAAAAAAAAAGATGCATTTCTGCACAAGCACAGGAGGAGTTTGTCAGAGTTGAGCGAGCTTTACCGGACCATTCCGGATAACTTTCACCCCTGCCGCTGCTGCTATGATCCATCTGTGTTCATGCAGAACGAGCACCGCTGAATGCCAGGGGGGGCGGCATGACCAAACTGGATGCAGCGAAAGTTTGATGCTGTTTATCAGATTACAGCACAATGATGCATTTTAAACGTCTGACAGACAACCCGCTGACGTTTTTATTTAGTCTCCAATGATTAATCCATGACTCATCATGTTTTGGTCATCAAAGATCCACGTTTAGCTCGTAAGTTCTCGTTATCGTCATTAAAAAGTAATGTCAATTAAATAATTTTATCATCACCGTTGACAAAAACAACACTGCTCAACTTCAAAGTTTCACTTCAGTCAAAAAGTCCTGCCTTACTGCTAAACAACGTCCCAGAAACTATTTCTGAGTTTTAGAAAGCAGACGGCTTTAAGTCAGCAGGGCGTTAAAAGTGGAACTGTCGAGGATCTCTGTAGTGTTTAATGAAGAGGCTGTTTGTTCAGAGGAGGCATCCAAGGGTATTCATGGAAAGTTGAGTGAAGGGAAAAAGTGTGATATGAACAGATGCACCAGCGACTGGCAGCCTGGAAAGAATTGTAAAGAAAAATCAACTGAATGATTTGGAAAATCTTCTGAAATGTACTGAGGCTGGAGTCAGAACATCGAGGTCCACTTCACCCAGACTGATCCTGCACATGGGCTACATTAGGAACAGAACCAGGCTGCAGCTCAGCGGTCCAAAGTTCTGCTGAAATCAGAATAATGTTTACATTTCATTGGGAAATCAAGAGTGGAGAGCCCCAGAATCCAAGGATGCTCATTTCATTTTTCCTCAGGGAGACAAGAGAATTTATCAAGGTTAGAATCTTATGAACACGGTTCAGGCTCTTAGTCATAACCTTAATGTTCCTGTAATTTGCTCATAATATCTTTATCCACGTTGGTTACAAGCAGCACAGCTCTAACGTATCTCCTTACATCGTCCCAATGCTCCAATACATAACTGGCTGCTTTAGTTTTCCTAAATCCTTGCTGTTTACTTCTTTAGTGTCAGATTTAAATCTAACACAAGTTTTTCACATGGGGATACTGGAAGTACTCTCCAGCTGAGGTTTTTTTATGTGCAATGATGTGATTTCTGTATAATTTCACCTTTAAAGTATATATATATTTAGGATTGCTTTAAAGTGTCACTTTTTAGCACTACACTTTTTAAATAGCCAATTTAGACCTATTATCGTGCAAATATAACAAGTTTACCATAACATTTAACAATCATCAATCTGCATTAATAATTAATTATTTACAATAATTAATTAATCTGTAAATTGACATTTTTAAACAAAATTAAATATTTCGTATTTGATCATTAAACCACCAGTTTTATTAAAAGATCTGATTGCAGAAAAGTGTCCAAATATATTAACACCTCCCTCATATGAAACCTTAAAGTAGATAGTAGTTGCCTACTAACTAGTTACTTTGGCTTAACTATAACCAGTTGCTTTTTGAAAGTGATTTGCCAACTCTGGCGTGGTGAAGGGCGACGATGACGAGCACAAAGTGGCAAGAAGCTGAACATAGAAGCTGCTTTAATGGAGGAAATTAGAGTTTCTAAACTTATTTTTGATCACAGCGATATTTATGGCTTATTTAGCCTGTAATAAGAAAACAAATAGGGTTTAGTTTTATTAGTTATTTTAACCCCATATCATTCAATCATTTATGAAAATCACATTTCCAAACAATACATTTAAATAGCAAAATAATTGTGTAATTTTTAAGCCAAACAATTAGCTTATTAGTTTTAAATGTTTATTTAGCAAGCATAGTATTTAGTTTACAAACTAGTTATTTAATTTTTCTCTTAAATATTTATTGAGTAAGTTGAATATACAGCTCTAGTTAGCAAGTTATATATCTAGATCCAATCTAAATGTTTAGGTCTAAGCTTGAATTAATAGTTAGTTTTCTAAGTAAATATTTAGCTTTTTGGCTCTTGCTGAAATTATTATTTAATTTGTAACAAAATATGAAGCCATTGAAATAAATAATTATTTTGGAAGTAAATATTTAGTTTTACAGATAAATGTTAAATAAAAATAGATAAATGGCTTTACAGACTAAATATGTAATATAATTCAATTCAGTTTATTTATATAGTGCCAACCCTGACACATGACATCTCACTACATTTTATTTGGGAATCAATATTTATTTTCCAATACAAATCATATTAGACTTAAACATTGAGATTGGAACTAAATATTTAGTTTACTTAATTTGAAAAGGTTAAATATTTAGATTTCAAATAAAATATTTAACTTAGCAATTCAATTTTTGCGATAAAATGTGATATTTATACACGCATTAAGTCTAATATGATTTGTATTGGAAAATAAATATTGATTCCCAAA
>JAGKQL010000024.1:674126-794851 GCA_018398635.1 Cyprinodon brontotheroides
GTCAAACCCACTAGTGCTATGTTGCAGTGCAATGCACTTTATGCACCAACGTCCTCATTAGACTGTAAAGACCTCATTAGGGCGTATATTAGGTGTTCAGGTGTCCACTGATGTTAATTGTCAGAATGACAATGAAAGATATGGAATTGCAAGCATGTGAGCTCTTAATTATATGTCAGCGTTAAATGAGGCCACATATGTGTCTAATTATGTGAAGCGTTAAGCACTTTAGGTTTGCTTCCTTTCTTTTTGCACGTATGAAATATCATTTTGCTGGTTTTATTCTGTTTGTAATCTTCAGGGAATAATTTAATAAACTTGTCATTAAGATACCAAAGTTGGTCTGCAGTAGTTTTTACTGGCTTTCAAACCTGGTCACTGGCCTATGAGTGGGTAACATACTGTAAATAAAACTCCAAATTTGCTATTGTTAGATAACAGAGTTTAAAGACTCAAATTTAAAGACTTTTTTTATTTAATTAAAAAAGGAGACAGTGATTCAATATTTATGTGTTAACTATGTCTGAGGGAAAACACATATGAATGCACAATTATATGAACAAATGCAGTCATTTGTAGTAATATTCTCAAGTCTTTCCAAATATCCATAGTTAAGTGGCAAAGTTAGTCATTCTGATTAGAAGGTTTTGATTCATCATTATTTCTAGAAAACCTCTTCAAAAAAATTCCAGTTACTATTCAGTCAATATTAAACAAACAAACAAAAAAAAGATCTACCCAAAATATAGTGGGGAGAACAAGTATTTGATAAACTGCCAAGTTTGAAGGTTTGCCTACTTGCAGAACATGTAGAAGTCTTTATTTTTGACACAGGTACTCTTCAACTGTGACAAAATCTGAATTTAAATCCAGAAAATCATATTGCCTGATGTTTTTTTTTTTAATTTTTAACTAGCATTTATTGCATGACATAAGTATTGGATACATGAGAAAAACCAAAGTTAGTGTTTGGTATAGGAACCTTTGCTTGCAGCTTTAGATATCAGATGTTTCTTGTGGATCTTGACTAGGTTAGCACACACTGCAACAGGGACTTTGGACCACTCCTCTATACAGATCCCCAGATCCTTAAAGTTGATGGGCTGTTGCTGGGCAGCACAGACTTTCAGCTGTGCAGACATTTGGTAGTCTTCTAAATCATCCTGCAGCTTTCCAGTGTAGACCAGGGCTTGACATTAACAACTGCCAACCCCTGAGACGCGGATGAATTTAAATGTGGCGGGTTGCACAGCTACTCGGATTCATTTTACTTTTTTAATTTTTGTTTTCTCAAACATCATCTGAGAAAATAAACTAAATGCTACCCTGTGACACCATATGTCTCCATCGAGCATGGGTCGTACATGGGTCATGCGTGCTGAGCACTGCGCCACCTTCACGCCCGGAAATCAATTTTTAATGGCTGTATCTGCCATAGGATTTACTGTTAAATACTTTTTTAAAAATCACGCTTTTAAGTTATTCATAAATTTTTTTCCACATCTTTTTCTCTGAATAAGTTACGGTTGAGTGTAGGGCTGAAACAATCAGATTAATCGTGATTAATTGATTATTGAAATAATCATCAACTAATTTAGTAATTGATTAATCGTTAACTCGAGTATAGATACAGAGTATACAGCGCTTTAACTGACAGAGTGACCAATTTACAGTAATTGTACGAACATTGTAAAAAAAGTTTTTTAGGTATTTTGCATTTAGAATAGAATATTTTTCATCTGTCAAAATGTTCTATCCAGAACTTCTCAAGATGAAAAGTTTTACTTTCATTTGGTTTAATTTAACATAAAATCTTTTTTTAAGGAGCCTTTTGCTATCCTATAATTAATTGATTAATTGAAAAAATAATGAACAGATTAATCGATTTGCAAAATAATCTTAAGTTGCAGCCCTACTATACATATTAATCTGCCTTTACATTGAGCTGTTGGATAGAAACTGCTGAATCTGCTTTTCCTTGCTTTTATTGATCTGTAACATCAAGCCTGACGGTAACACATTTACTGATGCAAAAGGACTGTTTAGAGATGGCAGTAACTGTAATTTTCTCCAAATTTGTGACGAGGGGAGTGAAAGATCTTTTGAGATGCGTTATTTACTCCTTTGGGTTGCTTCCTTCTGAGTAACTGTACAGCTGATGCAGAGTATGCCGTCAGTAGAGCGACGGTAAAAAGAAACCAGCACCTCAGAGATGTTCATGTTCCAGGTCAGGACTTCCCATCCAGACAAATCCTAAAGTCAAATATCCTTTTGGTCTTGGAGATGTTGAGAAGCTTCATCATCTTTGGGCAGACTCCTCCTTCCAGACATGAACCCCACCGCTGTGGTGTCACCTGCAAACCATAATGCCTGACCCTCTGACCCCTGTGCAGCAGGAAGCTGTGGATCCACATGAAGGTGGATTGTGGCGGTCACTTTGTCCAGCGGTCTGCTGAGCTACAGTCCACCAAAAGAAGCTGGTTGAATCTCCACCACAGCTCAAGAAGGAACGCTGCAGCATGGAGGGCTGTGGCTACTTCATCTTCAGAGGAACTCTCAGCCTTGTAGGCAAATTGGTGGGGAACAAAAGTTTTGGGGAGGAGTGATGTGAGCCCTGACTAGCTGTTAAAAGCATTTCATGACCAATGGTGTCATCGACATGTATGATTTCTTAGACAAGCAGACAATGAAGACCGTGGACTTGGGCAGGAAAAATTAAGTTCCCGCCAGCAGGTTAGGGAAGTCCCTCAGAGCCTGTCTGGGGCATTCCACTGCGTGTTCCTCGCCGTATGGTCCTCCTGAGTGAGCCCTTCTGCTGTGAGTTGAAGGGCGTACTAAAAAGTGACAGAAGTGAAAGTGTGTCACTCGGTCTTGTAGTTTGCTGCTGGATCTCCTTCTAAACCTGCTTGCTGTTGAGCTTCCTCATACATCCTACCTTACCCTTTCTAATGCCTCCCTTCAGACTTACCTGGGCTGTGCTGGAGACACCTTTATTGCCTGACCTGTAAGCAATAATGTCTCCTTGTGCATCTGTTGGATATTCCTAGTCATTGAGGGGGTCTTGTTGAGGTAAAGTCATATGGCCTTGAGGACCAGTAGGCTATTGGACAGCACAAGTGCTAAACTGAACTGAAAAAATGGGACTAAAGTTTGATTCATGCTTGACGTGTTGGAGAGGTCCGTACGGCCAAATCACGTCATTTTGGGCTTCGATGCTGTTTCATGTAGACTTCATCTGGACAGAACTTAGGGACATTTTTAACTACTCGGATGGAGTCCAACGGATAACGTGAGCAGTAGCTCCTGCTGGTGAGGGTTTGCAAATGTAAACATCTAGAGACATCCTGTGATTTAGATCATAATTATCACCACTATCACCAAACTGTGAAAAAAATGCCTGGAACCAAATGACTGTCCCTATCAAGAAGAGTCTTTGATAAAGTTGTAAACAGCTGGATCTTCGACTCCCTACTGTTTTTGTGGAGTCAGCTTGTCCTGAACATGCCCCCTCCCTGGACCAGAACAGGGGCAAAGCCACACAGAATATAAATGCTGCAGACGCAGTGATGGTTGCCTCTTTTTCTGCGTGGAATATCCGTGCATCAAGCAATATCCTCCATGCTTAAGGTCTTTTGTGTCTTTTAAACATTCCCACCCTTCTGTCAGCCTTACAGGTGTCTCTCTCTTCCTGTTTTCCCTGCAGGATCTGTTGAACGATTATTCCTGCGCATGCCCTCAGGGCTTCTATGGGAAGAATTGCGAGATAAGTGCCATGTTATGTGCAGATGAGCCGTGCTTTAATAGAGGAACCTGCGTGGAGTCCGACACCGGCGGCTACAGCTGCCTCTGCCCGACTGGCTTCACTGGCTCCAACTGCGAGAAGCGGATGGATCGATGCAGCAGCAACCCCTGTGCTAACGGTACAAATCATACGTCAACCCACCATGTTACAGGAAACAATTAATATGTCAATCTGGATTTTTCAGTTAAATCTTAAATAACTCCAGTTTGCTCGGTTTATTATATCTATGTCAGTCTGCAAATTGACTTAGTGAGGTGAGTTGAGGTCACATCTGTTTTTTTTTTTTTTAATAAGGGCAATATAAACAGACTTAATTTTAATTGAATTTCCATATGAGAAATAGGATGGATGTTTTATATCACATCAATATCAAACGGAGATAAATGCTAAAAATAGATAACCATAAATTTAGTAAAGCCCGTCACTGATAACCTCTCTGGGTCTCTGTAAAGTATCTCAGTAGGTTTGATCTGGATCCCGGCCATCCTCTGATGTAATCACTCATTATTGGCTGGACCTCTAATTCACTTGTTAGTGCATAAGAGTTCTTATATTAGTCAGTTATTGACTGTATACATAACCATCAAGAAGAAGAAAAAAACAAGACAAAAGTAGGTAAGTCGTTCATTGGAGCTTCAACTCCAACTGAAGGCAAAGCAGTGAACGGATCATTAGCCAAGATTCGGATGGACAGGAAGCCAAACGAGCAACTCCTGGAGGATGATGGATGAGCAGCAGAGAATCACCTGATACTGGACTGGGACATCTGCAGAAGCAAACCCAAACTAATCTAATCTTCTTCTAACTATAAAACATAACAATCATATCCATTATAATGAAAAATAACAATAATTCAACAAATTAAAAATAGAAAATACAGAGTCTTAAAAATACTTTGGTACAGAGATTCTAAAAACTAATAAATACAAAACTATAATGGTTATAATGATAAATATAATTAATAGTATTGTATTTATTTTTGTTTATCTTAAAATGAACACATGAACATATGGTTTTGAAAGATTTAATCCAATGAAAGATCTTCAGCCCAGTGTGGTTAAGCTGGTGTGGAGCTGATAGCAGATAGAGAAACTCAGTCAGTATCAGCCTGATTCTAGACATTTGATGGTGATGATGAAAATGTATATTCTATTTCTAGTATTCTTGCCAAAGTGATCACAGGTTTGGACCAGTTGGAGTCAACATACTTTATCTATTGTGGGTAGGAAGTGGATTTAGAGTTTGAAGGTTCTGAAGTCATAAAGAAGATTTCCTGCTAAGTTTGTCAAAGCTAGATTTTGGACAGATATTAGCGAAACTGGAGTCAGATCGTCTAATCTGCAGCAGTAAAAAAAGAACAACAAAAAACCTAAACAAAAAAACAAAGACAAAGTTATAGGTTTGGTTGTGTGAAAACACATTGTGTTGAAGAGGATATGTTACATCAGTAGTGACCCAAAGACTGAGCTCTGAGGGACGCCACTGGTAACGGGTGATGGGACAGAAATATGTAAGATATACGTGCAGACTGAAATTAGTGAAGTTTTTGTAATGTCAATGGTAAGTATATAACTGATTTGAATGAATGAATGAATCAATTAAGCAATATTTTTTTTTGTCTGTATTGGGTCATTTCTAATAGGATTGTGAAACTATATATATATTCTTTACTTGAGCAATTTTTGCTATATTATATATATTATAGAAAAATGAATTAACGAATGAATGAATTAATTATCCATCAATTTGTTGTATCTGTATCAAGCAATTTCTATAAAAGCAGTACATTTCTACATAGCCGTTATGTACTTAGTTATAGCATATTATATATCAGAAGTGAATGAATGAATGACTGAGTGAATGAATGAGTGAGTGAATGAATGAATGAATGAGTGAGTGAATGAATGAATAAATTAGCGTTGTAAATACAGGCGGGGACTAGTGAGGCGTAGTGTGAGTCGAAAGATTTCAGTTATGGATCCAGTGGAAACAGGGAGAATCACCACAGGAGAGAAGCAGGGTGCAGCAGAACCCAGTAAAGAACAGTGGAACATAACAGCTTCTATTCAGGGGAGAGACAGGAGAAGGGTATGCCAACAGGTGAAAGCAATCAGGAGGAGATGATGAGCATAGGACCAAATCTAAGGACAGCATGAATGAAGGAATTAATCAAAGTTATCCTCTTTAGATCTGCCTTTCTGAATATCTAATAAGTGAGAAAAACACTACAGCTCTTTAGGATCTGTTTAGGTTGATGGACTGGATGAATCTGATCATGAACCTATTCCAGCTATAAATGCTGGAACAGGAACTCTTGTATAATGGTGAACATTTTACCTCATCATGTTTTTTTTCTTTTGCACGTTTGGTGCTATTAGCCTACAATAGCAAAATCCTGAGTTAGAATACGAGCCTGTGGTCTCTCTTGCATGGAGTCTTCATGTCCTTCCATGTAGATGCTTGAGTTCTCTCCAGGTACTCCAGCTTTCTCCCTCTCAGCAGAAACATTTCAGTCAGGTTAGCTGGTCCCCTTCGATGGCCCTGAGTGTGAACCTCCATGCTTCTTTCTGTCGTCCTGTGAAATGTCCAGAGTGTACCCCATCCCCTCCTCAATGAACACTGAGATACCCACAAGCTTCCCTTTGACCTGATAGGAACAAATTTGTTAGTTACAGCTGCCTTCTACAGAGTTGTCCACTGTCTGTGAGGTGTTTGTTGTGCCCTTTGGGTTTTGTCCTACATTTAAAAACTTCAATGAGGTATTCAGGTCTGCCTGCAAAGCTGTTTGTCTTGATTGCCATGGTCATGATTGCAACATAGTCATGGAAATAGCCAGGTATACAAAGCCCCTCAGACTTCCTTCACCCCTAACCCTCTTCTGGGGGATCCCCAAGACTAGCCAGTATTTTTTTTATTGAAATCAGATCATAGAATATATTTTTCTTAGGGCTGAACCTTAGATGGGATGTCGTGATAAGTAGATTTGCTTCACATATTATTCACAAATGGAGTTTCTACTGATCTGTAATAGATTTCCCGTTCTCTCTTAACTCTTTATGGTGTAGGTTTCGATGAGGCGTTACCTTTACCACAAAACCTTTCCCTCATACATCTGAATTTGAATGAAATGGAGTTAGCCTCCTAGACAAGGGCCTCCTAGACAAGGGCCTCCTAGACAAAACTGTTGTCTATGAATAATTGTGCATTGTAGTGTAATAACCATCATGAAGGTACAAGATTATTATTCATGTTGCAGATGGACGATTCACACCTGCTTCATTTGGTCCTTCTTAAACAGACAGGTGTTTGTTTCCCCCCTTGTTTCAGACCCTTTGTGCAGGTTTGAATAAAGACCAACTGGAGTCTGGACCAAACAGCTGGACTAAGACACACTTTTTTTAGGTCGTCTCGGATGCTCTAAAAACAGACTCTGGTGCAGTTTACTTCACGTATGAATTCAAACCAGCCACATGCAGAAAGCATGTCTGTTTGGACTCAGAAGGCCACTGCAGTAGTAAATAGCGTGGATTCCTTTTCAGCTGCCTGTTATTTAGCTACATTGCTGACAGCAGACTTGTAGGACGTGTTCATGAAAGACTCCTGGAGCAGTTTTCCTCCATTTCCAATTCTGTGCTCTGTCCTACCAGTCATTTTTGAACAATGCCTGTCTCTTGTGCAGCTTTGCTGCGAGCTATAGACCAATTACCAAAAGTACAAATAAAATTAAAGAAATTAAAAATTAAGAGTACTTTTGGTCCAAACCATCCAAGCTTTTCTGGTGTGAAAACACCCTGAAGTTTGACAAAAAGTATGATGTCTGAGTAGAGTAGTCAAAAACTCGGAAGCTTGCTAAGACTAAGAAACGCTGTCTTGCTCCCCAACACATTGCAGGGCCATCTTATTATGATAGCGTTTGATTGTAGAAAAAGATAAAGCTGCAGATGATTATAAAGCTAGCTTGGAGCGTCATATTATGCTGTAAAAATCTTTCTATAAAGTAAAAACATTAAGGGTTGCAGGTATCGTGCCTCATGCTACTTATGCATCAGAAGATGGACGGAATGGGATTGTAATCATACTTAGTTCCACCCAGCATCACAAGCTAAATCAGATCCTTTCATGTTGTTTGACCCAACGTCTGACTGGGCTGGATGTTTAAACTTAATCAGAGACTTTCTGGACCAGGCTACGTTTGTCCAACCAGTTCTGGACGATACCTGGTGAGTCTCTCATAATAGCAGGCCTCCATTTTTTTAAAACAAGTTATCCTTTATCTGATTGTTTTTTTTGATTCAGAGATAGTGAGGACAAAGTTTGAACCTTTGAAATGGGGTTTGGTTCTGCTAATCTAAATTCACATGCAGATTGTAGGTCATCTTTAGTACCACTTGGATACTTGCTAACTCCTCTCTCAAACGTCTACATTTTCTGCCCAATATATGTTCATGTTGTTGCATGAACATATAATCTCGAATTGTCCAGAGTTGAGAGAATGGCGATGTTTTTCTATTTGTTGTCTTCCTCATTCTGTTCAGAGGTGTGTTTCCTGGATCTCCTCTCTTAAAACTCAGTTATGACTTCCCGAGGCTTTAGGAGCTTTCTTCATGTGGTTCTGTTTACTTTCCTTCTGTCTTTGTAAGGACATGTTCAGGTCTGTGTTCCGGTGGATAAGAATCAAACTGAAGGTACCGATCTGTGCTGAACAGTGGAAAAACAGGCAGCTTGTTGTCGTTTCTTCCTATCTGGTGACCCTGATGTTTCTGTCTTTGTGAACTGTAGCCTCAGTTTCCTGTTCTTAACTGACAGCAACGGTACCTGGTGTGGTTTACTGCTGCTTCAGCCCACCTGCCTACATGTGGTCCCTTCAGAGGTGGTCTTCTACACACATTGGTTTATGGTTATTGGAGCTAACGTTGCCTTTCTTTCATATGCAACCACCACAGCTCACTGGATATTTGCCCTTGCTCAGACCACTCTCTGTGAACCTGAGATGGTTTTGTCTGTAAAATGCCAGTAGATTAGAAACACTTTAAACTGCAGGGTGTTTTCTTCACCACAATTTGTGCTGACATTTGATTGGCTGATTCTCTCCATTCAAAAGGTTGAGTTCACTTTTAAAAAATGTCTGTGGAGCTCCCAGTCTCAGGAGTGGAAATGATCACACAAACTTTCACTTTATTCCAGCAGGTAATGATTAATTTCATATTCAAAACATGTTAGAATATTAAGGAATTTGGTTAATCCCCCCATCAGAAAGCAAAGTCCAAATTTTAACAGCATCAACAAGGATCCTCAGCAAACATCTTTGTTATTCTTATCAAACAAATATGTTTGCATGAAAAGCAAGAAGCTATAGAGAAAGTGCAAAACATCTTTTTATATCTGCACATCACATGATGATGCAATAAACAACACCGTAGTTCAGACTGCCAGGCGCCTTTGTGAATTTACTGGAGCGTGTCCTTCTTGTGAACAAACAAGAAGGCCCCACCTGCGCGTTCTGTACACAGACAGCGAGGAAAACCGGTGAAAAAGTTGGCGGATGCAGAGAGGGAAGTGGTGGTCAGGTGTGATGAAGACGTTTCAGTTTGTGCAGCTTTAATAACAGCTTGCTGGGTGCAGGAGCTGCAGGAAGAGATCTTATCTCACCTGTTTTTTTGTTTGCTTTCTCTAGCTGATTTTTTTTTTTTTTTATTCTTTTGCTGTGAACCTTCAGGGCTGTCTTTTCCTTCAGCAGCTATGACAGCAGCTATGTTGTTGTGCTGCTGAAAGCTGCAGGATCTGGTCAGATAAGGACTGAATTCTGGAGTCTGAGAAAGGGGCCAGAAAAACCTGCAGACAGCTTTGTTTTGGATCCTTGTACCTGATAAGACTCTGTTGGTCTGGCAGCTCAGTGATTGCTCGTTTAACGGCTTGCAGTGTTGCATGTTTTTCTTCACGCTGACAGCTTTCTGTTGGCTCTGCCTGAGGACAAATATCTGCAGCTAAACGTCCATTTAACAGAATAATAACGTTAGCTGTAAGGATCACCTGCTGCCACTGGCTCTAAAGAGAGAACATCTACATCGGAAGTAGTTCCACCTCAACATCTTTGGTTCTTCAGGCTTTTCCATTAGCTTAATGTGTCTGGGCTAAATCGAGGGATTTTTCCGAAATAATCACAGTCTTAGTTGAGCATTCATTCCTTAGATCTGAGCCCAAGCATAGCTTTGGTCCGACCAAATTCTAGTTGTTCATGAGCGTTAAAGGCAGCCATGGTTTCCTGTGCAGGAGGAGGAGGATGTTAGCCTTCCTCTGTAGTTATTAACCCTTATGTCAACAGAAAGTTAACCTTCTATCCCAGCAACTGGAAGCAGGACGGGTAACTTTATGCCAAACCTCATTAGAAATATCTGTTATTAGATAATACTAAATTTCTCAGCACACACCGAGGCTTTCTGTTTATATAGCGTCTTCAGTCTGGCTGAGGGAAGGAGATCCACAGTGGTTAACTCCTGTCTGCATCCTCCAAACTCAAAATCACAACCAACACCTTAGAAGTGACAGTTGTTAATATCTTGGGATGCATTACATCAATAAACTTTTTAATGATTATTTAAATCTGCAAACAGGCATTAAAGTAAAGGATCCTGAACTTATATATTTAATAATATATAATGTTTATGCTGGATGGACTTTTTCTTTAGCAGAAGCTGAACAGCATTTTTTCCACAGCAGGCTACGGAAAAATTGACAAAATTATCATTTTTATTTAGTCAACATAGATGCTATCCGAATGTTATAGAAACTATTCTGTGCTCAGTGTGAAAACTTTAGTTTATTTCTCTACAAAATCAACATAAAAAACTGATTTGATCTCTAAATGATAAACTGTAAAAAACTGATTCCAGAAAAATCCAGAAAAAATATTAAAATCTCTGCAAAATGCTAATGGTTCCTCAAAAGCAAAGATGCTAAAACTTATCTTAATTGTTTGTTAAGTTCATAACCAACAGTGATTTATTGAACCAACGTCCTACAACAACCAGCCACAAACCAGGAAGGGGGAATTGATCAGGGCCAGAGTTGATCATTTAGGGCCCAGGGCATTCTGGGGGCCTCGATATTCCTATTTGTCCTATTTATATTGTTGAGGGCTGCGAAAAAGTGTTTCCCCCTCTTTGATTTTTGCCATATTTCAATGTTTCAAGAAAAAGCTGCTTCTGTCTCTAGCTGCCGTTTGGTTTGAGTTTCACTCCTAGTTAAAAGTCAGACTTTGGTGAAGGAGGTCTGCTCATCTCCATCCTGGTGGATTCTGGGTTTTCGAAAGCTGGTTTTGTGTCTCTGATTGATTCTTCCTGTTCAAAATTACTGTTGCATCAAAATAAGACCAATAAGGCCAAATTTCCTCCAGACATAAAACAAACTGTTTTATCTCTTCGGATTATTTAAATCATCACAATTCCTTCCTGTGCATTGCACAGGTTGGTGGGATCTGTCTGGCCTTTTTCTGGACTCATGCACCTGGTCCAGATCTGGTGGAGAGCATTCAACAGTCCAAAACATTTAACAGACAGAAACAGACATCCCTTATAGACCTGAACTCCTTCATACTTGACTGTCTATCTTCTCTTGTCTTTAACAACAGAAATAAACTTTTTATCAGGGGAAACTCCTGCTTCCACTTTGGAGCATCTTACCACCCCCCAAAACCTTCACCTCTCTTAAGCAAAGGACCATGTGCTGATAGAAGAGGGGGGGTCATGATGACCTCCCTATCAGATCCTACCAGATGTTCTGGATGGGTATAAATACCAGCCTGGTTCCTCCACCTATCAGGGAGAGGTGGCCTAGTGGCTAAACAGGGCGACTAGCGAGTCTAAGTCTCCCTATTAAACATGATTATTGCTCTCAGTATTATTGCATTTAGTGACACCTAAAATTGGGTTTTTAATCCAGAATTTTTTTTGTTTAGATATCTGAAATACTTGAGTATGAGTTTTAGGATCAGACCCCCGGACCATTCTGGAGATGGACAGGAGAGTAATTTGTTTTCAATAGAGTCAGAGAGGGAGCTATTTTAATTTATTTCTGAGATGTTTTACTTTGGGAATAATCTTCTTTTCTGCATAGTGTTGGGATTTAGAAAATGTGTCACTTTATGAATACTGGTGGGCATTTCTTGCATTGTTTATCATGATCAATCTATCATCATGGCAAGAATTCTGATTCATCATTTAACAGATAAATTAGAAATTAATAATCAGAAAAAAACAGTAAATTGTCAGAATGTTCATTTTCTCTTTTTCTTTGTTTTATTTCCATCAGGGATTAAAAGATTTGCAGAACATTTATAAATTCAGTCACAAATCTTTATGTAATTGGTATCCCACTAAAAAGTTAAATTTTTAGTTGCAGTATTTGGGATTATGGGACTATGATTCCTGTGGCAGGCAGTTGCAGTTATACAATAACATAAGAAAGACTTTATTGGAGTAATAGTTTTTTGTCATCACTTTTATGGTTATCACAATTGTAACAGAAAATATCGAGAAAACAAACACCTGCTGTTATAGAGGTTTTCTTATAGAAGTTATAGACGTCTTGGTTAGCGCTGTAGAGAGTGATGGTTCTGGGAGTGATGCATATATCACATCTCACTGTTCTACAGACTTTACTTCCAATATTACATAAGAATAACTTAAAAAAATAAAAATAAAAAAGTTTCGGATCTGGAAAGTTTTTCGGACACATTGACATTATTATATTTCGCAAAGCAGCAACTTTCTTATTATCACACGAATCACAATGTGTGTGTGTTTTTTTTTGCTTTGCCTATTTGTGTACTCTTTGTCTTTATGTCATAATAAAATCAGATTAATGATCTGAAACATAGTGATTTGAGCAAAAAAAAAAAAAACAACAACAAACAAAGCAAATCTCTATTCTCAATATTAAAATCTCAACATTTTATGACAGAAGGGGAAGGAATCAGATTTTTTACACTTTAAGCTGAAAATTTATGAGACAGAGCTGGTCTGTATCCATATTCCAGGTTCATAAAAGGGACTCAAACTCTTGGAATGTTTTATGTACTGTATTAAAAAAATTATTTTGAAAAAAAAAAAAATAGAAATATTGATATTTTTATTTCTTAATGGAAAGCTATAAGTATTGGTTTGATAAAATGTGTTTGATGTTGAAACCCTGTTTAATTGTCAGGTACTGGGGTTAGTGACTGGTTTTAGCCTCACAAACCAGGGTGTATTTCTGTCTGAAACAGTGAAGGAACAAGTTAAGTCATGACAATGAGGAGGTCACGTGTGCCTCCTTAGTTTGTGTAGCTCTGGCAACGGAAATAAAAGCTAGCTGAACTAGCAACATTCTGTAGGAGAGTTTTGGAGCTTTTTGTTGGATTGTAACAGTTATTTCCACAATATTGAAACCTCTAGAGGATGAAACAACATGTCTGGTCCCTGTTTTGACTTTAGTGGTGGTTCTGTTAGATTATACTGTTTATACTTCTCACGTAAAAAGCAAAACGTTAGTGTTGTTGACTGATAAAACCACCTAACACAACACTATGTAAAAAACGGATGAATTTCTTATTCTAATTAAGCATTTGCTCTGTAGCATACCTAGCCTGGGGAGAGCACACGCTAGCTAGCATGTGACACTGACCGGTTTTATCTTTTGGAGATAGTGTTGCGTCGATGCCATGTTTTGGCCCCGATACGGATACCTGGCAGTGCAATATCGGCCGATACCGATACCATATGTTTGAAATTGATGTGTGTGTATATATGAAGAACTTCATACTACTGGGATGTAAAATAATTGCCATCATGGCTTTGTCAAACTGCTGCCTACCATTGTGAAGCAGGAAAAAAGACTAATACAAAGTGAATCCAGTAGAACTTTTTATTGCCTACCTGGAATGGGTGACAATAGTTGAATTAACTTTTGGCTCTCAAAATGGTGTCAGTGCCCTATTTATTGGTACTCGGCAATACCGATGCCACCATTTTAGTGCTGGATCGGGGGGCCCCGCCTGATACTGGTATCGGTTTCGGTGCAACACTAATTGTAGTTCTACAGTAGGAACAATTAGGGGACCGTCCAGCTGCCAATGAGTCAAGAATAAGGGATGTTCTTCTCTAACCTGGTATAAGCCAGATTGAAACATGAACTTCAATTTGAATTCAAAGTAGTCACAGTGTTCGCAAAAAGGAGAAACATTTTATACAATTCTTCAAGCTGATTGGGTAAATCACCAGTCCCCTACCTCCAGTGTTGAGCTTTCAGGCAACAGCAGCAGCAATAGCTAAGATGTTTCACATTTTGATTTGTTTCACAACTAACAGAGTTAATTGATAAATCAAACTCTAGCCAAATTGGCTGGAAGGAACCCCACATGCAGACATCTTTCCCATCCACAAAGCTTCAAATCACATCCTCTTCCTCATTAGAAAAAAGGGTATTCCAGCTATAACAGACTGGATAGCGGAGTCTACAGGTAGTATGACCAGCTATGTTTGTCCTGCTTCGGCTCTGCGTTTCTGGTTAATGCCGTACATATCACCGTATTTTATTGCTTTAAATCATACATTTATTATAGGCTAATGCACACCTTGGCTTCTGGTAAGATTTATTTTTGGGAGTTTGTGAATTCACAAACCTTGTGACAAATCATCTTGCTTGCAAGGTAATTTGTTTACTCAAGTGAAGAACTGCTGGTGTTGCAGAGGATGTCATGATAATGAAATGGTCATTAGAGATGTTTACGTTTGAAAAAGGATGTTTTTTAATGGAACTAGAGATGAGCAGAGCACTTTCAGTCAACCATATATACTTTATTTTATGACCCAGTTTACTGGTTCGAGTCCTTTCGAATTTGTTTTATTGCTGAAATTACCGGTATGTAGAAAAGACAGAAGCCGATTGAAGGATGGGCTTAAATCAATTAACTGAGGTCAGTTATGAATGAAGGTGGTTCAAAGATCTTAGATGACTATTTAAGATAAACATAAAAAAAAACATTGGCTGCTGTTGATTGCTTTGATTCCAGCTCATAGTGTTTTTACATTTTAAAGAACATTATTTAAATAGGGGTAGCTTTAGCATTTGAAATGTAACTCTATAGCCCATTCAGGCGACATTTTATTATGAAGGAGTCAATCTTTTCCCCGTAAAAGTCAATCTCCTTTTTTCCGATCCTTGGACTGGACCAGCAGTGTGAATACAGCCTGAAACATTGGTTGGGTGTTTCTGTTTCCAGCTAAGTTCAACAAACGAAACATTATTTGCATCCCAGCTCCGATGTTTGTGTTCATTAACCAGCTTTAGATGTGTTTGGAGAAGTGCAGCTCCTCTGGGGTCAGTCAGTGCCAGCTTAAGATGTTGTTGCTTCATGCAAAATAATCAACTCCCCCATGGAGTCCATCAGATATCAACCAATCAGATAGCTGTAAGGAGTTGGTGCTCCAAATTCCAGGGAATCATCAGGGTTTCAGTTGCTTCGCTGAGCATAGGATGAAGGTAGCAGAACAAAACTTTACCTTCCAAGCCAAAAGAGCTTTAAGGCTGTTTGATGATTGTTTCCTTTGACCTCCAACCATAACCTGAGCTGAGATGGACTGTTTAAAGATGGTTGAAGAAGTTGAGAACAGACCTGCGGAGACCTGTTTAAACATTCTTTATGATCGACATGGTGAACTGTTCTCCGTCATTCTAAGCATCCCTGAGTGTTGGTATGTTTCAGATAAACTGAACAAGTCTTATCAGCAGCTTTCTAAAAGCTCTCACACTGCAGACGTGGTTAATGCAGTATAAGGAAACAAACCTGCTGCGGCAGAACCCGTTCCTCACTTGGTCTTCCCCTTCTGTTTGGTTCCTGTACGGAGCTTGACTTTGAAGCTGTCCGATGATGGAGTCGTCAGTGCCTGCATCATCAATGCCTCATTTCTCCCCATAGATGCTGGCAGCACAAAAACCCACTCCATGTTTTACTGGGATGACCTTATGTATGGTGGCCCCATGAGAGTCGGTGTGTTGCAACTGCTTTTGCTTTACATGGTCATTGAACACCTTCCAAAGCAGGTATCAAGTCTTTCTTGGCTGTAGGAACCAGATACTTTATGCTAAAGTAATGAGTAATAAGAGTGATAACTCTCAGTACTGTCAGCCAAAACAACAAACTGTGTCCAAACCCCAATGCCAATTTAGCTTCTTCTGCTTTAGGACTTAAAGGTTTTACCTAAGTGCTGGTTGTAACAGATGTGGTGCATCTGCCTTAATTAACAGGGCTGGATTTATCCCTAATATGTTACAGAGCTTATTCCAGGTCCTTATGATTATACTACAAATAGGGAAACTAACTCAGTCAAATTCTTATTACTGCAGCTATCACCACAGACCCCATGTTGAAAGTTCTGCACAAAACAACCACATGGAAAGTTATGGGAATTTTGTTTTTATTTGGTTCTTTTGTAGTTTGTTAATATGTTCAGGTGTTAGTCCAGACTTAATGCCAGACATTAGTCAAGATGTTAGTCCAGTCAATAGTCCACTCATAAATCCAGACATTAGTCCAGGTATTAGTCTAAATGTAAGTCCAGACATTAGTCCAGCACTAAATAAAGGCATTAGTCTAGACCAGTGTTTTTCAACCCTGGTCCTCAAGGGACACTGCTCTGCATGTTTTGGATGTTTCTGAGGTTCAGCACACCTGATTCAGATGATTGCAGTTCAGCAAAGCTTTGCTGAACTGCAATCATCTGAATCAGGTGTGCTGAACCTCAGAAACATCCAAAACATGCAGAGCAGTGTCCCTTGAGGACCAGGGTTGAAAAACACTGGTCTAGACATTACTTCAGTCATAAATCCAGACTTTAGTTCAGATGTAAGTGCAAGTGTTAATCCAAAAGTAAGTCCTTGCATTAGTCCAGCCGTAATTCCAGTCGTTGGTCCAGACATTACTCAAGATGTAGACATATGTCCAGATGTAGGTTAAGGCATTAGTCCAGACATAAATCCAGTAATTTGTCCAAATATACATTAGTGGAAGCATTTTTGAAGATGTTAGTACAAGCATTAGTCCAGAAGTAAGTCCAGAAATTAGTAGAGACCTAAGTCTTGTTTTCATTTGGTACTTTTGTAGTCTAGTATTATGTTCCGGTGTTAGTCCAGACTTAATTCCAGGCATTGACTTGTAGTCAATTTTAAAGAAAAAAAATATTTACCACACATCCAGTCTTTAGATGGTATCACTTTGGTAAAAAAGAGCAGGTTACATTTGCTCGAAGCTGATTCCTCACCTCCAATTTTGGCCTTTCTCAGATTTATATTTGTGATATGCACCCGTGTACATGCATCAGCTGTTTACACCAGTCAGTGTGGGAACTTCGCCATACATTTAAACACATAAAGCATGTTGAATGCTACAATATCACCGACCATACAGTCAGACGTGTGGTTCTTTAAACTAGACAGGATGTGCACTGTCAAACACACAGCATCCAAGATGAAGCTTGGTTATTCATGAATCATAATTTCCCACTAAAACAACCCTTTCATACTGCTAATAAACAAGAAATAATGTAGTACTGACTAATCTCTGAGCAAAAAAGGTTCTCTATAAGGAACAGTAAAATTAGAACCATCTTACTTTCTTGGCTGACCTGGTTAAAATTAGTGGGGGGAAAAGTTCAGAGATCAGGATCTAAAAAACAATTGTGACAGTTTCCAGATGGTCTTTTAACCACAGAAAAGTTTAGAAAAAGACACGATTTCACAATAAGCTTGTCTTTCTTTTAGATGATCTAGTGAACAAAGGAGGGTTTTAGGGTTAGGGTGTCTTCTATGTGAAAATGTCTCATTTATATGTGTGCAAACAGCGCTCATAGAAAAGTTAAAACCTGTGTAAACTCTCTGCCGTGCCACCAGTCGGTAGAGCGTCGATATATTTTTCCATCTTGCAGGGAAACTTGGATTTTTCTGATGTCAAACTATAGAATCTGTTTTCAAATGGTGTACACAAACTCTAAATGAATAAAAGCTTTCCCATTTTCCACCAAACATTGTGTGCACAGGGCCCTAGGCCAACTAGGGAGAGAGTGAGTTTATGAGCTATTTTTAGTTATTTTTAGTTTACTTTGGAAACTCCTGATTGTTGCAATCTCTTATTAAAATTTCTTAAAGGTCGAATTAGGATACAATAGGGCAGTTTCTTGCATCAATATGCGTGTGTGTCTTTAAACTGAACAAATTAGAAGCTTGGAAATCTGACATTTTTGTGTATGTTTTATGCTTTTATTGTGAAGGTTTGCTGTAACTTCTGTCTCGGCGTGTCTGCTGTAAAGACATATGCCATAAGATCAGAAAAGATAAGTGAGTCTGGAAATGTTTCACTTTGATAGGATGTGGTGACCCAGCAAAAGCATTGTCAGTGGCTTTATTTTTTTCTTTTTTGAGTTGTAAGTTTGTCAAAACCACATGTTTTTACCACATTGACCACAGTGTTTTACCACATTTGTTTTACATCCTTGAACAATATACAACCATCATGGCTCTCTTACACGAACTCAGTGTAGTAGAAAGGTGCTTCCATGTTTGTTGTATTATCACAGTGAGAGGATGACATCGTGATGGACCTTCCATTGACCCCTTTAACAGAGCAGGATATTTAGCCTACAGTGCTTTAGGATTTGAGTTTAACACACAGCTGATCCATCCTTTTCTAGAAGCATGTTCATCATAGGAGGTGAATTTAAATAGGAATTTAAACTGCATCGTGCAGAAAAACATTTCTGAAGGTCTATCAGATGTTACACCTGCAACAAGAAGGTTCTGGGTTCGATTCCTTGCCTGGGGTCTTTCTGCATGCAGTTTGCATGTTCTCCCTGAGCATGCATGGGTTCTCTCCAGGTACTCCTGATTCCTTCCACAGCCCAAACATATGACTGTTAGGTGAATTGGCTTCTCTAAATTTTCATTAGGTGTGTGTTTGTGTGCATGGTTGTGTGTCTTTGTGTGTCTCTGTGTTGCCCTGCTACAGACCGCGACCATGTCAGGGTGTAGACTGCCTCTCGCCTGTAGATTGCCGGAGATAGTCACCGCCCCACCGCGACCCTGACAAGGAATAAGTGGGAAAAGATGGATTAATGGATGGATGGACGAACAATGATGGAAAAAGAGATATGATGTGTGAAGAAAGATACACTCAGCAACCCATGCTGGCTCTCTGGGCACATAAAGGATTAGTTTCTTCCATCATTCTTTTTTGTATTTCTCCTTCTCTGCTTGACTTAACATGTGATGCTGTAAGGTGGGCGGGGCCTACTAGCCTTTATCAGTTTATCTACCGAAGGATCATCTAAAGTTTACTGCTAATTCCCATCATATGCTGTCTGAAGTCCCTTTCCAAATCAATCTGATATAATCCATAAATACAAATATATAATTAAGATCTTGTATAATCATAAAAAAACGATTTACATCATAAATTCACCCGAGACTGCTCTGCTGATTTCATTGAGTTGTTAACTTTGAAGCAACCCCTCCTCCTGAGAAAGACTGTGGTGACTGTAGAAAGAAAAAAAAAGCCAACAAACACAGCAATCTGAGTTAAGAGTATTTGTGGTATTAGTGATACAATCTGGGAAAGGAGCTGTTATCCTTCATGTTTGGATGTAATTATACATTAACTTTTTAATGCAAAAATGCCATCCTCAAAAAATAATACCATCCTATTAAGAAGGAAAAAAAACTTAGCCGTATCTATGTACACATGGATTTTGGAACTTGACAAGGACTAAGCAGGAGAAGATGGATGGATAGGTCAGTGGCGTGCACAGACTTTTTGAACGGCAGGGGAAAAAAGAAAGGCAAGGACAAATATAGCGCGTTCTAACCCGTGTAGAGGGAACTTTAAAATGCATTTGGACTCCAGAGGAGAAACTTCAACACACATTTTTCAGCAATTTGGCCAGAAGGAGGGGTGGCCACCCCCACCCCCTCCCTGTGGACATCACTGCATTAGGTTTCACTTTGACTTTAATAAAGGACAGATTATTTTTATGCTGGCCCTGAGAACTTACTTTTCATTTATATATAGACATGTATTGTAATGACAGTAAAATGTGCTGCTTCCTGTATTGGCTGCTTCAGCCTGCTCATGAGAATGATCAAGATTTATAGATTTCTTTCAATTACTGTGATTCTATTTAAATATACAAATCTAACTGAGCTGTCTTAATATTGACTGGGTGTTTAATACAGGCAGGCTCCTCAATGTTTCCCTTCAGCTGTCCACAATCCTATACAAACAACTGCAGACCAGTTTTACTGTATAGCGATCATTATGTAGACAAAAATGTGTTTCAATTTTTATAAATATAACAAAGTTTATTTTATTTTATGGAATGGTAAAGAGAAAATCCCACAGACCCTGTAATAATGCTAGGCTAGTTGTAGCCAGCAGATAGCTAGCTTATTTTGCTCAACAGGACTCTGTAATGATGCTAGGCTAATTGTAGCCAGCAAATATCTAGCTTATTTTGCTCAACAGGGCTCTGTAATGATGCTAGTCTAGTTGTAGCCAGCAAATAGCTAGCTTATTTTGCTCAACAGGACTGTGTAATGACGCTAGGCTAGTTGTAGCCAGCAGATAGCTAGCTTATTTTGCTCAACAGGACTCTGTAATGATGCTAGGCTAATTGTAGCCAGCAAATATCTAGCTTATTTTGCTCAACAGGGCTCTGTAATGATGCTAGTCTAGTTGTAGCCAGCAAATAGCTAGCTTATTTTGCTCAACAGGACTGTGTAATGACGCTAGGCTAGTTGTAGCCAGCAGATAGCTAGCTTATTTTGCTCAACAGGACTCTGTAATGATGCTAGGCTAATTGTAGCCAGCAAATATCTAGCTTATTTTGCTCAACAGGGCTCTGTAATGATGCTAGTCTAGTTGTAGCCAGCAAATAGCTAGCTTATTTTGCTCAACAGGACTGTGTAATGACGCTAGGCTAGTTGTAGCCAGCAGATAGCTAGCTTATTTTGCTCAACAGGACTCTGTAATGATGCTAGGGTTGTTGTAGCCAGCAAATAGCTAGCTTATTTTGCTCAACACGACTGTGTTATGATGCTAGGCTAGTTGTAGCCAGCAAATATCAAGCTTACTTAGCTCAACAGGACTCTGTAAAGATGCTAGGCTAGTTGTAAGCAGCTAATAGCTTGCTTATTTTACTCAACAGGACTCTGTAATGATGCTAGGCTAGTTGCAAGCAGCTAATAGCTTGCTTATTTTACTCAACAGGACCCTGTAATGATGCTAGGCTAGTTGTAAGCAGCATCATATATTGGACGCCCTTCTTCTGTCTGTCCTCTTTCTCGTTTTTGTCTGTTCTGTTTTAAAAACTAGTCTTAGATTTTTTTGAGGTGCTGTATTCTTCAGCCACCAACTTTTTTCCCCCGTAATGTTGCTTATTTACACATTTTCTTGTTGATTTTTTGTTTTATTCCTTGTCACTTTCTCAAGAGACACGCCTGTTTCACTAAAGCGCCTGAACAAGCAAACTGTTGGTGATAGATGGGGACCTGATGCGCCAAAGAGCGGCCATTACTTGTAATTACATAGAGTGGGTTATTCTTCTGCCCTTTACTGCTGAGACATCTATGAGAACATAAATAACATTTATTTTAGTGCTGGATTTCTTTATAGTAACCCCCTCCATCAGTCATTTATAACTTTTTTTGTGTTTTAGTCTCATGCCTTGATGCTCCTGGGAGAATCGAGGAATGTAACGTGTCCCCTACCCCTCCCATGAAATTCCACATCCCTTTGAAACAACGACCAGAGCAGGACTGATGGTTTTGATGCAGCTAAATGCTATGAAAAACAATTTCTGCATAAATTTAAACCAACCCAGGATATCATGGGGTGGAACATTTAACCATCACTGGCTCCAGGATGTGGTCTGAAGAGATGGGGCTTGTTTTTCCAGATATTTGCAGGCTTTCACAGCAGGAGACAAATAATCAGGTTCAGGCGTCTCCTCTAATATCACAATTTCATGTCTTCATTTATATCTTTAGCTGCTGAGCAGTGTCTCCTCTGAGGAGCCTGCTGGACCTCCCATTCCCCTCTGGACTTCATTAGCGTGCTTATCTCCAATCTGCAGTCATTCCCATCTCCTCACCGAGCCGCTCCGAGCTATTGCAGAATAATGGTTGCAGTTCTGCTCGGCTTGTGATGTTGCAACGCAGCAGCTGAAACCTCCATATATGGAGCTGCTTTCAGCCTTTTTGTTTATTTTCAGTAAGAGCACGCTGCCCTAAGGTAAACTCTCACTTAAAGACAAACTTGGTTGTGGAGAATTGCCAAATATGTAGCCCTGTTTCCGAGCTCCACATTATTCTGTAGAATTTTGGTTAAAATGATGATGAAGCTGCAGCTTTTTATTAGTGGTAAACAATCTTGGTGGCCCAAATATCTTCAGAAGATCATCACAGATCTCTGTCCTGTTTATGTTTGATGCCTTGCAGGTGGAGCCAAACCAAATCTCCATGTATTATCTGCAACTAAATCTGTTTGGAACAGGTTTATTGTTGTTGAAATGTTCTAGATGGTCATGTACATGATAGAAAACACCTGCCCAGGTGTTTATGTTAGGATGGGTGGAATCTATCGTGTTGTTGCCTCCGCCGACGCCTCTGGGCAGACAGTGTTTCCTTCCCGTTCTATCTGCTTGACTCTGGAAGGATCGTTGTGAATTGCTGTCGGACTCCCTTGAGCCTCTTGGATTTACTCTGGTGTTCTCTGCTCTGAAGATACCACTCAGATTTCACAGCTTTAGTCCGATGACAACAGCATGCTCTTAGGGAGACCTCCCCATTGCTGCCATGTCGGACCTGCTGCAGATTAATGCTGCCTTTCTTTCCTGACAGCCAGTCTGATAACTCTGATAAACAGAGGAGCAAAGTCCTCGATGACAGCTGAAGGTTTGACCTTTGAACCCCTTTCCATTTCATGCATTAGTTCCTTCAGGTCTGGATGGATTAGAAACCATCATGTTGTTGACACCTTGCCTCATGCTGTTGGATGTTTTTAGTTATCCCCTCCCAAAGGACATCTGGAACGAAACAGAATGGGAATCTTCTGCCACAGCATATTGTTTCCAGACCTGCCAGGCCTGTTTGATCTTCTGCAAACAAATGTCTGGACAAAGTCTTTAAAATTTAGCAAATAGAAGGTTTTAACAATGTAGTGCATCAATGTATATATATATTTTTTGCAGAATTTATATATATATATATATATATATGTATATACACACACACACACACAAAAATTATAGCATTATTGATGCAAAACTATGAAAGAGAAGTTGGGATCTTTACTGTTTTGCTTTTTGAACCATAGTTGTCTCTGTTTCGGCAATAAGCGAATCAAGAAATCTTGACAGGTTAGAAAATATGAATGAAAATTATTTGTGTTTTGTTTCATGGTGAAATCACTTTAAATCCTTTCAGATCTGTTGTCTATTGGAACAAGTTTTCCTGCTTTATAGGAGCTAATAAGAGCTTTATGGATTTTCTATACTGCTGTTACTGGGGGTATAATTCAGTTTTTTATTGTTAGTTTGATTATTGTAACTTCCTTAAGTTAACCACATATGTGGTATCAACAGAAACTCACACACAACAAGTTTATCAATCGTTATTTACTGGTTTTTCTGACTGCATTTAGTGATTGGTTGGAGTTACATAAATGAAACTTGATTCTACCAGCTTTGTGTATTTAAAGGACGATTTGTTTTACTTAAATCGTTTAATCCAAAGTAGAGTTATAGTTTTGTGTAATTGCTGTTTTCAGCTACAGTTTATTGTTTCATTGAAATTGGGGAAATTAAATTCCTTATGACCTTATTTATTATGTTTCTAATAGGTTTTCACACTGACCGTATGACATGTTGATTCAATATAAAGTATGTAAACCTGTGGTCCTCTAAAGATAATTAAACACACCATCACTTCTGTCTCTACCTACATTTTTGGGGGGATCTGGAGTTTTCTAGAGCTTTTGCAGGTTGCTGCTGGAATCCTCCTCCACCCCTTCATGACCACATCATGGAGTCAGCGGAGGTTAGGGGCCTCAATACACACGACAGCAGAGGGAGACACACTACAACAGATGCTCAGCAGGTTGTTTCCATGAGTATTTCATATTGTGCCAGTCAAGCATTTTTATCTGCAGTTTCTTTAGCAAGTCAGTGGTTGTCTTTAGAAAAGGCTTGTACTGGTTGAACTGCAATGGACACCGATTTGTGGCTTAATCTGACTGGACCCTGTCCTCTTAAACATCTGAACAATCTTAGCAACTGTTCTACAGCTCAGTTTCAGGTTGTTGGCAGTCTTCTTACAGTCTTGGCTAGTGGAAAAACAAACATTGTTTCTTTGGGATGTACCCACTTTTGTTGGCTTTGGCTTAGACATTGATGGATTAAATTAGACATCTACTCTAGACCAATATACAAGCTGGATGAGGACTTGTTAATATTGTGTCAGAGTGTCAAATATTCAGTGTTAAAATATGAAAAGATATATGGTGTTCACAAACATGAGAGATGTGTACTCATTACGGTGATATTCTCTTGATCTCTAAAAGCCCAAATCTTGCAAGCCATTTTAACTGAAAAGCGGAAGTCGTCCATTCTCCCTTCTCCCTCTCTTTTTATGATTAATTAAGGGGAATTGCACCATTTCACTATATTCCTTATTTGCTTTTTAGAATAAAGCTACGTGAAGAGGTTTAGCAAGAATGACTCTGTTTCAAGTCTTGGCATGGAGGTAGACACTCCTACCTGTTCTTGTGTTTAACTGGCCCCTGTGAATTGCCCTTAGGTTTTTGAGTCCTTGCATACCTGATTGTGTCTCAGTTTTGTCCTTTGATAGGACTTTAGACAAGTTGCTAGAAATGATGAGAGGCCAGTTGAGGTCTGTTTTTTCGGGCTAACCGCTTTTCTCCTCCACTCTGCAGGTGCGCAGTGTCTGGACCTTGGTAACAGACTCATGTGCCGGTGTCGGCCCGGCTTCACCGGTGCTCGTTGTGAGACCAACATCGATGACTGTGCAAGCAACCCGTGCCGCAATGCTGGCACATGCGTGGATGGCATCAACGACTTCACCTGTAGGTGCACTCTGGGCTTCTCGGGCAAGGACTGCTCTGTGCGCTCGAGTCCATGCGACGATTTCCCCTGCAGCAATGGGGGCACCTGCTACGCCCACTTCACCGGACCCCTATGCCGGTGTCCTTTAGACTTCATGGGTGAACGCTGTGAGTACTTTCTCAGCTTTCCCACTCAAAGACCCCCTAAAGGCGAAGACTCCAATCCCGCACTGATTGCAGCCATCGCCTTTGGTCTGGTGACTCTGATGCTGCTTATGTGTGCTGGTGTCCACATCCTGCGTCAACTCCACCGTAGCAGGAAGCTAGCAGCCATCTCCAGGTCTGTCAAGAACGACCTTGAGACTGTGAACAACCGCAACACTGTGATCGGTGGGGGTGGGCCCAACAATGGGTGTTTAGTGGGAACTCAATTTTGCAGCTTGAAGGAGAAGGAGGCCTTTCTTCTCCCTGGAGGTCCATATAAAGTGTCCAACAAGGATGCAGCGCTGGCAGAGAAGGGCAGTGACAACGTGTCCATGTATAAAAACAAAATGGCCGACTGTAACCTTGCCAAAGAAGAGCACCGCCTGGAGAAGAACAAGTTTGACCCGTAAGGCTTTGACAGTGTGTTGGTTTGATGGTTATCTTTGTGTTTCCTGTTCTCTCTCAGCTCACTGTTTGTCTTCTGTGAAGGCAAGTAGAAGCATGTTTGTTTCCCTATGAGTGAAGTATTTCTTCAAGCTTGTTTCTCAAAAGGTGTCAATGCTGCCACTGCTGAACCTAGCCTCTGTTTCTCCCACAACAGTCAGAAACACGACTCCTCCATCATCATCCCACCTCTCAGTTTTGCAAAGGACGGTCTCTATCATCCAGTATTCCTCATCCCTGAGCCTGTGGAGCAGCATGTGTTTGCCACAGAGGTGAGGCACAAAACCAGGAGTTTTATCATGCATTCAGTGGCCAGTCACTCCCAGCTCCCTAATAGAAGCCTCCCAGTTTAGGTGATGGGAGTAATGGGAAATAGCTGGTTCAGAGCAAGTTCAAACCCCACACTAAAAAAAATGGAAATCTAAATGAGTCATTTTTGATTAAATAAAGTGCTTTTTTTCTTGAATTGAGGAGATAAGTGACATAGTTTGCCAATTTAATATAAGAAAAAAAAAATGCTTTGTCTTATTTCAAGTGCATATTATCTAATTATCTTTTTTTAGGCATAAAAATACTAATTCCATTGGCAAATCATCTTATTTATAAGCTAAAATTAAGGGTAAATACACCTAATTTAAGAATTTTTATGACTTAAAACTAGATGGTTTTTGCAGAGCAAAGCTCGGTTCCTCATCTTAGTTAGATTACCTCACACTACAAAAATGAATTTCCTAACCAAGTGAAACTGACTTGAATTAAGAATATTGTTCTAAGAAGTTCAGATTTTAGATGTTTTCACTTATTAGGGCCCTTTCTTGATAAGAGATTGGCCCCAACTTTATTTTTAAGTTATTCTTTGCTAGAGCACTCTTTTCATAGATATTAAAACATATACTTACAGTAGATTTGAGTACAAAATCAAGGAACATGCCCTATATCATGCATGCAGATACCAAAACCAATGATTAGTAAGGCATTTTGTCTTGCTTTAAGTTTTTAGTCTTAAGGTGTGATCTTCTAGCATTACAACATGTGCAGGTTCTACCAACATAGCTGCTTGTTATTAAATCTCACTCTTGGCTAACTTGGGACAAAATTGCAGAACAAAACCTGGCTCCCAAACAAAATTGAATTTCAGTAGTAGATAAAATTTCAGTGGCTGATATTTTATATTTGGTGATAATTCGCGTTGAGAGTTTAGCAACTACCACACGGTAGTTGTGCTGCTAAATACTTGCATCACAGGAAAATTGGGTTCATTTTTTTTTTTACTTTATAGAAAAAAGCTGTTAACAGAAGTACATTTATTATTAAATTTTAATATTTAAGGAAGTAAGGTCTTCTTCAACTAATCCATTTCAAATCATTGATTTTTTAAAAGCATGAAAAACAAAACAGGTCTCCAGCAGTTTAGAGAAATGGATTAAGCAAAAAGTGCAGAGATACGGTCATGTTAAAGTTAGTTCAGTATGTTCACAGCTCGGGCAGATGTCAGCTGGTTTCGCTAGTGTTTGCCGGATGTTTGCAGTCAGACGGTTCAAAGAAAGTGAGGGTTTCCTATAATGTTCAGAGTCTTTGTTCCTGCAGAGATCCTGGAAAGAGGGAAGGGAATCTCCAGCAACCTTTTCAGCTCCCCTCACCATCAGGGCTGGAAGGAAGCAGGCATCAAATTGTCTCATCTTGCTTTTTAAAATAAAAAAACTACGATTCGATGCCTTCTATTGGAGTTAACGAGTGGCACAATTCAATAAATAGATAACTTATTACATAACTATTTAAATGTTTTATTTTTATTAATTAAAACTGGAGGTAAATACAGAATGCATTTCATAAATAAATAAAATAAATATATAGATTTAATAGATATAGTGAATATAATTACTTTGTGATTTAATAAATTATTTCATGTTCTCAAGCTGAGGCACACCATGAATTGATTTAAACTGTGGCAGTTTACGTTAATCCATGGTGTGCTTCATTAGTTTATTAAATCATCAAATAATTACATTTACTTCATAAAATAAAGTAACTGTATTTAACCGAGGTCCATAGGATTACTTATTTATTTATTGAATCAATTCTGTATTTATGTCCAGTTTTATAATAGTAATGATTTATAAAAAACATTTTTTGATAAGGTATTTAACTATTAAATTGTGGCACTCGTCACCTTCCATAGACTTCAGGTGAAATCTTTAAAGGTGCTTGAACTCTGAACCCTCATTCCCACATATATTCAAGGTCCTTGGAAATCCTGTTCATTTAGATTGCATACTTTGGATGCATGTGGAAAGCAGATGTTGCTTCCTTCTTCTGGCCCCTGCATTAGTGTTGGTCCCTTCCAACTTCAATTATATTCCAATTTGTCTGCATTAAAGCCTTCTAGGTATTTAAAGGGAATAAAGCTGCACTTTTATTTTTACCTGAATGTGTTGTTTCAGCTGAGAGCAATCATGTTACCTTTGAACTCCAAACTCTTAGTCCATAAAAACAATACTCCTATGAGCCACAAGCAGTGACAAGTTTTGTTGAACCTCCCTGCTGCAAAATCTGCAGCATGAACTGTAATTTATAAAATGAAAGTTTACAAATTTACAAACTGGGAGAAAATTTGTCAGAATGCAGAAGATTGGAGAGGTAATAAACCAGCAAATTACAGATGCACTTTAGTCAGCCTATAATGAGTCACAGACTTTAGGAAAAAAATAAAAAATCCCATCTGGAAAGTGTCTTATATTTGCACATCTTGAGTTTAATTATTGAATTAAAAAAAAGTTGATTTTGTCTCATCCAGTATTAGATACTGGATATTTTCAAATACTTTTTTTTCTAAATTGAGATTTAAAAACCATCAATTGTCATTTTATTATAATAATCTTATCACACATTCAAAAAGAAAAATCCTTTTTTTAATTGCTATATTTGGCATTTTCAGTCTTTTCCAAAAGGCTTTTCAAATTGGATTTCTAATTCTGTGATTTTAATTTCTATTTTGACAGCTCCTGGTCCTTTTACTTTGCAACAGAAATGCTCACTCCTTTCTATTTATTTGCCTTAAAGAGTTTAGAGATCTATAATTGTCATTAATATATATTAAAAAGTAAATTTAGTTTTTGAAAGGAATTACAAACAATTTGTTTTAATCATAAAACTGTCCAATGAACAGTGCAGATTAAGTTCACGACTTATCAACCAAATATGGTACTAACCTCCTGTTTTTAAGGGAGGCATTGCTAGAAGCATTTTTAGTTGTTGGAAATGGCTTTAAATGTCTTCTTACCTGCGAAGACATTGATGAATACAAAAAGGGTATGTTGGTCTAGTATGTTCATTAAAATGAACAAATACGACCTATATTGGCTATATTCATACTTTGAGCCTTTATAAAATGACATTGTTTTGTTGCTTTCCATATATTACTTTGATCTTGTTCATAAACAAGTCTTAAAATTAATCTTGAAGTCATTAATGTTACTGGAAAGTATCTTTAAGGGCAAAAAGCAACAATTGTTGCCCTTTTATCATGTTTGTAATGAGTTTCCACTGGTAAACCGAGCCAACACAAGAGACAAGGTGTCCATAAAGGTTAGATAAAGAGCTTCTAATGTGGGTATACTATATTGATTTTATGCTGTTTAAGGCAGATTAAGAGTGATGAATAATAAAATTGGCAGCGGGTTAATTTGCTGCTAAGGTTCAAGGTTCGGCGTCACATTACTGATTTTAGATTTTTCATACAAACACCTTAACCAAAACCCTTTATATAGATATAAAACGTGTGTGTTTATATCTGTATATATGTATTTGTTACTGAGTGGGGACAATTTTCTGAGTGTTTAGGACTAAGATGTGAAGTGAGTTTAGGTTAGGTTTAGGAATGTGTTAGTAATGGTTAGGCCATAGAAGTAAATGCAATATGAATGTAGGTTAATGAAAAGTCCCCACAAGGATAGTGTGACACAACCTGCGTGTGTGTGTGGAGGATCAGTATGCTGGGCTGGTTTATAGCATGTCTTTATCTAACAGACCTTTTATAGGTGGTTAAAACAGCATGATTATGTTATCGAAGTCTTTAGACATTGCAGGTAAGTCTTTAACTTTCACTTTTTAGTTCCAAAGATGCCCGCCTCTTTTTTCCTTCCTGGATCCTTACATGCAATTAGATGGCTGGCCACGATGTGCTCGCAGTGACTCTGTGTTTCTTTTCCACTTCACCAGTATCCACAATTTTTTTTCTAAATGGACACTACCCTAGGAGTTAGTTTGGATAAATGACTTTGTGTGGATGGATTTATCAAGGATAAGGAATTGTCTAAAAAAGTAAATATAGATATATGCTCATTTGACTTTCCATGCTGCTGATTTGACAATAATCAGCATACTAATTATTGTTTTATAACTGCAATTACCAATTGACTGTAGTGGGAGTTCGTGACTCAAACCTGACAGGCAGTGAACCTGAGCTTTGGTGCCACAATAACAGAAGGTCTGCTTCAAAGTTCACTTTGGTTCTGTAATGTTCTTTGAAAGCATAAACCTTTCAAACATCCCTGGCATAAAATCAGGCCCATAACACTACCCATCCATACTAGTAATATCATATGTGTGTCATGAAATCTGCACAACTTCTTTGGTTATATCGTGGCTTTTTAGACATTATTCCAAAACCCCAGGATGCTAATCTACTCCTGACCCAATGGTCCACAGTCTAAAAAGCTTTAAACTGACAATATAGCATGAAAACCTTCCCTATTTCACCACATTTATAGGAAATGACCTGAATCTAACATAAATCTGTCCTATGGGGTCATTTTGACTAATATGAATAACTCTAAATATGCTAATATATCCTAATACCCATAACGGGATAAATGAGAGCCTCCGTCCAGTTATTTAAACTAGGACTTCACAGTAAACATACACAGTAAATTCACAGTAAATATGGAGTGTTAAAGTATATTGACTCTTTTAGAGTTATTACAACTGCAATTAGAGTAAGATAAACACTATGTAGAGACTTAATATAACACTAATTCCGAGTTGGACCAAACCCACTGGGATTGGTGTTAAATTGAACTCTTAGTGTTACTTTAACACTGCAAAATTTACAGTGTTTAGCATTGGTATTTTTATCATCTACAACAACATTTATAACAGTAAACTTGTGTAAAATGAACAACTTTGCCACCTCTTATTTATTTGTAGTGAAAATGTTAATAAATAAATGCAATTATTTGAGCTCAGAAAAAGCTTTGGTTCTTGCAGATTCAATTTGGCTTCCTAATGTCTGAGATCGCTGCGTCGTTTAGAAGAGCAAACTGTCTTCACATTAAAAGCATGTAGATTTAGGCTTGAGATGAAGACTTTGGATCTAGTTTTTTTTTTTATTATTATTTTTAGTGCACTATGGTGTATGCATAGAGCCTCTTTCTGATCAGTGCTAGGTAAAAAGATATAATAAAATAAACTTGTACTCATATACACTAGCTCCTACAATTTTAGCAGTTATAGTATGTTGCATCCTGTTGTTTTACACGGAGGAAAAGTTTTTAAATACGTATTATGTTATTATGGTAATAACAAAGGTTATTACCAAATGGTAATAACTTCTGTGTGTTGTTTGTATTTGTCATAATGGGAACATACAAATTATCCCCAAAAAGAGTTTCCTGCTGTTGTAAATCTGGTCTATTTCTTTTCCTTGGGTCAGGTTTCAGAGGAGTCCTGTAAGTTTTTATTTTTTAAACAAAAAAAAAACATTTTAAAGCATTTATAATTTTTTGTTGGCACAGGTTGTGTTCCAGAAACCCAAAATAATGTTTGAATTTAGAATAAATGAGAATCAAGAAGTAATCCTGTACGCTGATGACTAACTGCTGTTTCTGTGTCTTGTTCTCAGGTATAACTTTGAGTTTTCAGACCACCAGCGGAGGGGCTTTCACGCTGGAGGGCCTGAAACTGTTCTGTCACGGACAGAACAACCAGAGGATCTATTCTACACACAAGTTTCTATTTAATATTTATTGCTGCTACTCAATGGAAACAAACAAACACCACAAAGACTGTTATTTTGCCTCGATAGTGACAATGTTCGGATGACAATGAGAGAGAAGAAGAAAAACTGAATGTTCCGCGTCATTTGCACTATTTATCTTTTTTTTTTAATATATATATATATATATATATATACTTTATAAATCCTAATTTAACTTTCTTCACTTTCTTGAGAATGAACGAAGAGATGAATTGTTCTTCGATCTGAAAAGTCCTGTTTGACAAGAACAATCAATCAATCACTTCACCTGCCTGATGTTGCAGGAACTGAAACTGTGTTGGAACAATCGGGACTTTATAACAAGTCCCAAATCTATATATATATATGTTATTTTCAGAAGATTTCACCATGTTCCTATCTTCTGGATTCGGTTATCTTGCATTGGAAACATTGAGCTCACAATCAGGTGCCTTGTTAAGAAAAGCAGCTAAAGGATGTCAAATAGTGGAATTAAACTGGATCTGACTGACCTCTCTCAGGTCGGTCTTTTCTTTCCTGCCTGCTAATCCCATCGAGACATTAAAAGCTTCGACTGTTTTAATTCCTTTTTCCTCAAGTTCTGAACGACCATGAAATTATTCTGGTCTCCTTCCTGCTACTTTTTCAGCTTATCCAGACTTCATAGTCTGAACTCAAAAAAAAAAAAATCTAAGAATATGTTGACAATGTGATAAAAAGTTCCATCAGGGACACGAATACTTTGCTCCGTTTTTCTTCCAGTGGACATTCCAGTTTTTCTAGCTAACTTGCCATTATGCTGCTTTTATATGTTTACCTGCTACAGTAAGAGCATTAGACCGTGAACATGTTTCAGTGCAAACAGCTGTGGGGATTTTATGTCTTCAGTGTGCCAGTTAAGGACTCAACAGGGGTCTTTTTATTATGACTTTTTAAATACTCCATTTGAAACCAAAAAGATGCCTTTTTAATGTGCAGTCATGTGCTAATTTAAAAAAAAGAAAACAATGCAATGTGTACATATCAACCAGAGGACAGTTTTCCTATTTAATTTTTTTGCTGTTGTAAATAATTCTGTATTTAAGAGAATTGTATATGTTCTTGTCAGAATCAAGAAATATATATTTTTCATAAATGAATCTGAGTATATTTTCTTTTTGTGTTTGGCTTCAAAGCAGTCTGTTCCTCTTAAGGTCTAAAAATTAACTTAATTTAGCCAAGTGGGATTATAAACAAGAGGATTTTAATTTTTCTGGAACTTCTGGATCAAGATGAATCCCTTCCTCCATCATTCACATTATAAAAGGATTTATATTGACAATATTTTGATAAGAAGCTGGTTTTCTCCCCTTTAGAGGAGTTTTTAGCAGCTTTGTTTCCTTATGGTTCAGGATTTCTTCCTCCATGCATCTGGAGGGAGAAATCCGGGACCAATGCTGAGCATTCTCTCTGATCCTTGTGATGTGATCAATGTGAGCACATCTAAGCTTTTGGATAAAACAGATCTATCTGGTTATTTTAGTATCAATGTCCAGGTTTTTACAAGTTCCATAAAGTTCTCTCAGCAGGCGCTACTTTGGTGGATTCCCCAGATTCTCCTTCTTGGCATAGCCTGAATGACTTCAAACTCAGTCACCCCTGCTTTTTATCACATGTCTCTGGTTTTGTCCCGCAGCTCATACCAGATGTGGTCAAAATGTGAGATTTTATAGGATGAGGGGCAAAGGGTAGAATTGCTGACCAGTTCTCTCGATGACATCTTTCCACCTGCTGACTCACAGGTGTGCTTCATTGGCCTCTGGTTCTCAGGTGGTTCCAGAACCAGTGGCGGCTGATCAATAGAGGTTGCTAGGGCGCCGCCCCACCAACCCAATTACCTTGATTAAAGGTATAGAGCAGGGGTCACGGATTAGCAAACCGTGGTCTGGATCCGGACCCGCCTGCTTGCTAATCCAGACCCAACCTGATTTAAAACATTTATAAATTATCACATGTTGTCCGATGCAGTGTCTAATTTCACTTGCGCCGCTTCTCCTGTTTGTACGGTAAAGCCCTTCGGGGAGCAGGCTGCACGTTGATGCCAATTAGCCAATGAGCTGCTGTCGGTCTGGGTTGCACTGCTGCAGCTACTTTAAAGACACAGTAGGCAAACCTGTGGCAAGCCAGGCGATGGGAAAGAGGGGAAGATGATGAATGAAAAGAAAGAGAAAGAAGAGAGTACTTTCGTGAGTAAAAGTACAGATACTTGTGTTAAAAATACTCTGGTAAAAGTGGAAGTACTGATTAAACTTCTTTACTCAAGTAAAAAAGTAACAAAGTACAGGCTTGTAAATTTACTTAAAAGTATAAAAGTAAAAGTAGAAACCACTTTTTTTCATGCGTTGCCTACATTTTAAATGGATGTCTGCCAATAGGACTAGATCACAAATGCGTCCATACTACTATCGCTAACACCACCGCCACCAAGCTGCAATGATTTGCAGCGAGGAATGAATACCGCCCGAATCTGTCGATTCATCTTGTAGTGAGATGCGTCAAATGCAAGCGTGTAGATTCCCATCCAATTAGATTGAATTTGGTATTGATGGCGTGAAAAATAATACGGTAACTCCATTGAAATGATTCAAAACTAAAATACTTGAGCCAATTTTTTAAATGCTTAAGGAGTAGAAAGTACAGATATTTGTGCAAAAATGTAAGGAGTAAACAATTAAAAAATTAAGCCATTAAAATAAGTAGTAAAGTAAAGTAAAAAATATCAGAAAAAATCTACTTGAGTAGTAACAAAGTATTTGTACTTCGTTACTTCCCATCTCTGGCGCTTGAGAATGGCTTTGTGCGGCATTCAAACTTAGTTTTAAAAGCCTTGCAGGGGCAGCCCTAAAGCCCACTTGCCTTATTAATCAGAAAAAGACAGAGAAATAAAATAAATGCTCAGGTCAGGTGTTGAAAATATGTGAATCAAGAAATTGTCTATATACCAAACTGAGCGATTGTTGTTCTCTACTTAAAACCATCTTAAGATTTTAAAATGGAAAATGTTCTTTTTTTATATATATATTTTTATTTAAAATGTCAATGTATAACATGGATGCATAAAAACCTCATTTTATTTCAGTGATAAATTCTGTTTAACATAAAGGATTGTATGATTAAAAATGTCTCGGACCGCTACTGGTTGTTGATTTTCTTTATTAGGACCCTTTGATTTTTAATTGGTTATCTCCCTGGTCTAGAGGATGATCTTTTATTTCTGGGTGGATTGTCTAAATAAGTGGGTCTCCTAATTGTTCCTCATTGTGGTGATATGTTTTACGTAAGGCCGTGCTACAGGCTCCCTCTATTAGCTATCTATTTTCTGAGCATGCGCACTTTCCAGCCCCATATGTGTGGTGAGCTACGGTTTCAGTCATTGAAGCTCACAACCTTTCTCAGCGTGGTTCTTTGAAAATGGCAGAGATTAGGTATTGAGAAAAAGAAGTGTCTACCGAAGTGTATATGAAGAAAAGAAAGAGGCCTCAGAAGAGGCAGAGATATCAGAATGCTGGCATTAGGAGGTTCTCCTCTCAAAGCAAATATGGGCTATGTGCTTTATAACAGCAGCCATAGGCTGTAGCTACCCGACAGCAGACACCACGCAGTGGAGAGGGTTATGTGACCAATGTGGTAAAAGCAGCGATCTTGTCCAAACAGTCAGTTAACTAAGTTCAAAATTATAAAATTAAGATATTTTGAAAAATAATATATATTTTTATAGATGTGCAAGATAAAGCTGTTTTGTTTATCGTCGGATTGATGACGTATTTCCGCGCTGGGGCACAAAAATCTTTGGCCATTGACTCTCGTTAAATTAAATTATTGTACAGTAGGGTACCATACGTACAAAAGCATATACTGGGGAGATCTTGGGGAGGCACAGCTCTCCCGGCACCCAGACAGCCACCGCGTCACAGTCGTAGTGTGGCTGATTGACAGGTTTATAGGAATTCTCTGCTTATAGCTGATGGCACAAGAAAAAAGTAAGATCATCTTTCTGTAAACAAAATTACCGAGAGAAGTTGAGGTGCAAAGCACTTGGACCTGATCAGCTGAATATAAAAACTCTGTGAATGTTCCATGTTGACGACAACTATTGATTAAGTATTTGCACATTGAATATGTTTTTTGTTAAAATTGCTTTGCTTAAATGCCATTCGAATGAATGCTTATAATATGTAAATTATTATGTCACAGCCATGTATCAAATTTACGGGGCTACCTACTGTTTTTGGCGACGGCACTAACTTCCTAAATCCATCCCTGCGGATAGAGACTTTACACTGTCTTTTTTCCAGGATTTTCGTGGTTTATCAAGAAAAGCGAGGCTAACCGCACACAGCTAAGTTAATGCTTTGAGCTTCCCACTTTACATGCTTAAGTGGTCAAAATTCCAGGATTTGACCCAGCATGGAAGACAGGTATGATGATTTAACTGATTCACAAAGCATCTGATCATTGCTATACTGCTGTGCAGGCAGACAAATTCCAGCAGTAATACAGCCACTTCCCTGAAGCAGCTTTAAACACCACAGTGGAGGCCTACCCACTGCTGAACAAGAACAAGCTGCAAATTGATCTGATTCTAATCTATAACAAAGATGAGTTAAAGAGCTGCAGTGGTGCTGTGAACCTGTATCAGTTCTTCTCTCATGGGGAACAATCTTCAGGACACCTTCTCAGAGACTGGCCAAGCGCAGATCTTTCGTTACAACTCCATGACACGGCTGGATATCCTAAAGGGGTACTTCTCAAGCACTGTCGCCGGATTGTCGATTCATCTTGTAGTGGTGCGTCAAATGCAACGTAGATTCTCATCCAATTAGATTGAATTTGGTATTGATGACGTGAAAAATAATAACGGTAACTCCATTGAAATGATTCAAAACTAAAGTAACGAGACAATTTTTTAAAATAGTAGAAAGTACAATTATTTGTGTAAAAATGTAAGGAGTAGAAGTAAAAAGTCGCCATAAAAATAAGTAGTGAAGTAAAGTAAAAATATCAGAAAAATCTACTTGAGTACAGTAACGAAGTATTTGTACTTCGTTACTTCCCATCTCTGGAAGACAGGTATGATGATTTAACTGATTCACAAAGCTTCTGATCAGTGCTACACTGCTGCAGGCAGACAGATTCCAGGAGTGCCTCAGCCAGTTCCCTGAAGCTGCACTCAACACCACCATGCAGGCGATGTATACTGACTACCAATACATTTTGGAAGCCCACACTGCGGCGGGGCTTTTAAGCTACAACAAGGAGCCCCAGTGCCCTGGTCTTACAACATTTTCTGATGTCCATACCGACACACACACATAAAAACTCCACCAACTACCGCCCGCTTTAAAAAAATAGCCCACGCTACGTACCCGTTTGCGCATATATGTATTTTCACCCATAAAGGAGCATTTTGTAGCCCGTGGTTTCCAGATGCCGACCGTTACAGGACTCTAAGCGCCAGGCACAACTTCGAACAGTGCTGAGCTGGGCTGGGTTTATCAGTAGGACTCAGCGGCATGAGTTTGGGTCTGTTTGGGTTTCTCCAGATAAGAAGAGCACATGAGCAGACTGCATCATCCTTACAGCCAGCCTCCGTAATTAGGCCGTAATTTCAGACATTCATAAAACTAGCCAGCCTACTGTTATGCCACACCGATTTCCAGTGATGATTCTGCTTGCAGTGTATGTGAAACCCATTTCATCATATGCGTTGTTTTTGTGTCTGTCTGCAAGCCGTGATTAGACTATATCGTTTATCGTATCCAATTCCCAAAAGCAGACCCTCTTTCAAATAAAGTTTTACCAAAGGCTGCCTTCTTTTGCCTGACTCTCCACAAACAACGAAACTTATCACAGCGATAACAAAACATAACTTCCTCAGCGTTATGGGCAGGCTGGCAAAGTTGGTTTGCTTGTTTTACCTCTAGAGAGCAGCAGTACCATTAATCATCACTAGGCAGGAACCGCGTGCTAGCGGTGTGTTAACGATGGATAAGTGATGAACTGAACTCTCGCGACGGTTAGCTAACCGATCCATGCTGCGGTCCCAAGCTTCATTTACGGTTTGGCTTTTGAGAGGGTAGCTGTAAAGGCTGATATGTATTCAGAAACCAGGTCCTCTGCATGTGTGTTGCAAATATACTTGCCCGCCTCGCCTCCCGCAGACAATACGCTGCCGTACCTCTCTCAAAACTGTACTGCAGACAGGAGGCCTCCTTGATTGTCAAACCCATCCGCTACCTGCATTGCACATTGCGTATTTCCTGTTTGGTACCTACTGGCTTGTTTTGACACGACACGATCGCCATTGGGGAAAAGAACCGCAGCGAACGCTGACCCCTTCTTTCCACCTGCTGGATCTCCGCTCTTTTTCGCCTTCACATGTCCCTCTCGTTGTGTGGACGAAACATGGACATCCCCCACGCCACACCACCAATGCGATCGGCGTATCCCTGACCCTACACAGCTAGTTCGTGATTGTCCCTTTTGCTGCTAGGGCGGAAGTTATTAGCCAGCAGACTATACTATTAGACAGACAAGTCTTTTTCTTTTCATTTTACTCATATAAAAGTGGATGAGCAGTATTAAAGAAGAAAATGAAAATGCAAATTGGATGATTGATTACTACTAATTTCATTTCAGTCAAACAATGCAGCCACATTCTTGCCCCCTAGGGGCCTACGGACCACCGGTGAGTCCAGCAAGGACTCAATCTCTCCCAGTCCTCTGAGGTGACCGGACGCAGAGAAGAGGTGACAATAGTTTTTCCCTCTATTAACCTATATAAAGAAATTTTCTACTAATACCATTTAAAATAAATATGATTCATCTGGGTGAGATTCAGAATTTGGTATGAGTTTTGTGTACGGAATATTAAAAGGCACGGCGCTATAAAATAACTCTAGTTTGGTGATTTTGGGCTGCAATGTTTTCCGAAGGTACAGGTTACAAAAGATAAAATGTGCATATTTTTACCAGAAACATATTCAAGGCAGGGGTCAAAGCTTCTAATGGTGCTGACACTAGAAGAGCCATTCTATGACGCATCTTACGCTGCTGAGGTGCAAATGAAGAGGTTTCTTCTTAAATCTAACTGGCTCCCATGAGTCTATAAGTGATTCACTTTTGTGTGTTTTGTCCAAGACGGGAGAGTACATTTTACATACACCCTGAGGGGTGTAAGGACTAAAATAAAAAGCATTTCAGAAATGCTTTTCATTTGAAATATGGTAACGATTTGCTTAGCCATGCCAGAAAACGCTGCACAAGGAGAAGAGGTGACCGGACGCAGAGAAGAGGTGACAGCCCCCTGAGGAAGATTGCGGAGAAAGGACCCGTTTAGGACCTTGGAGGACCTGCGGAAGCAGTCGGACTGAGTCTGGATGGTATAAATATCACAGAGCCAACGGCGCAGTAAGTGAAGCCAGGCTGCAGGTGCCACATTACATTCCCCAGGCCGCTTACCTTTGGAACCAGAAACAAAGCAGCAGAGGCGCCCTGACTACCAGGCTTCAGAAGCAGCACTGGGACTTTTGTTAACCTGTTTTGCATGTGTCACAGGGGAAATCAAGGTATGCGAGTCTGGAGGGAAGACTGGGAAGAAGGAAATGCCAGAAGTCTAATGTGTCAAGATTCCCACAGTCAGTGATGGTCTGGAGCGACATAAATAGCTGCTGAAGTGTTACGTCCACTGTGTTTTAGTAAGGGCAGGGGGTCAATGCAGCTATCAGGAGATTTTGCAGGAGCATTTCATGCTTCCATCGGCTGAAAAGCTTTATGGAGATGAAGATTTCATTTTTTCAGCACAACCTGGCACCTGCCTCACAGTGCCAAAAACACTTTCAATATAAATGATTTACTAGGACCATATTATCACTGTGGCTCAAAATGGCCTGCCAAACTCTCCTGCACCTGAACCGCAGAATCTGAGAATCTATGTTGTTAAGAGAAAGTTGAAGAGACGCAAGACCCAACACTGTGGATGATCTAAAGGCCGCCATGAGAAGCATCACTGGGCTCTCCATAAACACCTCAGCAGTGTCTACAGACTGATTGCCTCCATATGCCAGCAGTCATTTCTGCAATAGGATTCCCCACCAAGTATTGAGTGCTAATGCTGTAAATAATTATTTGAAGGTTGACTTTTTTTGTGGTAGAACACTTTTCATGGCCGGACGAAATATGCTAATTTTGTGAGATAGGAATAATAAGCTGTATGCCAAAATCATCCATATTAAGACAATAAAAGACCTGAAATATTTTAGTTAGTGTGCAATTAATCTAAAATATATGAATGTTCAAGTTTTATCATTCCATTATGGAAAATAGATGAACCTTTATCACAATATGCTAATATTTCGAGAAGGAACGTGCTTTAATGTTGTTTTTTGTTGTTGGTATTCATATGAATATACCGGTGTGAATAATTTAATATCCTGTCTCTTTTGGGGCTGATCCTCAAGATGATTGTTTTCTTCTCAAGTACAGTGGGGGAGCAGGGTCACATTCCACTGTAGGAGTTGAGAGTGGAGCTTGCAGATATTGGTGAGGTGAAGCAGAGCCAACTGCATCTTCCTCAATGATCAAGTCAATATCAGCATTGACACTGGTCCCTGATGTCCAGAATTATTATCATGGTTTATGGTCCAACACTCCTAAGATCTCTTTTTTAACCATCAATGGTCATTTCTAGGGTTCAAAGACTGATGTCCTTGACACGATTGCAGACACTATGTCTAAGATTAGTGCTTATCCTGAGAGAGAGTACTATGAAAATATAGCCAAAGCGCTGGTAGAGAAGCTTCTCTATCAGGCATCCAAAGTCTGTGAGGGGATGTTGCTCATGGTTTCACAGCTGGGAATTTTAACTTGGAAACTACTGGAAAAAAGTTTAACCAAAGTTTTCCTATTGCTTGGTCTGTTTGTGTAAATGTAAATTCTCAAACTCTTTGAGTTTTCTGGCTTAGTTGCTTTGTCATCTGTCTTAATTACAGACACATGATAGGCTTGTTACATCCTTCTGGATGAATTTCTGGTTTAATTCTCTTAGAAAAAAAAATGACACGCAGCAGTTCCCGGCAGACTGGCTGCATGATAGGAGCCTGATCAACCCAAAAGATGCAATTCTATTCTGGATTTAACAGGAAGCCATTGAAGAGAAGCCAGGATAGGAGAGATATGATCTCTCTTTTTTTAATTTTATCAGAACTCTGGCTTCAGAATTTTGGATCAGCTGAAGGCTTTTAACCACAGTTTGTGGACTTCCTGATAGTAAAGAATTGCAATAGTCCAGCCTTAAAGGAACAAATGCATGAATTAGTTTCTCAGCATCATCACTTCTGGACAGAGAGAGATTTCTAATTTTTGCAATGTTCCTCAGATGAAAAGAAGGAAATTTTAGAAACCTCTTTGATATGGGATTTAAATGACAGGTCCTGATCAAAAACAACACCAAGATTTTACTTTATTATCTGAGATCAATTTAATCCCATCCAAATGAAGTGACTGATTAATCAGCTTCTTTTTCAAAGACTGTAACCAGACTAGTTAGAGTCTAGACTATAACTTCTGTTTTGTCTGCGTTCAGAAGCAGAAAGATAAGAGTAATCCAGGTTTTAATGTCTTCAAGACATGCCTGTAATCTATGTAATGGGTTAGCTTCCTCTGGATTTACAGACAGATATTGCTGAGTATCATCAGCTTAACAGTGGAAATTAATCCCATGCAGTCTAATAATTCTACCGCACACAACTTCTATCTATCTATCTATCTGCATATCTATCTATCTATCTATCTATCTATCTATCTATCTATCTATCTATCTTATCTATCTATCTATCTATCTATATCTATCTATCTATCTATCTATCTATCTATCTATCTTATCTATCTATCTATCTATCTATCTATCACATCTATCTATCTATCTATCTATCTATCTATCTATATATCTCGAAAGTTGAGGGGGATGGCACCCTTCTTGAAAAATCTTAAAACTTATCCCCCTTCTAAAAAATCAGCCCCCATAATCCCCTATGACTTTTTATCACTGAATGGTTTACATTTCTACTATATATTAACAGTAATGGCAATGATATTGCCCTTTCAACATTTGGCAGGCTGTGCGCTTACGAGTAGCCTGACCAAATTACGGTGGCCCAGAGGGCACATGTGATTTCATTTTTGACCTCAGTGGCGCAACCAGCGGAGCAGGTGACGGTGTTCTGAACAGCATCATGGCCAAGCAGCAAAGATAACGCAATTTGAGGGATTTCATTTTTAAGAAGGCAAAAACTTACACTTGAGATAAGTCAACAGTCAGAAGACATTAATAAACTTTTATCAGCTTACCATGTGTGTCACATAAATATGTAGAAATCAGACTATATATATAGTGATATCATTGCATCAACTATTGAACTAGTTTAGCGGAAGATTCATTTATATATAATTTAGATATTCAAACATAAAATCCATGGTAAACTGTGATATCATTGCATCATCTCATTGATTTTGGTTTTCAGCCATGTTTTTGTCATGATGGGTCTTATATGTTTTGCCCATATGTAAAAGCACTCACAGAGTCAGAAAGAATTTCAACAGTTTATTTGAACAAAGGTGAACAAAGTGACAAAACAAGTGGTTTCTCAGCTTGGGGGAATCCAGCAGTCTGGTAAACCGGAAGCGGAAGCTCTAGGAAGAGATCACAAATGATGAGTTCAAGGTCGGTGGGAAAACAGGCCGATGACTTTAATATAGACTGGCTCGGACTCACTGTTGTGGATTTGAGGTTGCTTCAGGGTTTCTGTTCCTGGAGACTTGAACTGTTTTGGACTGTCCCTAGTTTTCCTGAAGTGGGTGGCGTTCTGATATGGTGAAATGTTTCTTTCTCAGCGAGACAAGAGGATTCCTTCCAGGGCTCCACGGACCAGCTTTTTCCAGTGGATCTGTAGAAATCCTGCCAGAGATTCACAGAGAATAACTAGGTAAGAACTTGAGGTCTCAGAAAAAAACAAAAACTCAAAGTATTGTCTCAGCAGAACTCAGAGGGGCTAGAGTACCCAATACTGGCAAACACTCTGGCGAGGAGATGGTGACAGTCTGCTGCTCATATACTCCTCAGACGGTGATGACCAACGAGCTGCAGGTGTGAGTAGTTGAGAGCAGGAAGAGGCCCTCCAGGACAACAGAGGAACAATGGCACCATCTGGTGGATACATGGAGACACTGAAAAAGAAGAAAACAACCCCCACAAACCAGAACCCTAACAGTTTTTCCTTCGTCTTTCTACATAGTATCTTATCATCATAGTATATTCAAGAGTGAAATATTTCTGAAATGGAGCTGAAACATTCCTTTCTTTTTTGATTTTATATACTCTAATAATCCCAGAGGGAAATTACTTCTCTGCATTTAGGGATCCAGAGTGGCAGTCTGTGGAAGATCGAACTCAAAATCTCAAGATTCAAAGCCCTATGCCCTAACCACCAGGCCGCAACTCCTCTGCTGTTTTTACCTTGATTGGATGCTTTACTTTTTCTTTATTTGTGCCCATTTTTATTTTCCTCTTTCCCTCTTACCCTTGTCGCTGTTGTTTTGTTTCTTTCCAGTTATCCTTTAGGTGTTTTATTTTTAGTGCTAGTTGTTTTTTGTTAATTATTTTTGCTTTCTAATATTAGTTACTGGGCAGGAAGCAAAGTACACCTTCGACAGGTCCGTAGTCCATTACTGAGCAACATAGAGAAACAGCAATGCTTTAAAACCAAAATGCACTCTATAGAAACCAATTAACCTAATCGTCAGGTTTATGGACAGTGGGGCAAGCCGGAGCACCCGGAGAAGAACCCACGCTAGGCTGCTTTAATATATGTATATATATATATATATATATATATATATATATATATATACTATATTTTATATATATATATATATATATATATATATATATATATATATATATATATATATATATATATATATATATATTATTAAACATCACATTTTTTTTTTTAAGTTTTTGTTTTATATATTTTTTTAAGTTTTTTTTTACATAATTTTTTTTACATTTTTTTCATTTTAAAGCATCTTAATTTTTCTATATATTTTCTTGTTGCTTCTTCTTGTAATGAGGCCTGCTTGAGTCTTTAGGGGCCTCTGTGAGTTTAAAATCTTCTGTTTGCATGGAAGTTCGTATTTCGGTGATGACCTGGGTTTCCATACTGTAGTTGGACGTGGGTGGGGGGGTTCGGGGTTCATGGGACGTGGGTTTAAGGCTTAAGGCCCTGGGTTCTGGTATGAACCTGGGTTTCCATACTGGGTTGGACGTGGGTAGTGGCCTGGGTTTGCGTACTGGCCTGGGTTTGTATAACGACCAGCGTTTGGGTGTGGGCCCGGGTTTGCATGTTGGCCCTGGTTTGGGTATCGTCCCTGATTTTCATAAAAGCCTTGGTTTCCTTGGGAACTTCCATATGGGGGAAATCTTCTATTTGAATTCCCTTCATTTGGCTGAATACCTGTGTTTGCATGGAAGCCTCTATTATTATACTGTTTTCTGTATCTCTGTGAGCCTCCATCTGCATGAGGATGCCTGATTCCATGGTGGCCTCTTTGTGGAGATCCCTCTGTTTTCATGGGGATTGTTGAATCGGTTGACATCTGTGATGGCTTTAAGACCTCTGATGGTGTTGAGATCTGTGCCGGCTTGGAGACCTCTGATGTTGAGGTCTGTGAAGGTCTGGAGACCACTGTTGGTGTTGAGGTCTGTGACAGCTTGGAGACCTCTGATGGTGTTGAGGTCTGTGACGAATTGGAGACCTCTGATGTTGAGGTCTGTGATGGCTTGGAGACCTCTGATGGTGTTGAGGTCTCTGATGGCTTGGAGACCTCTGATGTTGAGGTCTGTGACGACTTGGAGCCCTCTGATGTTGAGGTCTGTGATGGCCTTGAGACCTCTGATGGTGTTGAGGTCTCTGGCGGCTTGGAGACCTCTGATGTTGAGGTCTGTGACTTGGAGACCTCTTGATGTTGACCTCTGACCTCTGGATGTTGAGGTCTGTGACGACTTGGAGACCCTGACTGTTGGTGACTTGAGACCTCTGTGTTGAGGTCCTGGAGAGACCACTCTGATGTTGAGGTCTGTGATGGCCTTGAGACCTCTGATGGTGTTGGGGTCTGTGATGGCTTGGAGACCTCTGATGGTGTTGGGATCTGTGATGGCTTGTTGACTTCTGCTTGCTTAGAGGAGTCTTTCTTGGTCGAAACTTTGTAATAATCCACTTTTGAAGCAAGGTTCAACTCCAAAGTTAGATTTACAATGTGATCCTGCAGTTTCTTTACTAACTCCTGCTGTTCCTTGAATTTAGTATCAAGTTCTTGGTAAGTTTTAAGCTGGTCCTCACATTTCAGTCTAAGCTGCCGTTCCTCTATCAAAGCTTCTGACAGTTTTTCACCATTCAAGAAATTTTTTTCAGCTTGCTTCTTCAAGAAATGCATCTCATTAAGGACCTCCAGATCTACTGCTTTCTCCTGTTCACACTTCACTTTCATGCTACGTTCATTTTCTAACATTTCTTCAAGTTCGTTGATCTTCTGCAGGTAGGCTGTGCATTGAACTTGAATTGTGATCCTTTGTTTTCTCTCCTCATCAAGAACATCTGTTTTATCTTTAAGCTGCTTTTTTAGGTCATCCACCTGCTCCATGAGATTGTTGATATGATTTGTAGCCTGCTCGATGTACACTGGGTTGTGTGCCGTAAGAGTTGAGGCATTTTGGTTCCTTCTACACCTCCTGATATGCGTTGAGAGCGAGGGGTTTCAGGCTCAGAGGAGGCTTGTGTGCTTTGGTTTTGGGGTTGGAGAGGCATTGGCTGGTGGTATGAGTGATGTGACATTGGAGCCAGTGTGGTCAAAGGCAGGGGATAGTAAGCTGGATGAGGGTTACATGGTTGTTGGTTTACTGTTGAGTTGAAAGTTTTGGGGTTCGCAGGATTTGATTTTGGTAAAAGGCTTGTTACAGATAATTCAGAAAGAGTTTTGAGAAAACCAGAATAATCAAATTTAACAATCTGAGATGGTCCTGGCTTGGCTTCAACCGAAGGAAAATTCTCAACTTTAGCAGGTAGAGATGTTTCCTGCTGGGCTTCTACTGAAGAAGACATTTCAACTTTAGCAGGTAGAGATGTTTTGGGGTTCGCAGGATTTGATTTTGGTAAAAGGCTTGTTTCAGATAATTCAGAAAAAGTTTTGAGAAGACCAGAATAATCAAATTTAACAATCTGAGATGGTCCTGGCTTGGCTTCAACCGAAGGAAAATTCTCAACTTTACAGGTAGAGATGTTTCCTGCTGGGCTTCTACTGAAGAAGACATTTCAACTTTAGCAGGTAGAGATGTTTTGGGGTTCGCAGGATTTGATTTTGGTAAAAGGGCTTGTTTACTGAAGAAGATAATTCAGAGAAAGGATTTGATTTTGGTAAAGGGCTTGTTATAGATAATTCAGAAAAACTTTTGAGAAGACCAGAATAATCAAATTTAACAATCTGAGATGGTCCTGGCTTGGCTTCAACCGAAGAAAAATTCTCAACTTTAGCAGGTAGAGATGTTTCCTGCTGGGCTTCCATTGAGGGGGAAATATCAAGGCCGGTTGAGGTATTTTCTTGCCCCTTGGTTGCAGGTTCGGTCAAAGTTTCCTCTTCATGACCCATGGGGAAAATAATTGCATTGTAGTCGACTTGTCTGTTCAGGTCAACAATTTCTAACCATGAAAGTTTGGCTTCAAAGGATTTCTGTTCACTAACAATCTTTTGCTGCTCCATGTCTAACTTACAACAAATTGTCTTTTCTAACTGGAAAAGTAGTAAAATGTGGGATAAATATCTCGCTGATATCAGCTAAAACGAACAAGCTCGCTCAAAAGAGGTCTGTCTCGAACAAAGGCTGGAGAATGTTTGGAACAGACTTCTGAATATTCCTTGTGATGTCATCAGTTGGTTTCTACTGAACATTCCATTTCAACTGTCAAATGGGAGGAGCTAAAAGTAAACATTCCATATGGATAATCTTTCATTTTTACTTCTACTTTACTTTCTAGTTTTTTATTGGAAGTAGTTGAGCATATTTTAAAATATAAATGGTTAAAGTGTGGGGGGATGGCAGTGCTGCAATAAAAGAAATGAATAATTTATGTTATTTAAATGTGTCATTAATTTATGAAAACTGAAAATAAAAAATATGAATTATATGAACCTGAGTTAATTCTAAGATTTGAATATAATTATTTCAGAATTAAAAAAAGAATGATTTCATGCTCCAGCTCTGAAGCACACAATGAACAATTTATGTCACACGGCCATCAAAGTCAGTTCCCTCCTTTTGTTAGCAGTGGGCTAGCAGGACTGCAAAGGAATATAAAACAAACAAATATAGCATTGGATAGATAGATACACAGTTCAGTATTAATTATTTTTTTAACCAGAAATGTAAGAAAAAACACATGTCCTGTTGTTTTAATTAGATGATAGGTCTAAGGTTTCATTGGGCACTAAGCTTAATCAGATTTTTTGGCTCCTTTTTCTGCAAATATAGATGTCACACTTACAATCTTACCAAGGTGTCAAGAAACTTAGTACAAATACTTTGTGGCTGTACTTAAGTAGCCTTGTAAGACCATCCTGATCTCACGAGCTTTCAAGGTTTCACTCACAGATCAGTCTGGCTACTTTCCCTTAAAGAAAATTTGGAGCAGTTCACCAAACGAAAACGTCCAATCAGCGTTGGCTTTGAGGCTGGTTGAGGTGTGACGCAACGAAGCACTACAGTTCAGTCTAAAGAACATGGCGCTTCAGCCAATGAAACTAGCGTTAGCGTGGCTATCGAGCAAATTTTATCGGAATTACAGAGTACTTCTTTCACTGAAAGAAGAGCAAAACACTGCTCTGGAGGCTTTTCTCAGAGGAAAAGATGTTTTTGCTCTTCTCCCGACTGGTTTCGGCAAGAGTTTGATCTATCAATTGGCTTGTGCCTGGCTTGTGGTTGTGTTTTCATCGTCGCTCTGTTAGTACGCCATATGCTTCGCTGATCTGATTGGTTTAATTGGCCCGCCTATCACCAACATAGGCCAATCAGCTAACCAGTATTTTCGCCCTTCCTAAAATTACTTCAACGGAAGGTTTCCAGATGGATATGCGGAGCAAATCCAGCAAATCCATCTGGCGGAGTCAGGTTAGTACTTAAGTACACTTTTTAGGTATCTATACTTTACTCCATTACTTATTTTTCATCCTACTTCTGACTTCTACTCATTACATTTTCACACCAGTATCTCTACTTTCTATTCCTTACATTTTTAAAGCAAACGTTACTCGTTACCCTTGGCTTCGATTTAATGCAAAGGTCACGAATTAGCAGACTGGCGGTCTGGTGTTATGCTGAAAAATGCATGCCTGCCGAGATATGCATCCCCAGTTGCGGGTGCGCGCCTCACTCTGTACAACTGCGACTATTGATGAGGAAAAGAAAAATGGCTAAAATATGACCAATGGAGCTACTTGTTGTTATATTAATGATGAAATAATGTTTAAATATGCCTCTCGTTGGAAACAATTGTGGTTATTTGGCAGATTCATTAACAAAAGTACGGGTGTTATGAACAACATTAAATCCAAAGATTTTGTCCAAGGTACGGCTGATTTATTTGTTGTAGTCTCTTGTTACAGTGGCGGCTGGTGAAAAAATATTTTTGGTGGGGCTGATATAGCCTAGTGTATGTCTCCAACTAATCCGAGAATAAGAATTCAAATAAACAATTGGACAATAAATACAATTTAACAGTAGTGATTTAATTTACTATATAATAACAGTAACAGTGATGATTTGGGTCACTGTGACGGGGTTCTTTGGCCTCCAAGAATCCAGGCTCAGTCGGGTTACCGGTGTTGGAGATTTATTGTGCTCAAAAACTCAAAACAGGGTGCAAAAGAAACTAAACATATACATACTCTGGGCCTCAGCCTCCCTCCAGTTACCAGCAATGTAACAAAGAAACAGAAAACAGAAATGGCCGCTCTTCTTCCCACAGCCCTCATTAAATAGTTTAAGCCCCTCACCTCAGGTTTCTTATTTCTGATTTATTCTCATGAATCATAAATCAGTTTTGTCGGTAGGGGATTACAGTGGCGTTGGATGTAGGTGAGTTTTTACCCCTGAAATCAAAGGGTTGACGGCGGTTAAACTTTCAGTGTTGTTGTGACCTTGGGCAAGACACTTCACCTGCATTGTCTACTGATGGTGGTCAGAGGGCCTGGTGGCGCCAGTGTATGGCAGCCCCGCTTCTGTCAGTGAGCCCCAGGGCAGCTGTGGCTACAATGTAGCTTACCACCATCAGTGTGTGTGAGTGTGTGCTGAATGGGTGAATTAATGTAGTGTAAAGCGCTTTTGGTCAAGTCTCCTAACTTGAATGCTTATATAAGTACATGCCATTTACCATTTACCATATATTACCTCCACAAACAATTGATATACAAAAACAAATAAATTTTTACAACTTAATTCCTTTACACAGATTCATTGACTTATTCAATTACACCAAACTGGGTTTGAACCCAGCAAAGACGCCGCCAGACTGAAGATGACAAGTCCCCGTAGCATAAACACGTACACACACACACACACACACACACACACACACACACACACACACACACACACACACACACACACACACACACACACTGCTAACCCCACTGAAATATTAAGTGTGCACCCTCAATACGCCAGCAGGTAACCAGGAACAGCTTGTGTGTTTTAAGTTAATGGAGCTACTGGGCTCAGCGCGAGTGTATTGGTCCTCACAAGCACAGTATAACAGGAATGTGTGTGTGGCACGCAAAGTTAGAGGTTGTTTTAAGTGACGAGGTGGATTCGTCACAGTCACAATAACCATGACATGAAATTTTCATACCCTACAACAGGGATGTTCTTCTGGCAAACGGGTAGATAAATAAGGATCTCACCGAATTTGGTGGAAGCTGCATCTCGCTCGTTACGTTCGCCATCGTCCCTCTAATTGTCTGCACCTGCGCTTGGGTGCAGAAGCCTGTTAAAGGGCAGTATTTTCAAGAGCCCCAAGACCATAAAATTCTGAGACGCTGATTGGCCATTAAATTATTAAATTCACCTAGCAATAGTACATGATTGGCAGATTCTCTGCACATGTGGGGCAGTCTGATCACAGCCCCAAGACAGAGACGGTAGGAGTCTGTCTGTGGAAATCCACAAATGAATGACAGTAGATAGGGAAATGTAGTTTATATAATTTGTTTTGCTTATAGGTACACACTCTAGAGAGTAAAACTGACATTTATGAGTTAATTTCTAAAAATATATTTTACGTTTCTCTCTTCTTATCAGGGAGGGCGGTGCCCCAGCGCCCCCTATGGGCCGGCCGCCACTGTCTTTTTATTCACACACAACAATAAACAGTGATGCCGACATGAGTTTTGAAACTGCAAAGCTTTGTCTTAAGCGGAAAATCAAAAGCACATCTACACAGAACAGCGTTCACAGACCAGTGTGATTCATTTGCGAGAGTCAAATAGCAATGGTGGATTCAGGAGCATGGGACATTTCATACTTAGAAGGAAAGAAACATAAATGACAATGTTTTTGATTATGCACATCTGCTAGCTTTTTATTCTAAAAAATCTATAATATTACAGCAGCAAATTATCAAAGTTTTTCAAAAGCCTGTTTAAAAGCTCCAAATGAGGCTTAAGATCATACAGCGACAATTGTGCTGTCATTGTTTTACAGGCAGAATTTGCATTTACTGACCCTTGTCCTTTAACTACTGATGGATATACAGGATAGAGACTGACACGGGAGTGGATTTTCACTCCTGTCCCGTCCCCACTCCCACAGAAAAAATTGTGTCCCGTCCCATCCTCGAGCCAGAGTAGAAATCTAAATCCTGTCCCGCCCCACTCCTGGTGAAATTACTCCCCGCTCCCATTCAGAATGACTCCGCTCCTGCACCACTCCCATTCTTGGTCTCTTCAATAAGATTTCTGCCAATACATTGAATCTGAATTTCTATGAAGGGTCAGTTAAGTTCCTGTTTCTAACTGTAGTAAAGGTCAGTTAAAGTAAAAGGAATAACAATTATAAATACATAATAAGAGTAACAAACAAGGAAACAGACCATGCTTGTCTTAGGTGAATAAACAATCAAAACAATCAAACTTTTCGAAGTCGAGTTCGCCACTAACTGTTGGTCCCTCCATTGTTGTTTATGAGCGCGGGTGAAAAACTCAGAGTGGAAGCACTGTTGGTTTTTGGGTCGTGTAGTTTTTTGACTTGCATTATAGTGTAGAGGCTTCCAAGGAAAAAAACTACAAAATGGCGGCGCCAGTACTGGATTTTTTTCATTCTATTTTATTTTATTTTTTGGCATCGGATCCTAGTTTTTTTTAGTTACTATTGGTTTTGCTCCCGCTCCCGTCTGCTCCCGTTAATGTTTAATCCTGTACCGTCCCAATCACGTGATCGTTACTAATACTGACTCAACCCCCATCCCACGGGAATTCCCATGGGATTCCCTGAAAAATGTCAGTCTTTAATACAGGAATACAGTCATACAAGGGTCAACTCCTCTGAGAAAACACGGGATGCAATTTTTGGCAATTTCTATTTATTTTTTATTTAAGAATTCAATGTATAACATGGATGCATAAACACCTCATTTTAATTCAGTGTTAAATCCTGTTTAAAGTAACAGATTATAATAAAAATGTCTCGGACCTTTACTGGTTGATGATTGTCTTTATTCAGACGCTGCTGATTTTTAATTGGTTACCCCTAGTTTAATGTTTATAAATATTTATTTCCGCGTCATGTGCGCCTATCCAATGCAGATCATTGGCTCCATCCACATCTAGTGAAAACTGGCTGTAATTGGATGAGTCATATAACGTAAACACACTCATTGTTAGCTAAAGGAAATCATCAGAAGCAAGCAGGTGTTCTTCAAACTGCAAACGTGAATTGTCTATGCCATGCTACAATGTTGGATTCAGAAAAAGATGTTGAAATGTCTGAAAGGTAATGGACAGTAGGCGCATCGGGAGATGGAGACGGAGACCAACAACACCTCCCTCATCCTTGGTCCTAGCTCAAAGAATTTTCCCGAAATAGTCAGTAAAATTGAGCTTTCAATTCATATATAGTGGCATATGGCTGTTTTTTAAAGGTTACTTTATACTTTTTATACTTTCAGTAGTTTTTGGAGCAAATACTTTTTCACTTTTTACTAAAGAGGTCAAGTTGATACTTCAACTTTTAACAGAGTGTTTTTAAACTGCACTATCTATTCTTAAATGGGATCTATTCTTAAGTAACAAATGTGTGTACTTTTGACACCACTGAATCTTACCCAATAATTTAAAGGTAATTTTTTGGGTCAGGGTTATGCATAAAAAAGCAAAAAGTGGTAAAACTCACCTGGTTGCATTACTGGGTAGGGCATGCATTTGTCTGTTTACACAAAGCGCGTTGCCTAGCAACAGTCCTGACTCCTACTACATGTTAACCTCTGCAAAAACAGCATTCATTGACAAACAAGCTGGCAACATTTTATCAAAGCAAACTTTTCAAGCAAGCAGGTTGATTTTAGTGATGGCTGGAAAGTAGTGGGACCTGAAAATAAAAGAGCTCCTCTCTGTTTGTGCACAGAGTGAAATTGTAGAGTTAAACAAAATTTACACAGTGTATAGAAAATGAAATTTCTTTACATACAGCTTGAATGAGCAGCAGCTTAGCATTGAAAGTGAAAGTGTAAAATGAATTGATGTGGAAGGTTAAGAGCAGAGCGAAAACAAATAGATATGGTACAAAAAGCAGCAGAAACACTGAGTTGAAGATTCACCATGTAGTGCAAGTATAATGTTATTAGTGTGATGAGGAGTCTCAATTTGTCAATTTGTGACTTAATTTGAGTTTTTGACAGTTCAAAAGTCTAATGGCAGCTGTTGCAGAATCTGCTGGTCCTCTTCCCAGATGGCAGCAGGGAGAACAGTCCATGATGGGGGTGTGAGGGGTCATTGATGATGTTAAGGGTTCGGGTCACACAGTGTTAGGATGAAATGTCTTATGGAGGGAAGAGGAGGATGATATTCTCTGCTGTTCTCACCACCCTCCTCACTTTCTTCCAGTCTGAGGCGCTGCAGCCTCCACATCACACACACAGTGAGACAGCTGGTCAGAACGCTCTCTATGGTGCTTCTGTAGGAGGTGGTGAGGATGGGTGGGGGCAGGTGGGCTCTCCTCATCCTCCGCAGGAAGTAAAAGTGCTTCTGTGTCAGGCTTGAAACCTTGGACAGAATATTCAAACAGACAGATCCGAATGAGTTCAAACAGTCTTTATTTATAAATGGTTTGCGGCAGCTCGTCAGCTGGAGCGGATAAACCGGATCCTCTGTAGAAACAGAAACTCGGGTCACTGAATAGAATAAGGGCTGAGAATGACTAGGACCGAGTCACTGACCTGGTTCAGAGCTCAGTCCGACCACAAAGGGATGTGATGAATCCGAGAAGGAGATTCTCCTCCTCTTGAGGCGGAGGACAATGCCCCCCCAGGTCTGGGTGAAAACAGAAGAACTCACTGTGGGTTAAGTTTCATTTATGTATTATTTCATCATGTTAACTATTTCATCATATTTCAGTGGTTTCAAAATGACAATATTAAAAAGAAAATTAGAAATGAATAAAAGAATAAAATAAAAATAAAAATGAGTTTTTATGGATGAGATTTACTGTAGGTGAACACTGATCCCTCCAGTTCATAGGTCAGTATTGGTAGCCCTTCCTATGACTCGGTAGCCATGAAGTAGCCCTCAGCCTTAAAAAGGTTGGTGACCCCTGAACTAGATGATCAGAGAGCTACGATGAGGTTACAGATGAGGGAATCCAAGCCGTGGTCAGAAAAACAGTCCAGGTTAGGTAAGCCATTAGAATCCAGGAATTAGTCTTGAACAGATCAGACAAATAGAGCAGACAGGGGAAAAGCAAAACTTGGGGAGAAATAGGTCACAATCAGATAATCTAAACAATAATGAAAACGCTAGAATTACTCTCACCAAACAGCTTGAATAATCTGCCACTCATAGCTTGAAAACAAACAGTTTATATACAGTAGGAGCTGGAAACAGGTGAATCAGAGAAGAAATGATGAGAAAACATGCAGAGGTAAACAGATGGATGGAATGAGCAATCAAGTCTGCCACCAGTACCAGGACCATGGCATTCTGTGCCCCTCTTAAAAAAATCTCTAAAAATCATCCCCCTTCTTAAATCTTAAAAATCATCCCCCTTCTTAAATTACCATCCCCTGTGACATTTTATCACTGAATGTTTCAAATTCTATTATATATTAACAGTAATTGCAATAATATTGCCCTTTCAACATTTGGCAATTACGGTGGCCCAGAGGGCACACGTGATTTCATTTTTGACCTCAGTGGCGCAACCAGCGGAGCAGGTGACGGTGTTCTGAACAGCATCACGGCCAAGCAGCAAAGACAACGCGATTTGAGGGATTTCATTTTTAAGAAGGCAAAAACTAACACTTCAGATAAGTCAAGAGTCAGAAGACATTACCTTTTATAAGCTTACTATTGTGTCACCAAATATGTAGAAGTCCAAATCTCTGGACATAGCGATAGCATGCACAACTAAGTAAACTAGTTTGAAGAGCAAACATTTTTTGTCTTTTAGTTGTCATGACACAGGAGAATTAGTCTAGAGTGTACAGGCACGGCTGAACATTCAAAACTAGCAATTTGGTTGTGAATCGAACAAATGAATCTGCAGACCGCTGCTGTTTTGCTACATGAAAGCCAGAATCTAGAAGATGATGGTGAGAAAAGTGGAGCTGTGGCCGAGAGCAGTGGAGGAAACCTGGAGGAGAGAACAGAAGATTTGAAAAATGCATTTTAATTAAGCAATTTAAGACACCTGTTAGGATTATCATCTTGAAAGAACTGCCAAATGTCATGTAAATGTCTGGCCAATGGTCATAAACGAATTGAATGTTGACATCTGGCTGCAAAGTCCCTCGTGTGACTTGCAGAATGCCTGTTGTCCGATCAATGGTAAATATATTTCGATGGACCTATTAGAATAGTTTTAACTCATTCATTGCCAGCATGTAGCCTAGCTTACTTTAAATTACCCAATAGGAGCAATACTGATTGTCTGATAAACACATATTAAATAAATACTCTAAATGAATATTTGAAAGGTGAGTAAAATTATTAGATGTTATATAGGCTTATTTATTTTCAGGCTAATTTGAATTTATTTTAATTTGTAAGCAGTTTTTTCAGATTTGAAAATTGTTTCAAATGTTTCTATTTAATTAATCAATTGAATTTGAATAAAAAATACTCGATTTGAAATGATTCAGATATTCATTTGCAATGTTTTGTGAGGTTTTTGTTTTAAATATTAATGGATTCATTGCCAAAAGATTTTCAAAAGTAAAATCAAAGAATTGGCCTACAGTACAATGACTATGAAGCTGATCCCAGTGGCAAATTTATCCCCAACCATGTAGGGGCAGTGATAGCCATGCCAGTCCAGGGACTGACTGGAGTTCTACTGCACAATCATGGTCAAAAGTATTGAGAATTACACAAATATTATATTTTCACATGATCTGCTGCCCTCTTGGTTTCACATGTGTATGTCAGATGTTGTCAATTTATACAGAAATACAATTGCAATAATATTTAATGACAGTAAGAATGAGTTAATGCAGCAAGTCAATATTTGCAGTGTTGACCCCCTCTTCTTCAGGACCTCTGTAATTCTCCCTGGCATGCTCTCAATCAACTTCAGGAACAAATCCTGACTCGGATAGCAGGGCCATTCTTTCTCAAAAATCAATGCTTGCATTTTTGTTGTTAGACTCCTAGGTTTCTTTGTTTGTCCACTGGCTCTGCTTGATGATTGACCACAACTTTTCAATGGGATTAAGATCAGGGGAGATTCCAAGGCCATGGGCCCAAAATCTCTATGCTTTGTTCCTGAGCCAGTTAGATATCACCTTTGCTTTATGGCAAGGCCCACAATGCTAGAAATGGCATTGTTCATCACCCAAACCTGCTCTTGGACGGTTGGGAGAAGTTGCTCTCGGAGGACATTCTGGTACCGTTTTTTTATTCATGGCTGTGTTTTGGGGTTAAGCACACGTGATTTGACTCCCTTGGCTGAGAAGCAAGCCTTCACGTACATGAATTTCTGTGATGCTTTACAGTTGGCATGTTTATGCACAAGACTGGTGGTGGTAGCGCTCACCACATCTTCTCCGAACAAAGTTTCTTTTTTCCAGATGTCCCAAACAACTCTGAAAGGGGATTGATCGTGAGAAAATGACTCTTCCCCAGTCCCTCAGCAGTCCCTCCCCTGTACCCTTTGCAGAATATCAGTCTGTCCCGGATATATGTTCTTCCTGGAGAGAAGTGGTTTCTTTGCTGCCCTCCTTGGAGACCAGGCTCTGCTCCAAGAGTCTCTGCTCACAGTGCGCGGCAGATGCACTCACACCCGCTCGCTGCCAGCCCCTGAGTAAGCTAAGCTGTACGACTGCTGGTAGCCCGATCCCAAGAAGCTGGAAACACTCCTTTAAGAGACGGTCCTGGCACTTACTTGGTCTTTCGGTTTCCGGGAGCCTTTTTGGCAAATAATGGAACCTCTCTCTCCTTGAAGTTCTTTATGATGCCATAGATTGTTGACTGAGTTGCACTCTTTCTAGCTGCCATTCTCTTTCCTGTTAGGCCATTTCTGTGCAGTGCAATGATGATCGCAACGGTTTCCTTTAGAGATAACCATGGTTCCCAAAAGAAGAGAAACAATGATGCCAAGCACCAGCCTCTTTTTAAATTGTCCAGTGGTGTCATTCTTACTTAATCATGATAGATTGATCTCCAGCCCTGTCCTCATCACCACCTGTGCTACTAATGGAGCAATCACTAAAACCAAGTGTTGAAGCTGGTCCTTTTAAAGGCAGGGCTGCAATGATGTTGAAATTGTGTTTTTGGGGATAAAGTTCATTTTCGAAAATATTGACTTTGCAATTAATGGCTGTTACGCTGATCACCTTTATAACATTCTGGAGTATATGCAAATTGCCGCTATATTAACTATAAGGGAGTAGAATTTGTAAATATTAACATTTGAATCATTCTCATAACCTTTGGGCATGACTGGGCCTTGCGTCAAAGTCAATGACTGGCGTACTCCGACATGGAACAAACAGACCATGCAGTATATTGCTTTTTAGGTTAATATAGTCTATTTACTAGGGTATGTATGCTTCCTCCAAAAAAAAAAAAAAAAAGAAAAATCCACCATCCCCTCCTTCTTTTATTTTATTTTTTTACTCTACTCAGTAATATATAGTGAAGAGAATTGGTCCTAGCACTGATCCCTGTGGTACTCCATATATAACCCTGGATCATGAGGAAGATTTTGTGATTAATGTGAACAAACTAAAATCTGACAGACACTTTAAACCAGTTTAGTGCAGTTCCTGTATTTCCTACACTAAGTTTCAACCTTTTTCTAAAAGAATATTGATTACGATCAGCTGTATCAAAATGCAGCACTGAGATCCCAACAGGACAATTACAGATACAAGTCCATTATCTGAGGCCATGAGAATATTAGTAGTGACTTTCACCAGATGTGTTTCAGTGCTATGATGAGCTCTTCAAAATGTTCACTATGGTGTATGGTGTAAGTGATCACACACTGATAAAAAGGGAAGATTAGATATAGGTCTATAATTGACCAAGCCATTTGGATTGAGAGAAGGTTTGTTTGGTAAAGAACCCAGAACCCAGATCAGATGCTATTGTTACCTCAGATGCTGCTTCACCTATAACCAAGCTTAATTAAAAATGTTCTACAGACGCCGCTAACAACTTTTGTTTCCAAGAACAATTCCAGCGACAAATATTTGAGGACCTTTGGTATGGTGACCATACTCATATATCCTGCGACTGCCCGAAACTACAAACAATTTGGAAAAATGTCAGAAAAGAGCTGGAAAAAACTCTTGGCAGTGGACCTTCCACTGGACCCTGTTATTTTTATTGAATGTTTTCCCTGATCATCTGCTTACCACAGAACAATTTTATATATTACATATTCTGTTGATGATTGCAAGAAAAAAATATTACCATTAATTGGATAAGACTGACCCTCCTAAGATCTTTCAGTAAAGAAAGTAAAACATATTTACATGGAAGATATGACTGCCCAATTACAGCTAAAAGTACCTGTTTTTATGAGAAGATGGACCCCAGTTACTGAATATCTTGCTTTGGACTCTTATACACATATTATATCCATGTATTATTATTGTTATTACCGCTTTTTCTAAATCTAAAATATCCTTTTTTGGGGTACAGAAATAGATAAGATATATGCTTTACCCTTTACAGTATTACTGTTATCTGACAGATTAGACCTAATTATTATTATTTTCTTTTATTTTTTCTCTCTCTGTTTTTCCATGTTCATCTTTGTAATACTAATTGCCTGTTAATCTGCAGTTAAGGCAATAAAATAAAAAAATAAAAAGTTATACAGCAGTAGACTTTGTTTTCTATACCAGGTAGGATTCCTGCAGGCATATATTTAAGCTAACGCCTTCACCGTCAGTTCTAGAGGCAGAAACCTAAAGACAGGGTGCTGGATGTATGTGAAAGAAAGATGAAGAGTGAGAGTGAAGATCTCCCACAGAGGGGACCCACACCTGTCATCACTTTGTCACCGTCTGCAACCTCTGACCTGCTCCTGTTTTTCCCAGCTTGTCTTGGAAGCGTGTGTCCATGCTTATTCCTGACTTACATCAGATGTGTGTGTGGACGGTGGGGGTGCTAGGGTCCTCTAAGTGTCCTCTTCCTGCTTGCCTTCCTAACACTTACAGGAACTACAGCTTTGTCCCTCATGTACAAAACAATTGTTTTAGCTTTAAGCTGGACTCATATGAACTTTATTTCAGAGTTTACTACATTTTATGTCCTTCCTGTGAGGCTTTAATGTACAACACTGGACTTGAAAAATAATAACTTGATATGTCAGAATGAGCATCTGAAAAGCGGCCTGTTTTTTTATTCAGGCAAAATAGGGCAGATTTAAAGGAAAGATCCAGGAAATACCAGAAAAGGAAAACGTCAGCAGTTAATTGCCTGAACCAATTTTCTTGTGTGCTTCCAACTCACTTTTAGATTCCAAGGAACTGATAACTGATGGTTCGAGTCAATGGAGCATGGTCCAGTTACGCCACCATCAGATAGTGGAGGGAGCAAGGAGTGGAGACCAGCTGGAACAGGCTGCTTTGCTCAGAAATTCATAAACCAAACATATAAGAGGAGGAAATAATCTAATTAAAGTTTATGCTTTAGGATTCATTTCATTCCTCATTGTCTCACTCCATCCGTCCGCCCATCCGTCCGTCCCTCCGGCCTCCGCTGGCCCCGGCCCCTTCCATCCATCCATCCATCCATCCATCCATCCATCCATCCATCCATTCATCCATCCATCCATCCATACAGGGATGCATGATATATAGCTGTTGGCATCAGGTATCTGCTGTTATTTTCCATTTTTTATACATTAATGTTTTTAGCCCTTAATAAATAAAGCCCTAAAAGGAATCTGTCTTTAACTTTATAAAAAGAAATATCAGAGTGTTGTGGTACTCCTGTGTTCTCAACAATAGGGAAGCATTCAATAAATATATGTTTGTGCTCTTTTTTGGAAAATATAGAACCTATTGAAAACCTTCAGGTCAAATAACTGTAGGTCCATCAGCCACCCTAGTGCCCCCACCAACTTTCCTCCCAAAGTTACACCCTTGCATCCATCCATGATGTAATATATTGTCTTCCTGTCTCACAGTCCTTCATGATGGTTGGAGTTCAAAACAGAGGAGCCTTAAAAACCCTAAAATGAGCTGCTGTGACCCACGGGGTCAAAGGTCATACAGGGAGGAAGTGACAAAGTCATCTGCTGAATAAACTGGGTCAAAGGTCCGTGGGTCAACAAGTGAAGCAGTCTGGCATTTTTGTTTGTTTTAGCAGCAAATTAAATGACTCTGCAGGATATAAGGTGCTGAAATGTTCTCCATAAAATTCCCTTTTTATCAAAAGATCTACAGCGGGAAATTTGAGACAACGTGATCAAACAGTCTCAGTAGTTAAACATGGTAAATCTCTCAGCTCCATAGGACCTGAGCCTGGAGATGTGGCAGCATCACTACTGTAGCTTTAAACGAAGAACAGGTGCATTATTTTTAATTGCGTTAAAGAATCACAAGGAGTAGGTTTATGAGACATTCAGCACCAGTTTCAGTCCTTGCCTCAGGAAGGTCTTAGGGAGAGCTCGGTTCTGTGCTGTGTTTGCACATCACGCCAGTGTCCAAAACGCTCCATCTCTTTATGTGAAGAATTGCTCCTGACTGCCTGCTGCCATTCATGGCTAAGCCATGCACTGGTGGAAAACCAGTCTACTAGTCGACTCCTTCTTAGAACTAAATGATCCTAACCTTGGACACTTAATGTCTGTTTCCTTTGAAATGTTTCATGGCAGGAAGATGGGTGAAGTAAAATCTTCTAAAGCCTGTAAGAAAAGCTGAAGTTGAGGTGGACTGGTTACCTCTGGGTCTGATCTCTTTATGATGGGTCAGCATGTTCCTCCAGGCTCATCCTAGCTGCCTTCCACATGATAATCATTCATTTATTTTGGTTGTGTTGTGGTTCTAGCTTCACTTCTGACATAGATTTCCAGGGTTTACAGAGAACCTGAACACAAGCAGTTAGGCACAGTATAAATGCATGGATGTGTGTGAACGGCAGAAACCAGTTTGGATCTTGGATCTTTAGTGGATGTGCTTGGATGATCTTTTCATTTTAGTTCTCATTCCTTCATGCTAACTGTGAAGATAGAACTAAAACTCTTTCAGTTCAGTTGAATTTCGCTTTAAAATTCTTTGTTTATCCATTTGGTTTTCTTGCATTTTTATGGTTTAATGGCTAATCTCTGTAGAACTCTGCAGAACCGTTTACGTTGGCCACTTCAAAAGGAAACAGGAAGATTTTGTTGCTTAGAATAAAGGATCAGGAGTTTTTGCACAGATCTGCTAAATGCAGTTTGGATGTTTCCTCATGCGAACGCTGCACATTTCCTATCGTTTGCCCTCTGATTTGGTATCAGCTCTTTGCTCTCATGTCCACATCCTCCTCTAAGCGACGCGGTTGGTCCCAGATGGACCTTGTTGCTTTCAGCAGGTATAAATCTTTCTAACAGACTGGAGGGGCCACCCAGCCCTCTGCAGGTCACTGAGGAGTTCCCAGGAGAGCGAATGAGAGAGGTGTTTATCCTGCATGTCAGGATGTGCAACGATTCCTCGTGTTTCCTTTCCTGGATCAGAGAGATCTTCCTCCCCGTGTGACAGCCTGAGCTTCTGATCAGTTTTTATCTTATTTTCAATCAAATTTAAACCCCGAGAAACAACAACCTCCTCCATCTTGTCCTCTCCCTACTCCCTGCATCCGTCTAGCAGCTGACCTTTGACCCTACCCACCGTGGGAACGTCGTCAGGAGGATGAGTCGGCGTGACAACCGAGAGGACATTACCACGGCGATGATGAGCCTACCAGATCCGTCAGCACCTGTCGGACCCCTCCTACGCCCAACACAGACATCAGGAGGCAGCAATATAAGGCTTCATTCTAAAAAGTTTTAAAACCTTCTGGTTTATTCTGTTTTCTTTACAAAAAATAACAGAAAAATAACTGAGGAGAAAAGTGGCATCCTGTCATTTTCCAGATGAAATTTAAAAGGAATAAGCATTTAGCAAGTTTCATTTGAGAAGTTTATGCTCCCTTTGATAATAATCACATGGAATTAATTGTGTTGTAAAATTCAGATGATTTGTTCCTTTTTAATATAATTATTCATCTTAAGTTAAATTATGCAATCTTTTTAACTAGACCCACACATGAAGAACTAATAGAACTGAGCTGAGGAAATAAAGGAGAAGGTTCTGTTCGAGTCCCGGCGTGTAACCCGACTCTGTGGCTCAGTTTGGGGACGACAGCAGAAAATTTACAGCCTGCAGTAAAAACCCGAAGCGTGGGAAGAAGGAGGAGATGTTTGATCAGGATGAACTGCTCCTGACATCAGGAACTGAGCAATCAGAACATTTGAAACGGTTTCCTCTCTTCTGCACCTTCAGTCATTCCTCTCTATTTTCAGGGACACCTGTCCTGCATGGTTTGGGTCAGGGGTGTCTAGGTCCAGTCCTCCAGAAATATTATCCCTTCTCCAACATGAATCAGAGGATCCTCCTCAGGTTTGGAGAAGGATGCATCTAAAAGCTGCTGGTTGTGTAGAACCGGACCTGTACCCCCTGTTCTGTTCTAAACCAAGCAGGACGGGGTCCCTCAGGACCAGCAGTAGAAACGATTTCAGAAGGATATCCCTGTTTCCAACAGTCATGTCACCAAGCAAAAACCAAAACACTGAAGTCTTAAAGCTGCTGGATTCCTAAAGTTCCACAGCGGCTCTGATCTGTCAGAGGGAGTCCCGGTCCTGGAGGTGGGACCCTGATTTATGATGTTTGTTTATCATTCAGAGAGGAATGCCAGGAGGAGCCTGGAGTTTACACAGCAGGAAGCAGCTGTTTCTCTGCTCCGATGGTCTCTGGGTCTGACCCCAAACCTCTCAGGTTAGACAGGAGGGATTCTAAAATGGGCCTGAATCAGAACACGCACAGAACCAACTTCCAGGTCTGTTATCATGGTAACGACAGTAACACAAGATTCAAGAGATTTCCTCGCAGACTGAATGGGATTGAAGATCACAGAGGAAGAGCCTGAGTTAGAAATCGATCTTATTGTGATGTTCGCTGACGCCATTCTGAGTTAAAACTACTGGATGGGTCCAGAAAGCTTTGCATGTCTGTAGATGTAGAGTAGATGAGGAGGTTTCCTGTAGGCTGGCCAGGAGCTGGGTTTAGAGACAGATGGTCTTCTTCTCTGCAACTTCTCTGTAAATCGTTCATAGTCCTGGTTCCTCTCTGAGGTTCTCCTCCTTCCAGGATCATGTTCTATGCTGTTAAAGTTGCTTCTCTTCAACTGAACTGTTTTATTAGGCCAGAAGTTCTGGTTCTTCATCTTGCTGGAAGACCCATTTTCTTCCTGCAAGACACCACTGGGTTTTGAGTTTCCTGGGCCTTTGGGAGCGGAAAGCCCACAGCATCTCAGATCTTTCACCGTGCCTGTTAGAGGGTCAGAGCTGCTTTTCCAGAACCCTCCTCTTGGTGCACAGCAGAACCACCTTAATGTTAAAAAGTTTGTTCTTAGTCTCATCAGGTCCAGTAAACGCACCTGCGGAGTTAAACAAACTCCCCATGTTTAAGCTTGTGTTGGGAGGACGTCCATCCAAAACAGAAATCTTTACTTTTTTTTTTTACCTTCATATTGTCATGATGTTGCCGCTGATGACTGGCTATTATTTTCACTCCGTTCACCTGTCTAACTTTACCTGGTTTCTAATCAGTGCTCATTTGATGCACCTGCTCCTGCCTCTATTTAAGGTGTTTGCATCCAGTTATCAGTGCCTGATATTCTCATTCTCTCGTGCCAGTGGTGAGTTTTTAGCGTCCTGTCTGAACTGTCTTTGGACTCCTGGACCTATGAGCCTTCCTGTTCCTGTTATAATCTGTTTACCTGACCTGGCTTCAGACACCTGCTTGTTCTCCGAGGCTGCAGCGTCTATCATATCTATATAACATCCACTGCTAGATTTACTGGTCGCTAACCTGTGTTTCCTTTTATGTTCCTTTTATGTGCAGGAAAAGGATCAGTAAAGTGGGTCTATTGTTGTGGTAAAAGTTTGCATTATAAGTTTAGTTAAAGACATTTTGAAGAGGGACAATGAGATCTTGGTTGCTATAAATGCTTTGTTGAATAAACAAACAAGTCTGATAGTCATTGACTTTATGAATTGGCTTTACAGAATATCTAGTAAATTATTGTGAAGACCATGTATATCTGTTAAAACGTGATATGCTTAAGATATGAGGGATAATTCAATTCAAATAAATATAACATTAAATGTGAAAAGAGATGAATTAAAGGATACACTTTTCTTAATATTTCCACCAACTTTGTTGTTATTTTGCTAACAAGCTCCGTATGATTGGTTCAATTAAGTCTTTCGTAAAGCAAACTGCATATGAATTTTGTAGTTGGGTGATTTCTGTTTGTGCTTGCTCTTTGGGATAATAATTACAAATATCTAAAAACATAATAGTTAAAAGTAAAATTTCTTTACACTGAGTCATTTGTTTGAAACTATTTGGAAGTAGAAGGTAAATCATCATTTACACTATCAATCAAATAGTTGAAATCATTATGAGTATGAGAATAATAAAGGAGTGAGATGTGCACAAGTTGAAACTAAATGATTAATATAAATAAAGAATAATAAAGGACCCAAGGTTAAGCCTTGGGGTAGGCATGAGTAATATTAAGTAATCATTGAACCACTTCAGGGCAAAGTGTAAAAGTGCTAAGTGGCAGCTTCAGTTTTTTTTTTTTTTTTTTTACAGCACTAGTGGTTGGTTTTTCTGACAGTCGGCTGACAGGAAAGGGGATATGAGAGAGACGTGCGGCAAAGGACCACAGGTCGGATTCGAACCCGGGTCAGCCACGTCGAGGACTGAGGCAACCATAGATGAGTTGTGCTCACTAATCACTGCGCCACCTGCCCACCCAGCTGCAGATATTTTAACTGTAATAAAAAAAAGAACAAAAAAAAGAGTGAAGTATCAGAGGTTAGGTTAGATGTGTTTAGATAATATCACTGGGCTGAAAGTCTGGACGTCGCTTGGAAAGGTGTGAGATGTTTATCACTGAGCGTAGTGTAAAGTTCTGCAGATAAGCAAATCCAGAAATAATGTTTTTTTTGCATTTCCAGTAATGCGAACGCAGCAGAACAGAGGAAGCTGCTCCACCTTGAACTCCACTGATAACCTCTCTGCAGAGACTCATCAGTCCAAAACAAAAGGGCTGAAATAAATTCATGCCAGATGAAAAGCGCAGAGAGCTGACCTGTTCAAGAAATGTAAAAAACACTGAATCAATCATCTAAAATTGACTGAAGTTAACTGATGATATGTAAAAGAGCTGCAGCCCGTTTAGAAAACAGGAAGAACCTGTGATAACATCTGCTAATGGAGGGGCTTTCTGCAGCAGCTTCCTTTCAAAGAGGCTCGGTCCACCAGGGATTTCCTCTCCACCTACTTCTGCCTTTCTGTGGGACTTTGCAGACGCTGGGTTTTGCTTTTGCTGAGCATGACGTCAGTGTGAGAAAGGTGAAGGTTGGAACCCAAACAGAAGGACAGATCGAGAATATCTTCTCAAATTTCCTTCTCCACAACCAGGAAACCTCTGCAGCCTGGAAATTAATCCTGATCCGACCTTTGTGGTTGGAGTTAGGGTGGAGTCACATATTTTTCAATCAAAAATCCACATTGTTTACAGGCGTTAGTAGAATAAACTGTCATTTTTTGATACATTCACAATTTATGCACAATTTGGGCATTGTTATAAAAAAATGCAACAACCATGGAACATCATCTATAACCTATGGACTATATATGAATAAAGAAATAATAAAAGAACTATGGATAAAGAAATAAAAGCAGTGGACTGACATGTTATTAAAGGATCTATGAGGATATCATCAATGTCACCTTTGTAAAAACAATATGAACAATCTTTTAAGGACTTTTGATTTTAAGAATAGGAATAAAACTGAACAGTTTGGAACAATGCAAATTGTAATAATTGTTTTAAATCATCTTTATATAAAGGAAGTAGCTACAGCCTCATGAATAAAAGACTTAAACGTGTAGCTCCTACCGTAACACCAGCACCTTTTGTGTGTTTTAACATTCAGACCCCTTTCTTTTAACCATCAGAACAGAAATTAGATGAAATTCTGTTTAACTCTATATAGGGCATCCAGTGCTATACATTGAAAATCAGAATGTCAAGCTAATAGTGTTATTGGGATCCAGGAAAATACCTTATTACCTTTGTAACATTCAAAAAATATGAATATTTTTGATGGCAAAAGTTAACATTGAGGATCATGAAGTGGTTGAGTTCTGCTGGGAGTTTTGGACATTCTCCGACTGTCATGGGTGCACTGGGGACCTTTGAATGTGGGATGTCTAGCAAGTCCCAACCAAACTGTGAGGTACCTGTCAGCTGTTTATCTCTGTGTTCTTCATCTTTTGAACTTGGCTTAACTTCCTCTTCTCAGACCTTATGCAAGGTTTTTCTTCCCCTGATGCTTGATGTGACGTTGCAACAACAGCTTAAGGGAATCACTGAAGTCTTGTTTCTAAAGATTTGCTCGCATCTGAACCAGCTGGAAAGTACAGGCAGACTGACACATTTCTGGGACTTTTGAGATAATCTGTTGACAGTAAAGAAGAACCTGCTGACTGGTTGAACAGCTGATTGTTTAAAAGGTAAAAAAAAATAGTTCAAGTTTTCTTCCTTCATTAAGCCACAGCTGGGTGATGACCGAACCAGAGAAACGTTCTGCTGGAAGGTATACATCTAGGAAAAAACATGTTTTCTTACAGAATCTTTTTGTTTTCACAACTTTAATTAATCTGTTGGTCCTTCTACAGTTTTCTTGATTTCAACATAGATCCGTTTTTTAATAAGAGATCCATACATGAGGTCCATGATGGCAGAATAATGATGGAACCAGAACCAGGACTTGTCCTCATGCAAACCCAGAACACAACCATTAGTAAACTCTGCTTAGAACTCCCTGGTTTTATTAAAGTCGTATGGAAACGGCGGTTTCAATGGTTGCATTTCGAATTCTCCCAAGTGGTGCCTGACTTTGCACAAGTGAATAAAAGTGAATGTGATTGGTCGCTATCAAGGGGGTGGGATTGTTGTGTGGCGAAGGTTCGCAAGCAAGTTTGGTTGTGGCCGGTTTATGGGAAGCATCTTGCTAACCAGTTAGAAGGCCAACTTAGTGTTAGTAGGTTCCCAATGTAGGGAAATTCCATTGGGACCAAGTAGCACTAAAATTATGAATGACCGCTAAACGGTATTTAGCAGTGGTAACTCTATGTACAGCGAGGAAACATGCAAGAAGGAGGAGAGTTTTGTATCGGAGGTCATGGATGAGTTCTCCGTTATAGATTTTTAATTAGTGGAGGAAAAAGCGGGGATGAAGATGCCGTGGGAGGAGGAGGATCTGCAGGGCGTGCAGAAGTTTGGTTTGCGGTGTAGCTGGGCTCGGCTGTCATCCATATGCTCGGTCGCTCGCCCTCAAGCAACGCTGCCAGTTCTGTTAGTTCTATGCCTCCGGAAGACAGACAGACGCCCATCCCCGCGGGAACAATGGGACGGAAAGCACGTGGAAAGGAAATTTCAGATTTCTATTTCTTTGGCTCAACAACATATGGTTTACAACAGTTTTCAGTAGTGCAGTGGCTTCTCACGCCCTCAGCGTAAATCCGATTGAATATAACTTCACGCACCTCAAGCGTGTGAGTTATAGCAGAACTGAACTTTTTCTGATAAAGGACAGTTTGGCCACAAGATCTACTCGTATTGACAACAATCTCCAAACTGCTCTCTGCAAACTACGGCTCCTCAGGATACCGGCGTGGGGGAGCAGATCTCCCCAAACAAAGAGCCGGAGGAGGAGATGCGAGCGGAGGCAGAAGAGGGGGAAGCGCGGAGGACTGCTGGCTAGGCTAAAGGCTAATGCTAGCAGACCCCCGATTCCATCTGTTTTCCTGTCTAATGTCCGCTCTCTGGACAACAAGCTGGACCTTCTGCGGCTGAGGATGAGTGTTTCTGAGGAGATGAGGAACTGTTCGGTGATCTGCCTCACGGAAACCTGGCTAAACAATAACATGCCGGACTCAGCCTTCCAGCTTGCCGGCCGGCTTCTCTTCCAAGCGGACCGCAACCAGCGATCCGGGAAAGCGCGGGGGGGCGGCTTGTGTGTCTACGTAAACAAAGGTTGGTGTACAAACTGCGTGTTGGAAAACAGCCACTGCTCTGAGGCGGCGGAATATGTGACTGTAAAGTGTCGGCCACACTATCTGCCGCGGGAGTACACGGCTGTGTTCGTCACTGCTGTTTACATAGCACCGGATGCTAACGCTAACAACGCGCTGGAGGAGCTTTATGAACACATCAGCTCGCTCCAGAACAAGCACCCGGCGGCGTTTTACGTGGTGGCGGGTGACTTTAACCACGTAAAACTGACGGACACTTTGCCGAGGTTTTACCAACACGTGAACATTCCAACACATGGAAACAATATGCTTGACCATGTTTACACCAACAAGAGAGACGCGTACAGGGCCTTCCCCCATCCCCACCTCGGACCCTCCGACTCACATCTCCATCCTGATGGTCCCTGCATACCTAAACCCACCACTGCACCGCCCCAAACCCACACAGAAGACCATCACTGTGTGGCCCAGCGACGGAGACTCGGTGCTGCAGGACTGCTTTGGCTGCACAGACTGGCAGATCTTCAGGGAGGCTGCTGAGACTGAGGGCGAGCTGGATCTGGAGGACTATACATCTTCTGTCCTCGGGTATATCAGCAAGTGTGTGGAGGACGTCACCACCACCAAGACCGTGACCTGCTACCCGAATCAGAAACCCTGGCTGAATGCAGAGGTGCGGTCTCTGCTGAAAGCCAGGGATGCTGCCTTCAGGTCTGGCGACCCACAGGAGCTCAGGAGGGCTAGAAGAGAGCTGACTGCAGGAGTAAAGAGGGCCAAAGCTTCATATGCTCAGAAAATCCAGGGACACTTCAACTCCCAGGATCCACAGAGCATGTGGAAGGGCATTAAGTGCATCACTTGGCCAGCAGAAGTGAGGAGGACCCTGAAAAGGTGATGCTTCAACATCCCCGGACGGGTTCTGAGACTGTGCGATCAGCTCTGCGATGATGTAACAAACAGAATGATGAAAAGTGGTCTCTATGTAGCCCTCACGCCTACAGCAGCCTAAACCTATAGCAGACCCTCACCAGTCACTCTAACCGCTCCTCAGAAGATGCTTCTTTATCACCCACCTGGAGCGGAAGGACTCCTAGGACTTCAAATCTGCTTTATACAATAATCCCTTAATAACTAACTCATTTCATTTCACTTTGCAACTGGGTCCTGGACTTCCTGACCAACAACTCTGTGAAGATCCACAACATCTCCTCCTCCACCACAGATGACTGAATTTACATATGTTCACGTTACTCACATATGACTGCTCTCCTCTATCCTGGCTGTCATATTACCTCAGATGAATACTAATCACAAACGGATGAGTCCAGCTACAGACAGGAGGTGGAACACCTGGAGGGCTGGTGCACTCAACGTGAAAAGATGGAATGATTGTATTCAGACGGAGCAGACACGTTCCCCCTATCGGAGGATCTGCGGTGGAAGTCGCTGGGCACAGGTACTTGGGTGTGCATTCAACAAAGAGCAACATTACTTCCACTCTGGTCAAGAAGGCGAATCAGCGGCTCTACTTCCTCAGGCGGCTGAAGCGTGCAGGACTGGGGAGCTCAGTCCTCATCTCCTTCTACATAGTACAGCATCGCGTGTGGTATGGCAGCTGCTCTGCTGCAGACAGGAAAGCTCTGCAGAGAGCATGAAGGCTGCACAGAGGACTGTTGGAGTCAACCTCCCCACCACCACCATATACACCTCCAGTGCAGGAACAGGGCCTCCTGCATTAGGAGGACCCCCACTCACCCAACACACTCACTTTTATCCCGCTACCCTCAAGCATGCAGGACAACCAATTTCATACCAGAAGCTGTGAGACTTTCAAACTCCTCTCAGTCTCTCTCACTGCACTGTCCGAAAAATCTGGTCACACCCCTAACCCCCCCAATGACACTGCATTTGCAGTTTACACTCGGACACTAGTAAAGCAGCCTAAAACACGCTGCTACATTACTCCTTCATCCATCCCTGTTTAATTAATCTTGTAGCTTGTTATTATTTTATTTGTTACAATCGGATGTAACTGGGGCACTCTCAATTTCGTTCTACCTCATGACGTGATGTGAATGACTGCTTGAACTTGAATCTTAAGCTGCGACATGAATTGCTATGATACATAAATGTAGGACCGTTGATATTGATTGCCGAATTTAGGTTTTTAGTAGAATGACGTATAACTAACTGGCCTGTGATTTTAAAAAAACCCACATTTTAATACAAATTTCTTTAAAATAAATGCTGGCTTTTTGTCATCGCATATTCCAGCTAGTAGAGACTTCACATTGGCTTTCAATCCACCTTCATCATGACAACCTGAGCTATTAAAGCCATGTAAACATTCATTTCTCTGCAGTGTTTGTGTTGTTGCATATTTTCCTTTTTTTATTGATTTATCTTATAATATTTAATATTTAAGAAATTCCAACCCATTTCACCTGAGTTAAAACTCAATGAAGTGTTGGTGACATGGTTACAGCAGAGTTGTTGAGGCTTTCTGACAGATGGCGTTTACTGCTGCTGCAATACGTGTTTGAGGCAGTGACTAGAGTAAATTGTTCATTCGAGCGAAATACACCCATTTAACCACAGTAATTCTTATACAAAATCCCTTTAAAATCCCAATTGTCACATTTTAGTTAAGTTATCAACCTAACTTCAATATGAAAAAGATAGGACAAGTTTGTTTCTGCAGATAACCTGGGAACTGTTCCATCACAACAAGGTTTTCGCAGAGGTAAATCAGAGTGTTATTCCTCCCGGGACTCTTACTGCATTCCCTGTCTCTTCTCAACGGTCTAGCAGAGCGGTCTAGCAGAAGACCGCCATGTTGAGCCTGGTTCTGCCAGAGGTTTCTACCAACCCGAGGAGTTTTCCTCTCCACTGTCACTTTATGCTTGCTCATCATGAACAGGTTCTCTCAACCTGTGTTATCCAAGCTGGACTTCCATCTTCCAGGTGCCCATATAAAGCTCAGCAGACCGTCTCGCTAACCAGCATTCTACAGACTGAAACCAACTTCTTCTATCTCCACTCCACCAGTTTCAGGCCTGGGGGAAACAGCCCTATTCTTTGCTCCTGTTCATTCATATCTATTAAAAATTAAGTGCTATGTTTCCTGCTGAGGTCTGAGCACCAAAGACCAAGTAATTGTATCAATACATTTCTCCTAATTGTTCTTGTGTGTGTTTTTTCATATTTAACTGCTTTAGATGACAGTAGTTCTTACACCCAATGCTTTAAAAGTCAGACATGGTGTCTTCCTATCAGTATAAAACTGATAGCTGGTTCCACAGGAGAGGAGCTTTAACTGTCATTGAAGGAGAATAAGACAAATAATGTTTTTAGTATGTCCTAATATTCATTCATGAGCACAGACTTTAATGTGATGATTGATGGAAGTGGCTCTACAGCAAATGTAGGAAATAGACCCTGCAGGCTCCGGTAGAACTGTGCTAACTGCTGTAAAGTCTTGCAACAGAGGAATTATAAAAACTGCTTCATTTAATAATAAAAGAACTTGATGTGAATCCTGAGTCAGCGTTTATTACGACATGATATGAACTCTCATTCGGCTCTGAACTCCAGTCTTCATAGGAGGAGCCGGTTCTTCCTGGACAGCGCGGTTTGCAGAGGTTACAGTAGCCTTCTGTAGGTTTCTCTGCTGCTGCAGTGGTTTCTTAAACTCTGACTGGAACTGGAGAAATATCTTTTCCAGCATGTCTAAACGTGCAGTGGTAGTAGAGCCAGAGGTTCATGGAGGAAACTTCTAATGTAACGTTGCTCTGGTGAGCATGAGGTCTGGCTGCAGATGCAAGTTTCTAGACTTAATTAACAGCTGAGCCTTTGTCTCTCTGAAAAGATGCAGATGGAGAGCAGTAGATCCTGATATTGGACCTAAAGGAGCACAACAGAAATTCTAACCACCCCTTTTTTCCTCTTCTTTACTTTGCATCAATATTCAGAATGCCCCCCAACATAACCTTTCATGGGTTCCCTTCCAGGAGAAGGCACTGGAGGTCAGTTGCCGTTTCGAGAAATTAATAAAGCAGGGTTTTTAACTGTGAACCAGAATGTTTGAAATAAATAATTTTGTGATGAACGAATCTGTAAAGAATAAGAAAGAAAGAAAAAACAGCTATATAATTCTATTTTTTTCCTGTTGTTTGTTTGACTCAGACACTGACTTCTAAAAAACCTTCACAGGAACAAGTTTTTTCCTTATTCTTTGAAGGTAATATGTAAACTCGTTCTCGTAAAAAAAAAAAAAGGGGAAAGAGGAAACAGAAAGTGCTTCAGGGAATCTGAATGATTTAACAGAAACAACTGAGAATAAACCTGCTGAATGAGAGCCGTTCCTCCAAACGATGACGCATGTCAAAGTGATCCATGCTTACAGAGAGCGAAACAGGTGGCTCAGGCAAGGTGGGTGTTTGCAGGTCTTCACCAATGCAGCTTTTAAACTGATCATAGCAAAGCATTTTCATGCTGGTCTCTGTTGCTGTTTAAGCTGGAATCACAAACCCTCTAGAAACCTCCTCAGACAGCTCCATCTTGATACCAGTACAGGGATTCCTTTAATTGTCTATTTCTAGATCACTGGTAGGAAGCTGTGGTTTCATACAAAACCGCAGTGCAAGCATGAGTGAAACTTTTATGCTGATGTCAGAGGACACAGGATTGAGCACAAAAAACTCAAAATACTCTGCATCCCTAAAGGCTGCACCGGATCAGACAAGCGTTTACTGGGTTATTGGTTGTTCAGATTCTGCAGAATGATTGAGCATTGTCATCCTTCTTCCAGAGAACTGGCTAGCTGAAGTCAGGGAGCAGGTGGAAGGATGCCAAGGACTATAAAGTTTACCGTGTGACACAGCAGGGATCTTTTGATGGGTGCCAAGCTGTCATCAGGATTTCCTGTTTTACTCCCACCTACACTGAAGTTCTTTGTTCTTAAACTGGTGCTGTTTTCTAAGCAGCATGTGTTGCTCTGTCCTTAATTCATTTTCCAATCAGTGGAATTTCTAACACGTTCATGAAGTGATATTTGCTTCTTTGTTGGTTTCCCAAGAACGAAGGAAGCCAAGGCATTCCCAGTCCAGAGTGGGCCCTTCAGTCAGTTCCAGGCTCGCTCTGGGTCTCCATCCTGGTGTTCATGATTTGAAAAACTTCTAGAGTAGTCATCTATTGTGTTCGAAACCAACGGCACCGAAGGACTGGAACCTTCAAAAGTTGTTAATAGTTTGGCTATAGATTCAAACAGGTCAAACCTTCTGCAGCTGTCACCCCACCTCACTCAGTGTGAGCTCTGTCGCCTAGCAACCGCGAAAGTCACTGCACAGATATTGGAATCTGTGCCTAAAGTCGTAGGGAAGTGTTTGTGCACGACTTTACATGAGTGAATAAGTGAATGTGATTGATGTTTATCAAGGGGAGGGATTGTTTTGGTGGAAGGGTTGTAAGCAAGTTTGGTTGTAGGCCGGGTTTGTCACTAGCAGTATCTTGCTAACCAGTTAACAACTCAGTGCTAGTAAGTTCCCAATGGGAAATTCCATTTGGGACCAAGTAGCACTTAATCTACTGTCTTAGAAACGACACTCTCAAAGAACGCTATGGACAGCGGAAGAAACATGCAAGAGGAGGAGAGTTTAGCGTCGGGAGGTAGATGGATGAGTCTCCTCCGTCATCTATTTTTATTTAGAGGAGGAAAGCGGGGACGAAGATGTTGTGGAAGAGGGCGCCAGGGTGCTGCAGAAGCTTGGTTTGGTGTAGAAGGCTTCCAGCCGTACATGTTTGAGCCTTTGCCTCACAGCGCTGCCAGTTCTGTTAGCTCTACACCTGCTGAAGACACAGACATCCATCCCCTTAGTTACTGGGATGGAAATCAATGGGAGAAGAAATGATTTTATTTCAACCGCTCCAGCGATATTAGCTGCAACATATAAATCAAGATGCTATGACCAAAAAAATGCGATTGACAAATAGAAACTATTCACCTGATTTTATTACATTAAATTGCACATACAATATTCACCATTGTTCATCACCTTTTTCCCCCTTTCCTCTGAGCACAGAACAGCTGCCTTGCTAGGACTTGCAATGAATCATGGGATACCCAGGACTGAGCAGGATACAGAGGGCCTGTCCTTCGAATCGGCTGAAAAGAAGGCTGTATTTTGTCGGCCGCATATGAAGGAGTCTTCCACTCCAAACAAGGTTCGGCACCTCACTAATCAGCTGACGAATCTGGCCTTTGGAGGATGAAGCTGCTCCTGATCAAATAATTCACAGCAGCTCAGCTTCAAGCTCCTTCTGGATGGTGGAGGTCTTGAATGACTCTGTTGCCCAACAGAGGTAGATCATGTCCATTGCTTGTATCTGGGAAGTTGTGGTCAGAGTGTCAGAACTTGGACTAAGAAGCAGTGGCGCCTTGCCAAAATATATTTAATCTTTAATGATGAGTAAAGGGTCATTTAATTTGTTGTAGGATTGGTGATGTATTTCCGCCTTAGGGCACAAAAATGTTTACTCATTGACTGTCGTTAAAAGTTGTACATGCGTAGAAGCTCCTCTTCAATACGGCATAGGAGAGCTCAGGGCGCAGCTCTGGTGCACCTTTAGGTGGCAATAACTGTCATCGCCGTTGTTGTGTGGCTGACTGACAGGCCGAGTCGCAGGAGGAGCTGGAGGTGAAACAGTTTCGACATTATCAGCCAAACATCAAAATTAATCAGCAACCCAAAAGACAGATGGAGATGGTACACTCAGTCTTTTTGCAGGACCTGGTTTAGCTACGAGGCTTGGCTAACTGCATGCAGTGAGGCTAAAGCTGTATTCTGCTTTCCCTGCCTCCTTTTTCAAACGTCAGGATCTGACCCAGCATAGATAAAGATAGGTAGGACTGATTTAAAGCACTTTTTAGAAAAGGCAAAGAAGAATGAACAATCTGGGATTCACATGTAAATCAAAATAATATAGTTTACTGTTTCTAGATTTTTGTTAATTTGCATAATTGCTCTTAAATAAACACATTCTCAGGAAACAAACAGTTTTTTTTACATAAAAAAATATAAAGCTGACTACTAGCTTCTCCATTATTAAACAGGCACATAATTTTTTTATTCGACCATGCAAAACACAGATTTGCCTTGTTTTTAATAACATTTTTTTGTTGTTGGCGTTCATATAAGTATACTGGTGTGATAACTTAGTATACATTTGATTGGTTTTTGGTATGAATCTATTTTGAATTTACAGCCCCCCTTGGAGAAAACTCCACCAGCCGCCACTGCTAAGAAATGAAAAGAGCTTTGCTTTTCAGTCTGGCCTCCCCCTTCTGTCCATCTTCTGCTTCAGTAAACCATCAGCACTTGTAGATGTACGTTTCCATCATGGCTGAGAATCATGACTAGGAGGAGGGACTCCTGTTGAAGGTCATGGCCTGCAGATGCTAACAGAAGCACATCATCTCCATGAAATAACACCCTCCTTAGCCTGACAACACATTGAGGTCCAGTCCATGAACAGCACAGCCAGGTCCAGGAAGCAGCGGCTGCTTCATAAAAACTTTCTGTAGCTTCTTTGCTGTAATAATTATTAGAGATCAACCGATAAAGCCAGGCAGACGAGTTCCGATCCAGCTAAAATCTACTTTAAATCTCCAATATTACCACCTTTAAAGTAAATTTTTTTTTTGTCTTAGCTGTTTATTCTTCTGTTTAACTGAATTCAATATTTTTTATTAGAATATAGATAAAAAGGCTTTCAAACTGGTTTATTTTTTCATATAAAATTATCACATCCCCCTGAAAATACTCTGCATATTCCCTAGGGGGCACGCGCCCCAGTTTGGGAACCATTGCTCTTATGAAAAGGGCAACACATGAAGAAAATGTCCAAAAATATCAGCTGGCTCAATTCTATCTCTTATACTATAGTGTTACATTTCATTGTATGTGTGCTCTATTTGGGTTTGAATTTATATTTTTTGCTAATAGGCTCAAAATATAAGCTGGAACAACATCAATGTTCAATTCTTATTCTCCTTGCTGTACATGTTTGACTTTTACTTGTTAATATGATTCATTTATGTAAGTTCTGGTTCAGGTAGTGTCATGTGATCATGACTCTGAGAGCTGCCCTAATTGCTCATTTCATTCACCTGCCTAACTCTGCCTGGATTCCTAATTAGCATTCATCTTATCCACCTGCTTCTGCTTCTTTATATGCGGCTCAGTCCCAGCTATTGGTGCCAGATTGTTGATGTGATGTGACGATTAGATCATTGCTCATGCTTTAGTTCATGTTCTCATTCTCGGGGGCCAGTAATATTTTGTAATGTTCCTGATTTCCTGATCATGTCCTGTCTTTTATCCACTGAGTGTGCCTGTTCCTGTCTTCGCTCAGTGGAGAGAGCGACTTTTTAGCATACCGTAGTGTTCCTGATATCCTGCCTTGTCCGTCTCTAAAACACTAATCTTGCTGGTTTCTATTTGAATGTTCTGCCTGAACTCTCTGTGGACTCCTGGAATCCTGGACCAGCTTGTTCCTGTTTTCATCGGTATCCCCTGACCAGGCTTTGTACTCTTGGATCTCTGAGCCTTCATGTTCTGATCTTTCCATGACCTGGCTCGGATTTCATGCTTGCCCTCCAGTGCTGCAGCATCTACTCTGGTTCACTCTGGGCGGCACCCGCCACATCTAATTGGCAGCCCTCCGGCTGGATCACCTACCACGTTTTAAGGAGCTGGACTGTCAAACGAGAACTGTCAAACCAGGTGGATGACTCACATGCAAAATTATCCGTCAAAACCGATTATCATGGTCACTTACCTGCATTTTTCTTTAACCAGAGTTTTCAGTGATGGGCGATGTCCAGCTGCAGTCGCTGCAGATCCGCAGCCCGCTTCTGTTATTTATGTTTTGATAAACACCTTTGAATGATCCTGTCTGTTTCACCTGAATACTTGGTCCTAATGTCCTGCCTCCTTTTTTTGTAGAAATAAATGCTCAGATGTGAAACCCTAAACAAAAGGCAGACAGTATGCATTGATAGAACAAAATGGATAATCACCTGAATCTGAAATCTATTATTGTCCCTGGGTGGCAGCTAATTTTTCTGTATTATGCTTTTTTTTCAGCCTTGGTTGATGAGTCCCTCAGTGTTCATAACCCTTAATTTTCATCAGACCGGTAGTTCTCAAACCTGCTCCTCAAGCAGCCATACCCTGCATGTTTTAAATGTCTATCTGTTGCAGCACTGAATGAAATGGTTGCGTGACATCCTCAGCAGCCATCAGGTGCTGGAGAAGCCTGTTCATCATCCTTTTTTATAAGTCGGGTGTGTAGCACTGAGGAGACATCTAAAACATGCAGGGCTGTTGTATTTACAGTTGTGTTTATGACCAGGTTTGATAACCTCTGGGTTAGACGCATTTCCTTCAATGTTTCTTTAAGCTCAATTCAGTTTAATTCAATTCAGTTTATTCTTATAGCACTGATTCACAACACATGTCATCTCAAGGCACTTTACAGAGACAATTCAACCATCTACATGCAGCCAAAATGATTCAAAGTCTTTTATTTAAGGAAAATTTAAGGAAAACCAGTTGATTGCATCGACTCATTGACTCGAAGGCAATCCCTCACACCAAGCATGTTTGTAGTGACAGTGGAGAGGAAACCTTCCTTTTAACAGGAAGAAACCTCCAGAAGACCCAGGCTCAGCGACTGGGATTCAAGGAGACAAGTAGAAATAAAAAAAGAAGCAGAGGTGCAATAGGTAACTGTGAAACAGCTCCACTTGCAGCCCCATCCAGGAAACACACAGCCAGGCAGACGAGCTCTGAGCCAGCCCCCATGTCAAAGGATGAAGAGAGCACATACAGTTAGTCAGAGTCAGAGAAACAGGACTACACTGAAAATGTAGTCCAAAAAACAATGCAATACCTAAAAGCATAAGTGGATTTTTAGGTACTGCATAAGAGCTTCATGGGCATAGAAACATTTGAATTACTTTACTAAAGTTTTCATGCTACTGTATCTTTAAGTTGTTTGTTAGCTGCTGGTGAAGATTCTCAGTCATCATAGTCTTTTCAAAAAAGTTAAAAGACGTTTTACTTCCCATCCAGTAAGCTTATTCTGTTTAAAATGTCAACAGAACCAGGCTCAGTGTGAGCGACCCTCTTCCGAGGCCGACTGGGGTTCAAGAACACAGAAGCAGACACACAGAAAAACATAATAGCAGTGATCTACAATCACTTTCTACTTTAGAAAAGGAAACAGTAAACCAGCTCCACGGGTGTCTCCGTCTAGGAAAGAAACAGTTAAGCAGACAAGCTTTGAGTCAGTTTCCTTGTCAAAGGGATTAAAGAGAAAACATAGTGGCAGTAAAGTAAGTAAAGTTAAAGCTTAGCTCATAGCTACTGTATGTCTAGGAGAGAAACAAGACTGAGGCTACATTCACACTGCAACAAGTGGCCTAAATCCAAATTTTTTTTGGCCCATATACGACCTGTACAGTATCTGATCTTTTCACGACAGTCTGAACAACACAGATCCGATTCTTTCAAATGCAATCCACTAACTTGGCTATGTGGTCCTAAATCAGATACATATCTGATCTGTTCAGGTCACATTTATCCAGTGGTGTCAAAAGTACACATTTGTTACTTAAGTAGAAGTACAGATATTGCTGGTCTTGCTGGTCTCTGTCTCCCGATAACGCATTTCTCACCTGTGTCCGACCTTTCAGACATTTCTACATTTTTTTCTGAATCCTACATTGTAGCATGGCATAGACAATTCACGTTTGCAGTTTGAAGAACACCTGCTTGCTTCTGATGATTTCCTTTAACTAACCAATGAGTGTTTGCGTTTATGACTCATCCAATTCCACTAGTTTTCACTAGATGTGGATGGAGCCAATGATCTGCATTGGATGGCGCACATGACGTGAAATATATATTTATAAACATTAAACCAAAGTCAAGAGTAACGAGTAACGTTTGTTTTAAAAAATTTTAAATTTTCACACATTTAGGAATGTGTGAAAATGTAATAAGTAGAAGTCAGAAGTAGGAATGAAAATAAGTAATGGAGTAAACTATAGATACCAAAAAGTGTACTTAAGTACAGTAACAAAGTATTTGTACTTCATTACTTGACACCTCTGCATTCATCCAACCTCACAGTCATTAACACTCAAAAAAGGTCCCTATACTGCGTCTTGCAACTAAGAAGCAGGAAGAACAAAAACTGTGGTGAAGCGACAATGCGGGAGAGCAGTCTTTCTTTATGATCTTCTTAAAGGAATGAGTACACCCAAAACATGATTAGCCTTCATTTTTCTACTCTCACCCCATGCTGAACAAAACTCTGGAGTACTTTTTGATATCTCAAATGCATCTGGAGATCTGAGGAGGCTTCTTGCTGTCTGCTGACATTCAAATAATGGAGGTCTATAGGCCCGAGACAGAAAGGTCCAGGTAAAAGTCCACAAAAGCGATGTCAATATTCCTCCATACTGCTGAGTCCAATGTAATCTGACAAGTGTCCTGAGTGGGTAGCATCCAGAATTTACTCGAAACAAAAGTCATTTAGAACGTGTTTTTAGAGCCTAAACAGTAGTGTATAGGATTTCCTAATAAGCCCCCATATGCTTGGCGCTCCGCGATTCTACGGAAGCCGCAGACCAAAACCCGGAAGAAAGTGCGCATTCAGCGTCTGCTTTCTGCCGATAATGCAAGCGTAGAAGAAGAAATGTGCTGTTTACCTGTGCAAAGAAAGAAACAACGAAAAGAAAAATGTCTGAGGACTTCAGTGTTGAGGAAGAGCATGAGTTCTTTGCCGAGCTGAATGCGCTGGTTTTGGTCTGCGGGCTTCCGTAGAATCGCGGGAGCGGCAGCATGGGGCGCTTATTAGGAAATCCTATACACTACTGTTTATAGGCTCTAAAACGCTCTAAATGACTTCGCTTTGAGTAAATTCTGGATGCTACCCACTCAGGACACTTGGATTACATTGACGAGCAGTATGGAGGAATATTGACATCGCTTTTGTGGACTTTTGTGGACCTTTCTGTCTCGGGCACCATAGACCTCCATTATTTGAATGTCAGCAGACAGCAAGAAGCCTCCCAGATCTCCAGATGCATTTGAGATATCAAAAAAGTACTCCAGAGTGTTGTTCAGCATGGGGGTGAGTAGAAAATGAAGGCTAATCATGTTTTGGGTGTACTATTCCTTTAAAAATATTAGGTCTTGACAACTGGTGGCTGTGGTTTTCTAGTAAATAATAGATCACTAAATGTGCTCCAGCACTACCATTCATCTTTACTTCTGTAAACACAGAGCATGCTCTTTACTTGTGATGGCATTGTGTCCTCTACTGAGTGTGCAGGACAAAGTTAAGCTCTATAAATGCAATTCACACGGGAGATCACATACAAGTTGCATACATTTGAAATGTGAAGCGACCATGCAAAACAATTGATTTCACAAAAGATAATTGCAATTCAGCATAAAAGTATAGAGGACAATCCTTTATCTCCAGCTGGATCATCTAAAGAAGTGTTCCACCTAATTGTCAATCATTCTGGTGATATGTTTACGTAAGGCAGTTCTACATGCTTGTCACCCGTTAGCTATCTTTTTTGTGTGCATGTGCACTTTCAGGCATATATGTGTGTGGTGGAGCTCTGATTTACAGCCAGTCATTTAAAGCTCACCTTTTTGACCTCAGTTCTTTGAAAATGGCTGAGAGTCGTAAGAGAAAAAAGTCTCTATAGAAGTGTATGAGAAGAAAAGAAAGAGAAGAGGCAGATATATCCCAGAATGCTTTTCCTGGAGAGCTCTCCTCGCCAAAGCATTATGGGATTTTCTGTCACAGTGGCCCGCTGTTGCCATAGGCTGTTGCACCCGACAGCAGCAGCTAATAACAAAGGTGTATTGTGAGGAGGGGGGAGGAGTTACATGAACAATGGAGCAAAAACAGTGGTAATCTATCCGAACGGTCAGGTGTAAGTTAACCAAATTCTCTATGATGTCCACTATATAGTCCCTGCTGTATGTGGACACAGTAAGCTTGTATGAGCTATAAGAACAGCACATTTTAAACAGGGCTTGACGAGGAGAAATGGGCTCATGCATCCTCTTGCACATGCATTTTCTTTTTAAGTGGAGAGGGCAGATCTTTTTAAAAATCCTCCCACAATACCTTTTAAGGCCTGCAGTGTGAGCGTAGCCAAGCACACTAAAAACAAGCCCAACTCTATCATCTATAATTTAAGGTGTTGATGGCAAATTCCCAGTTGAAGTTCTTTTTTTAGGATGGTGTCACAGCTAAAGAGAACAGACTGGTTGAATAGAAGTGCAGATAGTTAAAACAGTGATGAAAAATGTCCCTTATGTCTTCCAACAGCCTCCAAGCCAATAGCAGCATTACTATAGAGATAGTTCAGGATAAACTGAGCCACGAAGGTGGGCTGTGCTATTCTTCAAGAGGGGTTGTATTCAAATTGCTAACAGTGTAAAGAGAAAGGTGTACGTTGCGGATATAAACTCCTGTGTTGTGTTTGTTCGAATATTTATCACCAAAGAGTCAAACCAAAAAAGCATATCTTTTCATCATTACTGAATGAGAAACCAGTATAAAACCCATTGGATTAGCTGTAGTATCATTATAAGTTTCTTCTTACATCATTTGTTACCAAAGAGAACAACAAGACCAAACTCGATCAAGTCTAAGTTAAATTTGGTCCATTTTATTTCAAAATATTCCGTATTATGTAGATCGTATTCACTGTTGACATTTTGTTTATGAGTTTTGGCAGCAGTTCTAAGTTCTAAGTCATCTAGGGAAAGACATAAAACACAAAAAACAACAACAACAAAACAGAAGAGCAAAAATACAGTTGCTTTTGATTTAAGCCCGTTTTTAAAGTCATTCACTTGTTTGGTCCTATTTGTTTGTGATGATCCTCTGCGTTTTTTATCAAGGTGCTGTTCAGGATATGGACCAGATATGATCTGTTGGTTTTTCTGCTTTATAATGTATTTATTTCTTAACCAATAACACTTTCTTTCACTAATTTTTGCAGCCAATCAGCTTGAGGCTGTTCTGACCCAAAGTTTATAGCTCCAGAGACACTTTAGATTAATGTGGCTGAAAATTATTCTATATGACTCCCTCCCTATATTTCCCCCTTAGGTATTTAAGTTTATGTTTTTTTTCTCCTAATTTCTTCCAGATGAAATATTTTTTGGATCAATTATCTGAGGTCTGTTAGTAGAACTGGAGTTTTTATTTGTTATGCCTGGAAAAAACGAGGATTCCTATAATCTGCAGATGTTTACAGGCCAGGCTTTTAGGTGCTAAAAGTTTATTTTTCAGCTCTATGTAAATTAAAAATTCAACAGATCATGAGCTGAAAACAGCAGGTTACTTTTTATAGAATTGGTGTCAGAACAGTTGTTTTTGTTTTCTTGTCTATGAGGACAGAAACATATTTCTGGGTCTGAACTGAGCGCTATGCAAACTTCTTAGCCGTTTTCTCTGCAAAAACTCTACAGCAACAAAAACAATACAAAAAAACTACTTTGATTACACTTTAAAAATAACCATCCTTTGTAAAGGTAAACAGATCATATTTTCCTGCCATGTCACTTTATCCATAACATTAACATCAGTCGGCATTTTGCTAAACTCTAACCTGACTGATTTATTTTGCCCTGACATGTTGGTTTACCCCAGGGGTCTGAAACCTGCATCTCCGGGGGCATGTGTGGCTCTTTGGACCCCTGCGTAGCTCTTAATAGTAGATAAAAATGATATAAAGATCTTACTAATACTATATTAACAAGTATCAGTCTGAGCCACTTTTTTAGGTTTTTATAAAGAATATTTGAATTGAAAATTTATAACAGAAAGACATGAGGAGCCAGAGATATAACTTTAGAGCTATTTTTTTTATTACCTTATGTTTTGTTATTATTTTAAAAGCTAAAAAAACAGTTGGTTGTTTCAGATGGCGACATATTTCCTATGGCAGATACTTACCAAAAATAGAATATTGTGTTGTATTTAAAAGTCATATGCCTGACTCAGGGCAAAATGGGTCTTTGGATGTGAGAGGTTGCAGAGCCATGGTTTAGTGCTAACGCTTTATATAATATAATAGCCTTTATTTTTTATTTAAATTGCCCTGTCATGTTGGATTAACATGAGACCTTAATAGATTATCTATTTACCCTTTATAAATGGTTTAGTTTCAGTTTAAAAATGATTATCAAATATCAATAAGTGATCTGTTAAATGGTCTTGTTAATATTTATAAATGAGGTTTATGGTGGTTATTGTAAAGTGTTACCAAAACATTGGGGAGACAGATATTCATTGACCTGTAGACGTTGTTGTATTTAAGGGGTATGGATCACTGCCCAAGGATGCAAATGCACGTGGGAAAGGAAAGTAACCCTCATTAGGATCCCCCCCTCCCCCCAAAACAAGTTTTCTGATGCATACCTGGATGGGCATAAAAAGAGAAATGCCATGTATCTACCTGTCAGGAATCCAGTTTGTGTGGTCTGTTGTTTGTGTTTGTCTCTCTCTCCACCACCAGGTGGCGCCCTGTCCTCGTTGGTCCACCCTGCACACCTGAGTGTCGTTGGATCATTATCAGGAGGAGTACTTAAGCAGTGGACTGTCACTACCTCGGGGCCAGAGTGTTTGCCAGTTTTGGGTACTCTAGCCAAGCTGAGTTTTGCTAAGTCTAACTTGTCTTTGTTTTTATTCTTTGAGCAGGAAGCCTTCCTGCAAGCTGGATGTTTGGCCTTTTCGGCAGGAAGCCTTGTTGCAGTCTCACACTGAGCAGGGGATTAATCTCCACAAGTTCCGTTCAAGTCCTCCTGGTTTTCCGAGTGACAGTCTGCTCTATAGCTCCACCGGGTCCAACAAATGTCTACCTGTCCACTCGACGAGTGTCTACCTCCGGATCAACCCACACTGACTGGATTCAAAGTGAGAGAAGACCCCCCCAAACGTGAGTCCCTTACCAGTGTTATCCTTACGGCATCCAAGACTCCCATGGTCCCTGAACTAATCATTGTGATATCCTCTCCAGACTTTCTAGTTCCTGTTCCCCAGTACACTGAGTTTCCTGAATCCAACCACTGTTGATCTTTTTTTAATAAACCTGTTCAAACTTTTTCCCTGGTTCTCTGTGTGGTTTACTGCATGTGGGTCAGATCCTTAAATAAATCATGACATAACCTGCTCTGTGCTTATACAAAGCCTAGAAGTGCTCCTGAGCGGCTGTCGCCGATTGTACAACAAAAAAGTATTTGACTTATGTAAAAACTAGATCCAAAAAGTGTGGAGGTTAAACACAAGTTAAAGTTATACAGTGTTTTATTTGTTCAGTTTCCTGTTGCAGCATTGTGATTCAATGTAGATCAGGGGTCGGCAACCCAAACTGTTCAAAGAGCCATGTTGGACCAAAAAAACCCAAAAACAAATCTGTCTGGAGCTGCAAAAATGTTAAAGTCTTCTATAAGCCTCATGTGTATTAGCCCACTATAAAAAAGGACTACATGGGCTTAAATACATAAAAAGCATTCATGATGTTTATCCTGGAGCAAATGTCACATAGTAGCATGAGGTGAGGGAGGATCAGTGAAAGCTCTCACAGCGTGGAATTTATCGCTAAAGAGCCACATGCGCTCCTGAGCTGCAGATTGTCGACCCCTGATAGAGATGGACAGGAAACCTGTCTGTCTGTCTGTCTGTCTGTCTGTCTGTCGGTTCAGAAAAAAACGTTTCCACCTGAATAAAGGAAACAGTGGTTTCAGAAAGCAGATTCAACACGACAAACTGAAGCTTGTTTTTTTTTTTTTATTATCCCCATCCATCATCATTATCTGATTAGTAGTATAAATGAAGTATGAATGCATTCATCAAGCCACTTGTTTAACCAGTAACACTGAACATGATCAAAACCTGAAGTGTAATCTTGATTCTAATCCAGATGCGATGATGGAAATAAAAACAAATCATGTCATGTCCTTGAAAGATGTTTGAGCACAGACTGCAGTTCCCAGGGAAGAGTGGGTGGGGGGAGGACAGTTCTGGGGAACAGGTCTGACTCTCATAGTTTCATGTGGGAGAGTGTGTGATGTTCAACAGGTTGGTGGAGTTTACATCAGATCTGTTAAGCTGGCTGAGAACTGTTATGCTAATATCTGATGTAACATCTAAAAAATGTTGAGATGAGAAAAGTTGATCCAAAACTAAAATAAACTGCAGGCATGAATTAGCTGCTGTTTAGATGCATTGATTAATTGATCATTGTTAGTTTGAGCACCTCTAAAAAGCTTCCATGCTTTTTTTTCTATGCAGCTTGCAGCTGTAAAGCTTACAGGGGTTTTAACACAATGTCAATAGGGAAAGACAAGAGCAATAAACCCAGAGAAATAAGTGTTACTGTTTATCAACCTGGAAAAGGGTCATCTCAAAACTCTAAATCATGTCACAGACTCTGCATCACACTGACAACACTAAACCAAAACACTGCATTTTTTTTTTTGCATGATTTTTTTTCTCCCACACTCTTTACATTTGATCACTGTAACACTTTAAGAAATACACTGGACAAATTATCTAGAAAAGAGCAAAAACTCCTTAAATTAAGTGTATTTACCCTTGATTTGAGTAGGTAAATGAGATAGTTTGCCAGTGGAATGAGTATTTTTACTCTTGAAATAAGATAATTCAATAATATGCACTTCAAATAAGAAAATGCAATTGTGTTTTCTCATTTTAAATCTAAATTGTCTTGTTCCGTTGGCAAAATTTCTCTTTTATCTCCTCAATTTAAAATAAAAGGCTCTTATTTCAAGAAAAAATGGCTTATCTTATTTTCCATTTTTCCCCAGTTTAAAAACCTTATGAAAGCACTACAAAACTAAATGTCGTTTTCTATACACTGTGTGTATACTCTAAAATGACAATAAAAGTTCAATCTGAAAAACTTACATGGAGAGAAAAAGACAATTAGAAGAAATTTTATTGATACAATTACGTTAGTCTTTGGCGCTCAGACCTCAACAGGGAAACATAGCACTGAATTTCTATAGATATGCATGAACAGGAAATAAAGAATAGGGCTGTTTTCCCCCAGGCCTGAAACTGGTGGAGTGGAGATAGATGAAGTTGGTCAGTCTGTAGACTGCTGGTTAGCGAGACGGGTCTGCTGAGCTTTATGGGGGAGATAGAGTGGACATACTAGAGCTTCACTCTCAGGGACCTAGAAGATGGAAGAACCTGTCCATGATGAACAAGAATGAAGCAACAGTGGGGAGGAAAAACTCCCCTTTAGTTAGGAAGAAACATCTGGCAGAACCAGGCTCAACATTGCGGTCTTCTGCCGGACCGGTTGAGTTAAGACGGGGGACGCAGTAAGAGTCTGCTGGGAGGAATGACACTCTGCTGATGAAGCTTTTAGCGACGGTGGAGGAGGGGCTGGAGGTGGGTTGAAATGGTATCATCTGAATGAAATCACACAGCACATCCGCTGCCTGCGCTTCTGGGTAGCAGACTGAGATGTGGCGGATCTGAGGCCTTTTTAAGATGAACTTTGGATGCTGATTGGCTTTCATGGAGGCGTGGTTCAAAGCTGGTTGGCTGTGTCATATGGTGAGTAATCAGTTTATTCAGTTGAACTTCTGCCTAGCTCCATTTGTCTAAGTCTAAGTCATAGTCTCTGAGCCATCTGCAGTCCATCATACTGCAGAGAGGAGAACAGTTAAGGCAGTTGCACAACTCAGGAGAGAACTTTTCGGCAGACTCAGTCCCAGAGAAATAACCAAAAGCCGGTCATGTCTCCATCACAGACTCTGCAGGACTCAGTTAGCAGTTACAGGTAGAAGGTCATAACTGCTTAAAGGTTTTGTCTAGAAAAAGTTGCAGAGCTTAGGTTAGGAAAACTGCATCTAGATGAAGAACAAGACCTCTGGGACAATGCTCTCTGGACACATGAGACCAAAGCCGAGGTGTTTCACTTTGCTTTTAAACTGAGAAATCTCATCCAGATTTATCGTAATCTTAAACAAAATATGCAGGTTTGTCAGAAACTCAGGTTCTTAAAATAAAAAAAGTAGTCATGGCTCTTCTATAACTGCTCACTAAATTAGACACACTGGTTTAACAGCTAAACAGTTATTTAAAAACACTTCAGGGATTTAATACATCAAAATACAGAAAAATGCATCACTAATTTGTTTGTAGTAGTAAGTACTGTCAAAATGTAATGTAGGAAGGTCATAGCACATCATTAGAGTCCCGTCAGACAAGCTGATAGGCACGGCAGTGGAGGGCTGAGGATAAGGGCTTGCTTTGCAGAAGCAGATTTATTAAATTTTGGTCTCAGTAAAAACACATTTGTTGCTGAGATCGAACCTCAGCCACAAAGATGAGGAGTAAACCCTCTCTGGTCGGCCATTAGTGGCAGCGCACTCTGTAGCAGCGGCTCAGGCTAACCCTTCATCAGATCTATGAAGTGTCCTTGTATGTACTGTACCCTGCATGTATAATGACAAATAAAACACCTTAGATCTGGATGTTTTTATTTTTTGTGTAGCTCTGCGGGGTTCTTCTCTTGGATTTACAAATTTCTCTTTGTGAAAAAACATTTACTGTACCTCTCAACAATTAGAGGTTGATAAATAGCCTGTGCTCTAACCATTTATTAACAGTGTCCTACTGAGACACTCCAATTACAAAACCAAAAAATTTTCCTAAATGCAGAAAAATTTTGATAAGTTTCAGATTTCTTTTTAAAATATTGAAACTATAACTTTTAATGTTTTAATTTAACATTTAGCAATTATGGCAACTTAGGCTACATTAACACAGCAGCCTGAAGTGACACAAATCTGATATTTTTGCCCAATATGCGACCTGTATCTGATCTTTTCAGGGCATTCTGGACAACAGAGATCAGATTTTTTTTCCAATGCGACCCAGGCCACTTGGCAATGTGGTCCTGAATCTTTTCAAATGCCGTTCTTTAATCCTGTTCATGCATATCTATCAAAATTCAGCGCTATGTGTTTCCTGCCGAGGTCTGAGCGCCAAAGACCAAACAAACAGAATCAATAGATTTCTTCAAATTTTCTTTTCTCTGTGTGAGTTTTTCAGATTGAACTGGAGGTAATTTCTTCTCAGTCAGAGAATTTAGTTCACATCTGTTCTGAAGTGATCCTTCAATTTTTTTCATTTGAGAAATATGGCTGACTGACAAATTAAATAACACCCTTTAATAAAAAAGGGGGGTTATTTAAAGTCCATTGACAAACTTCATTTAGTTTTTTAAATATTTTATTGTAGGTAAAGTCCATGAGTTGATTTAACAGTTGGAGTTTTAGTTTGCGGGCTTGTGAATGTGAGGGGGGTGGGGTGAGTATGGGGGTGCTTGTGTGTAAATGGGGCACTAGGAGGTTTCACACGTGTCCTTAATTTTTCTGCACACAACAAATGAAATTTTATGATCATTCAAGTAGTTTCCTAAACTTTTCATTTCCGCTCTGTTTCTCTGTGAGGCTCATAAACACAACATTTTTCCATAAAAGTTGCAGAGGAGAAATCCCAGATTGTTGACATTTTTCCCCCTTACTCGCAGCTGCTTTGTCTAAACATGTAGCGTACAACTTATTGCTGGTCTGACATCATCTGCTTGGATTATTAAACCTAATTTGAACCACATTCCATAACAAAGGCAGCTGGAAGCAATGTATTTATGTTTTTGCTTGAAACATGTTTCCCTTTTAAATAACATGAGTAAAGTAACCTGAAGTAGAAAAATTAAAACTCAAAGAATTCATATTTATTAGTAAAAAAGGTCAACCACTCTACATAGCACTACATCTGATTGGAGGGTTTATTTCTTCTGATTCAAAGACGAATATTACTCACATAAGAGAAGCTGTTTTCTAAATCCACATTCAAATTCCATCCACCCATTTTTTATACCCGTTTGTCCTTCAGTATTGAACAGAGGTATCATTAGCATTAGGAATGACAACTGTTGCTTCACAGCAACAATCCAGGACATTCTTGCTGTGAAGCAACAGTTCTCTTTCCTAATACTAATGATGTTTACATTTATGATAGAAATTACAATATGATAAATTAGACAAAGTTTCAGAAAGAAAATTGGAAGCAGACAAAACTTAAAATTAATGAGCAGGAAGCTGCTTTATTTTGATATTTCCAGTAGAAAGAGTCTTTTTAATGTTGCAGTTAGTTGAGCCACCAGAGAATGTTTGTTTTAATGACCCACCTCTGTTCAATACTAGCCTGGTCAGAAAGACTAACATGTGTATTCTATACCAATCAGAGCATGGGGGGCGGGAGTTTGTGAGGCATCACTCTTGGTGGAAAAATAATATATAACAGCATATAATAATAACATAATGTAGCAGCACTATTCATGGCATATTTTCCCTTGTGTAAAACCTCAGTAGCTACGTTTACATTCATCAAGCTTCATCAAGTGAAAGACTTTGCAGGATTCACTTCTTCTGGATGGCCGTGCAATGGTAGATATTTGTTTTCCTGTCTTTTGAGCAATCCCTCAAACAAAGCATGCAAGTTGTGACAGTGGAGAGGAAAAAAAACTCCTTTTTACCAGAAGAACCAGGTTTAGAGTGAACGCCCTTCTATGGGGTAGCTTTGTCTAGGAAAGAAAAAACACGGTTTAATGCAGAATTTAGTTTGCATTAGAAACTAAGCTTAAATTCATGTTTAGGAGAAAAACTAGACACTGAGAAAAAAGAGGTCCAATGCTATTGTCTATAATGGAAGATGTTGACTTCCATAACAGGTGATATAACGGAAGATCGAACTGCCCAGCTAATTCCGGCCCTAAGGATGGTGTCACAGCTAAACAGAGCACCACAGGCCAGATGAAGTTACTATGAGGAGAAAAGCAGATAGAACATGAAGATAGGGTTCAACTAATAAAGACTGTGAGGAATGGAGAATAGAGCAAGAATGCAGTTGAGTGAAAAGTGGTTCCTATGTTCTCCAACAGCTTCAAACCCGTGAAAGACCAACTGGCGGTAGAAGACAGTTTAGTATAATCTGTATAAAATCTATCTGCAATCTTTGTCATGAGTTTTATGCCAGAGTCTAAAGTGTATATAGTGTCTGCACAGACTAAAACTGTTTGTTGGTTCCTTATTAGAGGAGCTTGATAATAAAAAGATCTGCATTCCATTCTGCTTTTAGAAATTCTAGAAATAACCTACAGATTGAGAGCAAAGTGTTCTTTTATAAGAAGCAATCAGATCTCTGATATACGATGAAGCTAATCATTGAGTATTTAGGATTTGTATGTGGGAAGGAGGATTTCAAATAATAAAAGATTCTTTAATAAAAGATAAAGATAAGAGTTGGTACTAAGATATAAGTCCATGAATCCAAGTCAGTCTTTTTTTGGGGACGTGAGGAAGGTGCAAGTAGAAGTTGCTCAATCTGTGTTGTCATCTCTGGATTGTCGAACTTTCTCCTTCTAGGAGCAGAAGTCATAGTTATAGCAGATGGCCCAAACACTGTAATGATAGTTCTTCACCTGATGCAAAGGGAAAGACAGGGCACATTGATGTCTTACAGTCTTGATTATCATCAGGATTTTATTTTTTGTGTCTCAATTTGAGATTGACTTTTATGTTCTTTTGGGATTTGCTATGGTTCTGTTCTCGGATCTTTCTCATTGAGGCCATCCTCTCTGTCTTTCTTATTGTTATTCTTATTATTGAACAATGACCTATGACCTTAAATGAGGCACTGAGGCCTGCAGACCTTTAGATGTTGTTGTCCTGGATTTGGCTGGGATCTTTAGTCATCAGGGATCTCTTGGAGTATTTTTGGTTCTCAGCTTAGCAATATTGGCTTTATCATCCTTTCCAATCTGGTAGATGTTACCACTTTGTGCTTTTTTTTAAAGAATATTTTACGGTCTGGGCTTGATGTGTTGTTTGTTGTGATCTTTAAGCCTACTTTATGTTGTCTGATAGGTTCTGTCTTGATTCTATAGCTCTGACAGGCCTGGTTATGGTGGTGTAAAAAACCCAGAAATCAGGTTGATCACAGTTAATTAATGATGTAACAAGGAGGAGCCATTATATTTTCATATAGTCAGGAGAGCCTCTTTCATCTGATAAATGAACTCAGCACCTGAAAGCATGTTGATAGTGGAATTGCCCCCTAGCTGCAGCGATCTGCTGTGAGAATGAATGGAGAGAAGGATTTTCATAACAAGCCCATGAAAGAAATTACAACATCCTAAGAGTTTCTACAGAAGGAGAAGAACAGTTTCCTTAAGTTTCCTTTCTTTGATGTTTTTAGAAATAAACAAATGAACACATTTCTTTAGAAGACAAAAGGAATAACATTCTTTTTATATTCTTGGGCCAATTTTAAAACTATAATGAAAGACAAATCAAAGGGTTCCTTTCTTGTGCTAATTACTAAATTTTCTCACTCTAGTTGCCAAGCGACCTTCTTCCGCTTTTCCTTCATCCTCTCTTGGTGGCTTTGTGATCTCTGCCAGGTCTTCATCAGCTGTCAGAGGATGTGTGTGGGCATCAATCAGGGCGTTAATGTCATCTGGAGTCATGACATTTAAAGCCATCTCTTCCAAGCTGCTAAGCTAGATTCTCAGCTACCGTAAAGTGATGGATCTTGTCAGTGATGGAGCCAGTTAGGTTTTGCAATGCCTTTTGCCTTATTTTTTCCTGCAAGTATTCAAAGTTTCAAATTTCAACTCCTGAGTAGCCCTCTGAATTACTGAGAAATCTTCACCCGAGTCCATAGCCTCAACAAGATGTTGCAGGGTTTTGCACATGTACAGACCTTTTTAAAGCACGGATAATGCCTTGGTCCAAGTGCTGAATCATCCATGTAGGGTTTGGCTGCAGAAATTATATCTTTCCACCATCAAATGATAAATTATTAGTGTGACCTTCAATGTTGTCAAGAGCAGAAGCACTTTAAAGTCCTCTTATTGTTGGCCTAGGTCAGCCAGGCCACCTATAATAAGCTAATGTATTAAACTTAGCTCAGACAGAGAGGAAATCTAGCATCTTATAACAGCTGATCTGCTCCTCAACTTACAAAACATGATGTAATTTCAGCCAATGTTGCTGGATCTGCAAGAAAAGGGAAAGTTGCATTGGAACAGCACAGTAAAACATTGACAAATGTTCAGAGAAACTGAGAATCATCCCCAGCAAAGAGAGGGAGCATGAACTCATCATGGCATCTGACTTAATTAGGTCTCGCGACACAGAATGTGTAAACTGTTCAAAATGCATGTGAAGATTAGTTTATTTATGTGTATTAAATACACTTTCTCATGTGAGTATTTGTGACCTTTTGACAGCATTCTGACTCCATAATCATAGGCCTCATTGACTTGATGATTGTTGGCTTTCTGTTTCCTAAGATTCACAGATTTGGTCTAAGATGCTTTGTGTTCTTCACGTTTAATATGAGTTAAAATCAAACTCATATAAATAAAAGCAATAAAAACACCATATTTCCCTCTGTCTACTGGTTGGTTTCTCATGGCACCAGTTATTTGCACGTTTATGTTGCAAGTCAGAGGTTTTCAGGTGTGCATTTTTCGCAAAGCAAGTTGTTTTGAAACAGAGCAGCAGGATGTTGGCCATAAACTGATGATGATGTCGGGATGTTTACGTGTCAGCTCTCTACATGTTCTCAATTCCTTCACTGTTTATCTCAGTTCATCTCGCTGACAAAGTAATTACACTCCCTGAGCCGCCCCAGAGTTCGAATAAGTGACCTCTGACCTGACATCCTGTTGTGTGAAACAGGGTCGAGCATGTCGAGGTGAAGGGAGGAGAATTTTTGGATTCTCTTTAAAAATGAACCTTCTGGAATGTTGAACATGGAAAGCTGGACCGACAAAGCCAAAAATAGACCGAGTCAGACCGAAACACCGTTCCTACTCTGACACTTTTTGTTGAGTTTATTTTATAAAACCAAGTCATCTAAGACATTGATATCTGTTAACCCAAGGACTCCAACAAACAGCAGTCTGCAGGCTATCTGAGGGTTATTTTAAAGAAGATTTTCATCTTAAGTTTAAGTTTGGAACAGAAGAAATGTTCTTCAGGGAATACTTTAGAACTTCATTGTCTTCTACTTGCAGCTATTTACAGAGCTGCAGAAAGTATTCACATTTCTTAATTATTGCACACTTTGGACCTGATCTTCAAAAATACCAAATAAGGGGCCCTAAATAGTAGGGTTATTTTTGCCTGTGCAATGATTCGGTGTGTCATGGTTGATCAAATTTTGCTGCACAAATGTTAAGAAATGCAAACAGGTTAGAGTCCAACTCATTATAATTAGCTAATTGCATTCTCAGGCAGCCTGAGAAAAAAGAAAGTTCTACTGGAGATAATATTGACAATAACTGTTTAAATATTAATAATGATAATACTAAATATAACTTATAATGCACTTCACATAGGCAGTCTATCACAAAGAGTTAAACAAGCATGATTAAAATTGAAAAAATAAAATTAAAGTTAAATATAAAAAGCATTTGAAACATTAGGAAGTTGTCTTTGTCTGCCCAATCCCACCCCTCCCCTACAGAGTCATAGTCTAATTTACAGCAGATTAGCCTCTAAACTGCTGGATTTATCTTCACCTGTTCTTCTTAGCAGCAACTTGAGCTGAAATACTGCAAAACAAGGAAGGGCCAGAATATTTTGATAAAACAGAACCCTGCCTCATGCTGAGTAACAGATGTGCATTTTTAGTTTCTGTATCTTTACAGGCTCTGAGAGAGGTTTTAATATCCTTTTCATTTACAAACATGTTGCAATATGTCAGTTTAGTCATTTTTTTTGTTTGCTTTAATTGCAATAAGGTTGTATGTTGTCCTGCTGCAATAATTTGTGCATATATATTTTTTGAGTAATTTGATTAAATCGGTAAAAGTGTGGTTATGTATTCGGCTCTCTGTGATCTGATACCACTAAATTAAATCAGGTTTTTAAAGGTAAGTATCCAGAGTCCACCTGTGTGTAATTTAGTCTGTGTTTATAAGCAGAATTCTTCTATCCAGCCTCAGAGGCTCTTTTGAGACCATCAGAGAACAAACAGCATCATAAAGACCAAGGAACCCAGCAGACAGGTCAGGGAGAAGGTATTATAAGGTTTAAAATGGGATTAAGCTCTAAAACAGTCTCCTAAGCTCCAAACTTCTTCTGAACCTTTTGACTGTATGACCTGGTGAACTGTAAAGTGCCTTAAGATGACATGTGTTGTGAATTGGTGCTATATAAATAAACTGATTGAATTGAAATGAACACGGTGAGAGAATGGACTGACAAGATGGAGAAGATTAATCTGCTTCAACAATCAAAGAAGCAGATCAGAGGTGACTGTGGAGGAGCTGCAGCTTAGCTGGGAGGATCTGTTTAGAGGACAACTATAATCTGACCTATATGGAGGCAGGAAATGATAAAAAATCCTGTTCTGGAGGCACGGCAAACATACAGAAGAAGGAGCCCTGATCAGAGGACACAAAATCAGCCTTAAGCCAGCGTGCAGAGACGTGTGGACAAACTAACACTGGATGTCAACCAGAATACACTGTCAGTGAAACATGGTAGTGGTGGTGGCATCCTGCTGTGGGGATGCTTTCCTGCAGCTAGACAAAGATAATGGGAAGATGGATGGAACTAAAAAAAATGGAAAAGAAAACCTGTTAGAGAAGAGAAGAACAGCTGAGACTGGAGGTTCATCTTCCAACAGGAGAACCAACATCCAGTTGGAGATATAAGCTGATTTATACTCAGAAACCAGGTCGTCTGCGTTTGACGCAGTTAATGCAAATATGCCCCCTTCTGCAGACACTCTGGTGCACCTCTCCAAAATTGTAGGTGACCGCAGACAGTGTTACAGACAGGAGGCCTCTGATTGGTCAAATCTACATCCGCTCTACACTATGCATATTTACTGTTTGGTTCCTTACTGGTTTGCTTTGTTTGTATGACCGCAAACGACTCGTGATGTTGGACCAACTAGAAGAGCGTGGTACGCGAGAATGCTGGGACCCTTCGTCCACCTGGATCCCTGCTCTTTTTTGCCCTCATGTTCCTCCGTTGTCGGACAAACTTGCCCCTTGCATTTTTCCACTTCCTCACCTTCCCCGCCGTATATAGACCCACAGTTAGCTACCGATTGTCCCTCTTGAATTACCTATACAAAGTGTGGCCCTAAATCCAACTGAATCAGTGACATGATGTCAGAAGTGATACTTATCATAAATAAAATAAAAAGATAAATATCTGCAGATTAGTAAATGTTCAAAGCTTTTACAGACCATCATAATAAAACTGAAATAAAAACATCAGTGAAACTGAAAAAAACTTTCTATAATTTTCTTATTTATTAAAATGCACCTTTACCATACTACCAAAGTTGTTTTCCTTTTTTTTTTTTTTTCTTTCGCTTATTCTGCCACATTCTGGTGAATGTATATATATATACTATATACATACATATATATATATATATATACATACATATATATATAGCATATATATATATATATATATATATATATATATATATAGCATATATATGGCAGCATATAGCAGCAGCAGCCAGCAGCCAGCAACCTATATCAGCATATAAGCTTGGTATACTTTTCAGTTAAGAAACTCAAAGCGAAGAGCAGATTCAGCAGATGGAAAATAACATTAAACCGACGAAGTTTTTAATACAAATAAAGGGAAGTTGTGTCCCTCTCCTGTTTTAATGCATCCTTTTTTTTATTGGCGTTGCTCAAAATGGGTAGTATAGAAATATATATTTACTTTATAATATATCTTTACTTTACCAAGAATAAATAATAATTACAATGTATTAAAAATTGTCCTAAAGTATATAGTTTTCAAAAGTTACTAAAGTAACTAGTTACCTCTGGTCAGGAGATGGAGGGATAAACATCATCCTACCTGCTGATTGATTTCCCTTCAGATGAAGAAGACTCTGCCTACATTTTACAAAAACAGGTTTAGATTAGAGATTATTTGATGAAATTCAGAAGATAAGATTTTTTATTTTAATTTATTTTTTACATAGTATTGATTTAATGGCAGGGTTTCAGCTCTTTGGAAGTCACCTGATTGGAGGTCATGGTCCAGATTTTCAAGGGAATAAACAGGAATAAGAAAAGTAGAAATCTGCAGGGTGAGGAGCTCAATCGTTAAAATTTCTTTAACTGATATAGCTTTGCAAAATATCTATTTATTCAGAAATTAACTTATTTTAGTAATCTTTGCTACAATTTTTGATTCTTGTAAAGAGGATCTGTTTTTCATCATGCTCATTAGGATCAAACATCTGTTAGACCTCCACTGGCAGCATGTCAGCAAACCTGTCTATCTACACAGATGTACATAGATGGACCTTAAACATATCACTGCAGAGTTCAGACAGAGTTTTACAGCAGAACAGGAGGAGGTGATGAATGGTTTTGGTCATGCTGCTCAGCACAGCAGCTTTCTATGCAGGAAGAGGAAGTTATCAGCATCACCTGTTCCACCTGTCTGTCAAACCAGCAGACGCTCGTAAAACAACTGTGATACCAGAGCTGCAGCAATAAGACGATGAGTTAATGAGTTAAACTGAACTCAGACGGAGAGGAACTCTAACATCTTACAACAGCTGAGCTGCTCCTCAACTTACAAAAAAGGAGTTAGTTTCACCCAATGCTACAGGATCTGAGAAAAAAAATACAGTTGCATTGATACAGCTCCGTAATAATGACAAATGATCAGAGATCATAACGGTGAGAAGATTAAGCGCAAAAACATTGCCATGTTGCTGGAGTCTCTGACAAACTCAAGAGGATTTTATCAGAAACACAAAATCCCAGTACATTTCAAAATCAAACAAGACGCTTAAAGTCATAGGGAAGTCATAATTAAATGTGAAAATCATCTGGCTTAAACATGTAAATAAATGTAATCTTTATCAGACCATATTGTCCCAAAAGTTAGAAAATTTCAATAAAAAAAAAAAATCTGTCTTAAATTCAGTGTTTTTTTTGTTTTGTTTTTTGTTATCCACATTAGTTTTACGTTAGCCTGTACGCGGTCATCTGTCAATCAAATTTTTTTTTTTGGTCATAGCATCTTGATTCATATGTAAGCAGCTAATATACACAATGGTTTGAAATTAACATTTCCTTTCCATTGAGTTCCGTCCAGTGTTTCAGGATGGAAAAAGTCTGTCATCTTCAACGAGCGTAGAGCTAACAGAACTGCTTGGCGTTGCTTGAGGCAGGGCTCAAGCTATGTATGCGGCTGTAAGCCTTCTACATAAACCAAGCTTCTGCTGCTCTGGCATTCTTTTCACAACATCTTCATCCTTTTCCTCCTCTAAATAAAAAATGTAAGATGGAGGAGACTCATCCATGACCTCTGACACAAAACTCTCCTCCTCTTGCATGTTTCCTCTGTCCATAACATTCCTTGACAGTGTCATATCTAAGTCACCAATTTAGTGCTACTTGGTCTCAATGTAATTTCCATTGGGGAACCTAATGCTACTAAGCTGCCCCAACTGGTTGGCAAGATGCTTCAAATACCAGCCACAATCAAACTTGCTTGAACCTTGAACCCTTGATTCTGCCACAACAATCCTGCTCCCTTGATAATTGACCCATGCAGCGTTCACTTTATTCACTCGTGTAAAGTTGTGCAGAGCTTCACGGAGGAATTGAACTGCAGCGATTACGGAACAACGCTTCCCTAAGACTTAAGCAGAGACTAGTGCATCCCTAAAGATATAATCAGGTCATAACAAGTGATTAAATTGAGATCCTGTGAGCAAAATATTTTTAGATGTTATATATGGACATCATTTTTTATTTTTTATTTTATACCTTATTTTATAGGTTATACTTCAAAGACATTTAAAATTAAAAAATCTTCCTGGATGGGAAGCAAAACGTCTTCAAACTTGGAAACAAAGTCCACCAGTTGTTTTTAACCTTTTTGGAATGACTAGACCTGGATGACTGAGAGTGTCACCAACGTTGAAGAAAACTCCAGCATCAGATATGGAAAGCTGTTTTCAAGGGAAGGGCTTTGGCTCAATGTGGCAAAATCAGCTGACAAAATTATGTTGAGAAGGGGCTGTGGCTGACGTTTATAAATAATGAGCTCTGGCCAAGGCTGCTGACATTTAAAATGCATGGAACAAAGCGTGAACATTTTAAACTTTATTTCTTCTCTTTTAATCATTCAAAACAAACAACGGCTCCCAATCAACAGGATCAGAAATACTTGAATAAATCCAGAGGCAATAAGCCTAAACTGAGCATTGAGCGTCTTGAAAGTCCATTGGAGCTATGGATATGGGGATGAGTTTTATATCTGAAGGCAAAAACCTACGCACAAAAAAAATTAACTAGTATATATTTTTTATCACTAAATAGCTTGTCTACAGACACTGTATTTAGTGATAAGCAGACAATTATTCTAAGCGTAGACTTTAACAGCCACAGGACTGTTGACAAAGAGGCACATAAGTAACACTGAATGTGGGTGGGATACTTAAAAACTTTAGTCTTTTCTCTAATACACAGCAAATACGTTTCTGCTGCCTATTACTAGCCATGCCTAAACGAATGTGAGGTGGCGGCTTCTGAGAGGTAGCCTAGTTTTTATATGAAATATTAAAATAATGAATCATTAGTTTATATCTTATGCAGCCCATCATTTTAATCCCATATCAAGCACAACTTATTGAAATAAATACATAAATAATTTCATGTTTTTAAGTACAATATTTATGTTACTCCACAGGCCCCCACCATAGAGGCTGGAGTGCTATGACGAGGGAGGCTGCAGCCCCAGCAGCACCCCCTTTCCCGAGAAACTGGGCAGCATCAGATATTTACTGCAGAAATCTTAGGGAAGATGTTTGGTCTCCAATGTGGCACCAGCTTAGCTGATAAAATGGAGCTGAGAAGCGGTCTTAAGAAGGGAAAAGGCTATAAATACAGGAATACGGAGGAAGGCTGCTGACTTATTTCCTTCATTAAGGGTAAACAAAAGCTGGAGGAAACACAGAGAAATGTTAAGAGTGTTTAAATCTGGAAACTCCATAATCCAATTCGTCTGCTTTCCTGCCCAACTCAAATAAGCAGGTTCATTTGAAAATACTAAAAAAAGAAAAACTCTGTGTTTCTGTGTGCTAACCCCCAACTGTGCAAAGGTTACGTCCTGCTGGCTTAGTGGTCGGCCCACCTGAGGGTAAATTTGAGTCTGAAGCTCTGCAGAGCTTGGAGCTAAAAACACTGCTTGTCTTCAGAAAACAAATGCAAATAAGAGACAATTATTAATCATGGTCATTAACTTCTGCAGGACTGTTGAAAAGAGTTACTGACGACATGAATCTGTTGGGGGAAATAAAAACTTTAGTCTTTTCTCTAAAACACAGCACACACTCAGAGAAAACAGTGCCCTCTCTGGTATCATGCAATATTACAATCGTTTCATTGTCTCATGTCAAAAAACACAGATCCTTATAAACTAAAAGTTAAAGTAAGGTGTTTTAAAACATAACTGTACATGTATATAAAATCTATTTCTAAAAAAAATTAAAAAAAATCACAAAATGATTCATAAAAACAGGACTATTTTTGGTTTCTGTTAAGACATCCAAGTATGATAATCCCCATAATCATGACGCCAGAGGAAACACTAATAAAATCCCTGCAGTGTCCGTAGTACCATCGTTTTTTTGAAAGTCCATGAAAAACACTTGCATAAAATGTTCCCATCTGACATAAAGGAGCTATAAGGAATCCCACAATCTTAATAAGAATACATTACTTTTCCATTTGTAGCATACTTTTTCTAACACATATTGATATAAATACCTTCATATATTCTGAATTTTATTACAAAGTTTTCATTTCTGCTAACTTTCTTTCCATTGCTTAATGATGTCCAAAAGGCTGAAGGCTTTCTAAATAAAATACAGCCATCTGGAGTCACTTTCCTACTCAGGATAGTGTTCTTACTGTTTACTCCATGAAAGAAACAGGAGCTAGGAACTTTGATTTGGGATTGGGCCATTTTGTATCTGTCAGGGAGACCAGCATGTTGCACTGTTTTCAGAGAAATCTTTCACCATTTTTGTGTAGATAAACTTTAGAAATAAAAGAACAGTTTTACATTTTCACAAAGAACATAGTTCTGTGCACTTAGTACTAAACAAGGTTAAAGTGGTTAAATGTACCAGGTAGAAAATGTGTGAGGAACTGTGAAGATTAACTAATAGAGTTGGACTTAAAATGGCCTCTTGGGCTCATGATGATCCAGACGTTGAGGAGTACCTGATAATAATCAAGTAGTAGGAGAATAAAACCTAAACAGGAAACAGGTGGAGGTGAACTGATGTTTGTAAGGGATGCTACCAGCTGGGAAAGAAATAGGGAAAAAATCTGGTTCCATTTAAATACAGGAGAGTATTGGACTGGGTTTAGTGCTGGGATCAGTACTAAAAGGCTGTGCGCATAAGTTAGCCATGTGCCTGTGCCACCCCAACTCCTATAGACGTGGAGGAGCAACGACCTCCTTGTCCTAAACAATCAAATCCAGATAACTACCACATCCCTTACCTGGCGAGGCCGGTAATCCAACACAGTTACAATGGTTCAAGGAAGACATTAACTCATTGCTCTCCATAATCTATAGAAATACCTAAAGCAGAAAAACACCTCATTCTCTTTCTTAGCTTCAGTTTAACTGTTGATACAACTCTAATCCAAGTCACACAAGGACCAAACATTATATCATAAACTGGATTTTGGCCTTCCTGCCAAACCAATCATTGCATCTGAGATGTCAGAGACACAACATCAACTTAGGAGTCCCTCAGGGATGTGTACTGAGTTTATGACTGTTGTGACTCCATTGTCGCAGTTTTTTCAGGGCTTTTTAAAAAAGGACAATTTTAGACCTCAACGAGGCTCTATCTGGATAAATAAAGGTTATTGTTATAATTATAAACAGCTAATATCATTATTAAGAGCAACATCTGACATTAAAGTGTAAAAACCACAACTTTATCCTCAACATAAAGAGACTAAGAAGATTTATTACTATTTTATTTAAGAGACCACAGCTGACCAAAGTGCTGTACAGGAAAATTTATAAAACTTCACAGAACTAGAGAAGAAGGTGAAACAGCTCAAATATGGCTTAAAGTAAAATTCAATTCAATTCAGTTTATTTATATAGCGGCAATTCACAACACATGTCATCTCAAGGACTTTTCCAGTTCACCAGATCATACAGTCAAATTGATTCAAAGTTTTCTATCTAAGGAAAACCAGTTGATTGTATCGACTCATTGACTCGAAGGCAATCCCTCACACTAAGCATGCTTGTAGTGACAGTGGAGAGGAATCACTGCGGCGCCGCACCCTGCACAGCAGTGGAGCCGGAGTCGGTGTGAGCCTGGGAGTTAGCCTCCGGCAGTTTTAGGCTCTCTCAGCGGCGGCTGACCTGCTGATCTGGTGTCTAAGGATTTAGATGCTCCAGAGAGGTACAGTGGGGAAAGACCATTCAGAGATTTAAAGACAAATAAAAATAATTTTTCAAATAAATAAAAAAATGTATGGACAACCAGGGGGAGGGCTAAAATAGAGGGAAGATGGTGGCTAATGAGTAGCAAGACTCCGGAGGGGTCTGCAGGCTGAGATGGAGATGGAGGAGGCACTAACCCCACATAGAGGGCATTGAAATAATCCAGCCAAGTGGCAACAAAGGCAGATTACCATTTCAAACCGTTGCCTTGAAAGAGTTGGCTTTATTTTGGCGAGCTGTCTGACAAAAACTTGATTGATAAACTTTCCTGATCTGGTTGTCAAACTTCAGATCTGCATCCACTTTTACCCCCAGGGTTAGTGATGATTGGTCTGACATGCCGGGCTGAAAAGCCCAGATCTGTTCCAATGGTGCCACCAAAAACCATCTTCTTATCTTTTTTTCATTAAAATATAAGAATTCAGAGACATCCAGGCCTTTAAGTCATCAAGACATGTGATTAGGGCGGTGATAGAGTGGGCATCTATCTTTTTAAGAGGGTCATAAATGTGACTTTCATCTGCATAGCAATGGAATAAAATCATGATGCCAGACTTCCATACAAAAATTCTTTCTATTTCTGTTTCTCCTCTGGAAGTAAAAGGGTAGAGCTATGTGTAATGTAGGTAATCTTCTGGAAAGTGCTACAGGCATAGCTGAGGGTCATGACCTGCAGATGCCATGAACAAACAGGGGCAGTTCTGACAGATTCCAATCCTTGATGGCAATAAACTTGACTTTCTGCTGCAGACACAGCTCTAGTCCTGTCATTCAGAGCTTCTCTATGACCCCAATGACCTACTCAGTGGTTCTGTTTTGGTAAAGATCCAGTCCAACGTTTTAATGCTAAGATGAAAATCTGTCTGTTCCTCCTAAATCTGAGGTCCAACACAATCTGTAAAAACTTTGTCTCAAACACATTAGAGTAAACTCTCCCAGTAGGCTAAAGGCCTGGTTATCCTTCCGGAGCAGTGCGTTGCAGTGAGCTTGTCAAAGGTGTTTTTGACCTATGCCCAATTTTGAAACATGTTCTGCACCATTTTATTCCACGCCACAACGCCAGACGGACAATCAGCAACCAGCTGTGGGTCTAGATATGGCCGAGGTGGTGAGGAAGTGGTGGTAAGTTTGTGCGTCAATGGAGGGATATGAGGCACAGAAAAATGGGGATTCGAGATTTGGAAAAAAGGGTCCCAGCGTTCTGGCGCACCTCGCTCTTCTAGCTGATCCATCTTCAGGAGTCATTTCCACAATGGCGGTCATACAAACAAAGCAAGGTGGGTAAGGTACCAAACAGGAAATATGCATATAGTGTAGAGCAGATGTAGATTGGACCAATCAGAGGCCCCCTGTCTGTGGTCACCTACAGTTTTGGGGAAGAAGGTGCATCAAGAGTGTCTCTGGGAAGGTGCAGGGGAACATTCCTGGATTCACTCGCGACACGCCAGATGACCTGGAGGTATAAACTTTGCCCAACTTAGAGGTGTGATCCCTTTCTGGTGGGAAAAAAATTCTCTGGTCCAGTTTCTGTAAAACTGGGACCACCAGCTCACTCTGCCTTTACACTGGTATTGTCCCAGTCCCCTATATGAAATGAGGAGGACTGTTTACGAGGAGTGTCTGCTGTAAAATTGATGATGTTGCTTCTTACGTAGAAGCAACCTCTTCATTATCGGCCATACTCTCGGTTATAATGGAAGATGAGGACCTCTTGAAGCTCACTTTCTAACATTTTATGAACTCACTCATTTTAAAATTTTAATATTCTTCACAAATATTTCCCTATACTTACCTGATGTGTAAAAATTAGTTTTGCTCTCTATACTGCGGTCTGGTCGGTCTGTGATCAGTGATCCAATAAGACACGCTTAAATATTCAAGCAGCGTTAAATAAATGGTGGGAAAGAAAATGGACCCACAGTTGCAAAAGATTAACTAAAAACATAACATGTTGTGCAAAATCTTAATATTTATTAGTATAATGATGAGAAGTGATACACTCAAATTCAAAATGATTTGCTCAACAATCCAAATGATCAGAATTAGGTGTTTCAATCACTTTCATGGCCACATAGAATCAACCACCAGCAGCAAACATTTGGTAAAGAATGGGTGGTTCTTGGGAGATGAGTGAATTCCACCTCAGAAACTGTAATAGGAATGCACCTGTGACACAAATCCAGCTTTAAATTTCCTCTTTAAATATTTCACATTCAACTTTCAGCTGTATCATAAAGAAAATGGTGTTTAGGAACAACAGCAACTCAGCCTAAACGCAGCTCAGCCACATAAATCTGACGGAGCGGGGTCAGTGGGTGCCGGAGCGCATAGTGCAAATAGGTCACCAATTTTCTGCAGTCTAAAGGCAACATGTTAGCTCAAGAACAGAGAGCATCATGTAATGAGTTTCCGTGGTCAAGCAGTTGCATCCAAGCAATACTTCAGCAAGTTGAACGCAAAGCGTCAGATGTAGTGGTGTGGAGCACGCCACCAATTGACTCCAAAGCAGTAGAGGAACATTCTCTGAAGTGACGCTTTGTGCTTCTCAATCTGGAAATCTGATGGATGAGTCTGGGTTTGGCGCTTGCCAGGAGAATTGTAAGGTTCTTCTCTTACTGCATTGTGCCTAGTGTAAAGTTTGGTGAAGGGGGAATTATGGTGTGTGGTTGTTTTTCCGAAGCTCTGCTTGGCCACTCAGTTCCAGTGAAAGGAACACTGATTGCTTCAGCGCAGCAACACTTTTTGGACTTTTTCATGCTCCCAACATGACCGTGGACCAGAGCACAGAGCAAGGTCCATAAGACCAGACATGGATGGCAGAATCTGCCATGCTGACAGAGCACTTTTGGGTGAATTAGAGACAGACAGCCAAGCTTTCTCTTCCAACATTTTTGTGTGGCCTCACAAATGCACTGAAAGAATGGTCAAAATTCCCCTAAACCTTATGGAGAGCCTTCCCAGAAGAGTTCAAGCTGCTATAGCTGCAGAGCGTACCCAATGCTACGTTGAAACCCTATGGATTAGTAACGAGATGTTATTTAAGCTCATTTGTGATTCAAGAGAGTTGAGCGAATACTTCTGTCAGTATACTGTACAGTAGTAAACAGTCTATGAAGCACAGCCAAACACAATACAAATACACATTGTGAATTAACCAATATATCTTCAAGCATCAGACGACAACCATCACCAAGACTTCTATGGCCATCCTAAACTGCCAGATTGGGAAACATACCCAACCTGGCAATAATGCACGTAAGACGAGAAACGTTAGCCTTTAGATGCAAAACCCCATCATGCACTGCAAAATATTTAAACAAATTCGCAAGATATAAGAGGAACATCGTAGTTTGGTTTGATCAGTTCAGGGAACGTAGGAAAACAGACTGAGGCTTGTAATTTGCAGGAGAGGCACTCATGTTTAGGTGGCTCTTGGTTATTCTTTGGATCCAGTTTGTGGGCTTTTATCCAGAGATGAAAGAACTCGTTGGAGGTCGGACAGGCAGACTAACATAGGATCCAGAGGAGTTTTTAAGCGGACTGTCACCGGGTTTTCCTGAAGAGGACTTGAACAGATAATGTGGAAGATTTCCCCTTGCTCAGTGTGACTTAGTTTATCCTTCCAGGGGAGTAGAAGGTCCAGGATTATCCAGTGAATCAGGAAGGCTTCCTGCGGAAGAACAAAAGTCAAAGGCAAGCTCAGAGAGACAAGGCTAAGGTTAGACTCTGCTAATCTCAGTTAGGCTAGAGTACCCAATACTGGCAAACACTCTGGGGTGGTGTAGAGGTGGTGACAGCCCGCTGTTCAAGTACTCCTCTGGTAATGACCCAACGAGCCGCAGGTGTGCAGGGAGGCCCAACAAGGACAGGGCACCGCCTGGTGGTGGAAAGAGAAAAACACAAATAACAACCCACACGAACTGGAATCCTAACACCAACGATTTGATTATTTTAGATACTCAAGAATACACCACGATACGATTCAAATCAATTAATTTGTAAAAAAAATTTAACCTTACAGGATAGACAATTTTATTGATTTATTTCAAATTTGAAATAAATCAATGAAAGCTGTAATATTGTTATGCATTTTATTTGAGAACAGAAGTAGCAAAGTTGTACTCCACCTAGACCTATGAAGACCTCATTCACTGAAAAATAATAATGCGTCTGTGTTTACGTGAGTGTGTGTGTGAAAGCGGAAAGAGGGTAGAGGCTTAAGGAAGTGAGGTAGGAGGGAAAAATAGGTTTAGCGCCACCGCAGCACGGGAGTCAGACTTACGTTCAGGAGCAAATGATAAAAACAGACCGGACGAAAAAGAAAAACATGAATCGATAGTCATGTGGACGTGTCGATGCATCGGATCGTCGGCTGTTGGATGGATGCATTGATACAAAACGATTATTATTTACACCCCTAGTTGAAACATAGACTATAACAGATTATAGAGACAGACTGCAGCATAGGCATTGGCCAAGGTTTTAAGTCAAACATGAATTTAAATAAAGTCTATTCCATTAATTTTGATTGATTGTTGGAGCGCATTGGAGTGAACTGGAGCGGAGCAAAAGTTTCGCTCCGGCCCTTGATATTTTTTCCGCTCCACTCCACCGCTACCTCCACGGTCCGCTCCGCTTACATGCTCTGATCATCAGTGGTTGAATGTGGACATGCAGAGAGGTATATGGGTTGAAGCCTTAGATGTAAACATCTCCTCACAGGTGTGATTAATCACAGATGCATGTTTATGCCATCTTTGTGTTTTGGTTGCTTTGACACCATTATTATAATACCCATAATGATCTGATTTAATCCTACAACATAAACTTTCAGCCTGCAGGTGAACTGCTTCAGATGAAGTATCTGTTTTTTTTTCTGAGCCTGGATCTGACCCAAATGAAGCCTGGAGAGGCCTCAGGTGGCTGCATGTCCCATCATGCCTGAGCTCCTCTCAGCTATGCAGCGCTGCCAGTCTGATCCTGAGTCCTGCTGCAGTGACAGCAGACCCGCAGCCTTAAGAAGCGGGTTGTAGAAGTTGAGTCCACTGGCTGGGACAGCCTAAGATGTTTAAAATTGAGTTAGATGATGCTCTGAACATAAACAGAGCAAACATAAACACCTCCCACCCCCTTGGTGAGACACATCATACATAAATGTAAAGAAAATAGAGACCCAGTCCTTGATGTAAATCAGTTTCTACACCAGGAGCTGTGTCTGTTTTAACTATATTTTCTCTAAATAAAAGTTTTACACATAGGCTATCCAAATAGGGTGTCTGAAGTTAACTGCAGCAGGACAATGGGGATGTTTCAGAGTCACCAGAGCCTAAAATAGCTGCAGAAATGATCAGAAGAGAGAGTGTTTATCATAATTCTTAGGAAAGCATGTCCACCTCTAACCCAGATGGAGACAAAGGAAAACAATGGGGAGTTATTTTCCCTTCCCTTAAAGAAAGTGACTGTAGTTTGGTCTCATTGCTGCTTAGTGTCAACTAAGAATGAAAGGAGTCGATTATTGATGGACAGTAAATAAGGAGGACATGGGAGTCTGGCTGCTGCTCACTTCAAAGGACATTTTGCTTTGCTCTTTTTTTGGGAACATCTAATGTCAGATTACTTCTATAAGCTGTATTATAAAAAACTGCAAAAAAACAGGAATGTTTACCTAATCTAATCTAAGGAAAAAGCAAGGAAAAATCATGATAACATCGAGTCATTTCGTCTGATTTGGAAATAGTTGTTTATAACACAGGAAGTCATGCGGTGCATCATCACAAAGAATAAACTTCCTGAAGTTATTTATAATTTCTCACAGAATAAGACTGTAGAGCTGGTTCTTTTTTTTTTTCTTTTTTACCAAAAAGCTGATCCCATCAGTTCTGTAAAACCAAAGCAGCAGTTTTTGGTTTGTTTTGTTCCACAGTCCATGTTTAAAAGCTGCTTCAGCCAGGATTTATGAACACCCGCCAAGGAAGCGGTTCTTGGAGTGGAACCAAGTGCAGGCAGAGGTATCGTGGGGATTTAAGACCTTTTAGTAAATTAAATCAAAAGCTTGGGTTTTAGAAAGGCAATGCAAACGTGAGAGGCATGTAACAGACGTGTAGTAGCATGGCAAACTGACTAGTAAATGAATGCTGCAGATGAAAAAGTGATTAACAAGAGCAGGTGGAATAAATGAGGTTGGCAGCAGCAAAAACACAACTTTAAACTCAACAGAGCTACAGCAACATAATCTATCAAAGAAAACTAACATAACTGCAGGTAAAGAGATCACATGAATAACTAAAAAGGATTAGGTTCAGAAATTCTCATATTTTAAAATAATCTAACAAATAGGAGCAATGAGAGGAGAAACTTTAATGCAATACCTGTGGAGTGATTTGTGTGCCATTACTGTTGCAGGCAAAGAGCATGTTTTGTAAATGGAAATAAGAAAAAAATGCAACCAGAAAAAACATTTTCAGGGAATATTAGCTTTTTCTTTGATTCATTATTTAGAATTTATTTGTTTTAATTCCAGTTTTACAAATTGAGTTTCATGAATTTGTTAGAGTTCTGGTTCTGTTTTTCTTTTGGATGTTCAAGTTTGCTTTGCTCCTTCTTTTCTAGTTTTAGTGGTTTGATTCTTATTTATTATGTTCTTTGGTTTTTTTCTCTTAGTCTTGGTTCTGTTCTGTTTTCTTTTGAGTGTTCAGTTTTGCTTTACTCCTTGGTTTGTATTTGTTGTGTTTTCTGGTTATTTTCTAGGTTTTTATTTGTTGCCCTCTGCTGCCCTCTTGTGTTCTAATTTTTCCCTAGCTCCTTTTCTGTTCTGCTCTATGCACACCTGTTCCCAATCTGCTCATTAGTTATCTCTTTTTCTCAGTCTCCCTTAAATACCCTCTCTATTCAGTTCTTCTTTAATGGGTCCTCATCAAACATACTCCAACTCCTTCACTCTGAGCCTTCCTCCTTTTGATAGTGATTCCCCTGATATCTCCCTGGTTTCTGGTATGTTTTGACTAGTTTTCATATTTTTATTTTTGGACTCCTGGTTTCATGTTAGTTTGGACTTTGTTTTCTTTTTGGAATTTTGGATTCCTGGTTTCCTGTGTATTTGAACTCTGTTTTCGTATTTGGATTTTGAATTACCTGCCTCTGTTTTCAGTCACTCATTATATCCATAAGAAATTCACCCCTGCCTCCCTGCCTCTGCTTTTGGGTCAACTAACCATAAGCAAATCGTGACAGAATTGTATTGTATTCTTTCAACATTCTCTTCTTTCGGGGCCGGGCTTTCCTCTGGTGTAAAGATGAATTTCTATTGGTCTGTGTATTTGAATTGGGCAAAAAGATTTTTAAATCTCAGATCTGACTGTTTAGCATGTCATACTGATCAATATAGAGATGCTCACACTTTCACGCGGGGTGAGAAGATCTGTGCAGATTTTTACTCTGTCTCATGCCAGACAAATTCAAACAGTTTCCCACATTTGACTGGGATATTTGAAAGGTTATTAAACATTAATAAAAAGAAAAAAGAAAACAACCTGTGTTGCTATAAACCAAAGCCCCACTTGCCCGTACTGCTTCTCTTAAACCAGAAGAAAGTAGAGAATTTTTATACGCTATTTTAAAAATTGATAGTACATTTAATTCAATTCAGTTTATTTGCTATAGTACTCATTCATTACACATGTCATCTCAAGACGCTTTACAGGGGAGACAATTCAATTAGATCCTTACAGTCAGATTGATTCAGTTTTTCTATCTAAGGAAAACCTGTTGATTATCGAGCTCGTGGCTCGACCAGCATTCTCATGCATGCGAAAAGCAACAGTGAGGAAAACTCCTTTTTAACAGGAAGAAGCTTCAAGCAGAGCGAGGGTTCAGTGTGGCGCGGTGAACTGGGGTTCAGAGACAGTGAGAGGTGATTTTCAGAGACAGATCTGTGAAGTTTGTTGAAAGTTTAGTTTTTCTTTTTTCATAAAAACGGGAGAGTGATAAGCTGTGCTTTTTATCGCCCCGCATCACTATCCGTTTTATGTCCCCCCGAACTCTCATCTTTGGTAAGTCTGTTTTTTAAAATGTTTTACAGATAATTTATGTCCAACCTGCTATACATGATGTGTGACTCAAAACCTGACTGGTTTCTCTTGTGATTGGCAGGTTTTATTTTGGATTTTTGCCAAAGCAGATGTGTTTTACTCAATAACTGACTCCTCCTGTCAAAACCATAAAATTGTTGCTGAATTGCTGCTTAGTCCGACTAAAATAGACCTTGTGTCTATTTCAACCGGAGCTAGGCAACCCCCCAGCAGAAAATTGTGTTGGATGTGGTCATCCCCATTGACTCTTAATGAGCGTTAAAGGCCATGACCTCATCTGCCATGAGGTTAGGATGCAAAATCAACAATGTGATCTGGGTAATGCAATTTCAAAGGAAAGCTATTCCTATTCCTACGTCTAAAAAATACAAATTGAAAATATAAAATCTTTGAAAGAATTTGAAAAAAAACTAACATTTGAAAAATAAAATCTTCCTCCATTAGTCCAACAACATGACTGTTAGGTAAATTGGCGTCTCTAAAATGTCCTTGTGTGTGTACATGGTTGTGTCTCCCTGTGTTGCCCTGCGATAGACTGGAGTCCTGTCCTGGGTGTACCCTGCATTTAGCCCATAGACCGCAGCAGATAGACACAGCAACCCTGACGGATTAGGCCAGAGAAGATGGATGGTTTCATTACTGGATTGAATATTTTAAGATTTCAGTTTACCTCACCTCCTTTACACTTTGCTTGCAACAGTAATAGGTCTTTGGCAAAGGCCACCTTTGCTGCATGTCTTCTTAATATCAATAATAACAAAAATAAAGGACACTACAGTAGTACCAAAAATGATCTCTAACAAACATCACAATACAGCAAAACCTAAACAATTAAAAACCATTAAGTTTATCCCGTTAAAAACCAAACACTTTAAGATCTTGGCATCAGCTGGTGATCATACCGATGGGTATCTTCTATTCGCAATGCCTGGACCTCTTCTCTTTGTTTGTTTTCTGCAGATTTAAAAATGAAGAACGAAAAAAATATTAGAAATAATATTGTGATGAAAATCAGTTTAGATAAAATCTAAGCTGGATTATAATCTACCGATTTAAAATATTTGATAATTTGTCAATTTAGAAATAATTTGGTTTAGTCAAAGTTTGAGGAACGTTTTGTCTGTAAAAAGGAATTTTTGATTGAATTTTTAAATGTATCTGTATTTACTAGTTGATTGTATGCGACTCATTGACTCGAGGAAACCCTCTTCCCTCTTGGAAAAGCATGTAGCGACAGTGGAGGAAAAACTTTCCTTGCTAACGGGAAGAAACACTCCAGCAGAATCAGGCTCAGTGTGGCCATCTGCTGAGGCGACTGGGGTTCAAAGGAGACGAAGCAGAGATACAAAAGCAACTGGATTAGGAAGCTCTGGTTAAGTACTGGAACCAGTTCAATGAGAAAAGAAATAGAAGCAGTTTCATAATGACTTTGTTTGGGGTACAAGGATTTTAGTTCTGCACGTCCAGCTCATTCTTCAGTCCTTCTTTTGGTCTCATGTGAGTCCTTCTGGTCCATATCTGCTTGAGTTTTCTGTTTTTTGTTTTCTCATTCGTAAATAGACTTTTTTATCAAACATGTCCGCTGCATTTTGTTCCAACATCACCACTGCTACACATAGCATGTGATATTTTATTAGAACAGAATTTCATAATGCAGATAAATGGCATCCAGAAATGTTACTTACATCCCACTTACATTTAAAGACAAAAGAAGAATGAAACACTAAATAGGAGGGGTTTAAGGGTTGAAAGTTGTAAAAAAACAGAAAAAAACAGGTCCAGAGCTCTAAATACAACAAGTCTAAGTTTTGCAGAAAATCGCTGCACGTTTCAAATGAATTCACCTGGTAAATCTGCAGTCAGTCTGCATGTAGGGTAGATTTGCTGCCTATTTGCAGCGCTGATGTTCTTCAGACGGTGCCGTTTGGGGACTTGTTTTTGCAGCAGCTCAGAAAGCGAGTTCATGAACCTTAACCCGTGTTTGACGTGTGTCCGTTCGTCTCCTGCCGCTCCGACATTCCTTCTTGTCTTCATTGTCACTCAGTGATGGAAAGCGACATCTCCATCACCCTCAATGATTTTTACCTTAAACCTCAGTCCTTCGGACAGTTTCCACGAATTTAACAAGAGGAACAGCGGGGAGAGGAATTCTGCTGTCTGTTCAAATTTCCCTGTCGGGTCGGAGGCTTTCCCCAACAGAGCTACTCCAAAGTTTGGTTCCATCTGAAAGCAGTCTCTGGCTGCTCTTCTCTCATACACCTGACCATGCTCCATAACCTCCTACACACTATTTAATCTAATATCATTTTTTTAAAGATTGTTCAAAACCAAAGTGATCTTATTTAGTTAATCCAGTTGGAGATGTTTAAACCCCTGATTAAAGGAAACCTTAAACAGCTCCATCTTGAAATTGAAAGTATAAATATTTAGACCTTAAAAAAAAAAATTCTAAATTTTAGAGAGATCTTTTTTTTTCACCAAATCAATCATCAGACATATATTGGCATAACAGCTGTCAGCAACCCTTTATATATATATATATATATATACACACACAAAGGTCTTTCAGCCCTTTCCAGATTGATGAATTTTCTACTCTAAGGTTGTGATGATCTCTGCCCACCTTTCCTAAGGGGATGACGCTCTCTCTAGCAGAGACATGTATTCTATTATTTATGTTTTCGCTTCTCTCACATCTTCATGTTTAGCTCCAGGTCTGGAAACGAGGAATGTTGTGCACTCTGCAATGCTCCCAACGCAAGCCTCCAGCACATCTTGTCAGGCTGCAAAGTGGCCCTCTCACAGGGCCGCTATAGATAGCACCATTACCAGGTCTTGAGAAAGCTAGCCAAAGTGCTGGAGGAGCGCAGAAAGGGTAGTAGAACACCATCGCCAGCAGAGGACCCCACCATCTTTGTCGCGGAAGGAGGAATCAGAAGCTTCAAGCAAAGAGAAACCGCAAGGCCCTTCACTACTGGCCAGGAGTGGAGCATGAAGGGTTGACCTGACAGGAAGCTTCAAAGTTCAGTAGAAACCACCACACCACATCTCCTCGCACCAGACATTAGGGCGGGTCCATAAAGGCAAGAGCCGCTAGCCCCTCATTGAGCTCCATACACTGTGCCAATGGAGCCATCGGTTGCCTCTGAGCAAAAGAAGGCCAAGTAATCAGAGCTGGCTGGCGGAGTGCCGTGAGGTGGGCTGGTGCCATTCACCATCTAGGCAGTAGAGGCTGGATGCCGTAGGCTTCACAGGGTTGTCGCACCATACGCCCTGGAAAGACGTGGGGAAAGTCACGGGAGGAAGGCTGAGGGCGGCAACAAAGGAACTGGTCGTGAGTAAAGCGGAGAAAGGGAGCTTTTGGCTCTGGCTGTGGAGGAAGGACAGAACCTGGGGAAATACCACCGCAACCTGGCAGATAACAGTTGCAGGGAATAACGTCTTCAGCTGCAGGGGGTGACAGGGAGACATCCCTGTCACTGCCCCGCCACCAGGAGAGATGGCATCGGTGGTTCCTGGCTGGATGACCCTGCAGCCGACCCAGGCACCGAGGAGGTGCCATTGCGGCAGAAATGCCACAAGCAGGATTTTAACACCCTCCTGTATTGTCCCCGGCTGTGTTCATATATGAGGGGAGGTAAGTCTTGATTTGTGGAACTAGTTGATTTAATCTTATCAGCATTCTAACAGCGCAAAGAATCAACAGAACCTGAAATCCTTTCCTCTCGATTATCCTGCCTACCTTCTTCAGCCTCTGCACTTCACCTCCCTCACTGTCCGGGATACATCAACGCCTGCGCCGCTGACAGCTAACTCAGCTGAAACCATCCTCATCCTCCGGGCTCGGACTAAACTCCAGGTCAGTGACTCACACGTGACTCAAGTCAGGTGAGATGGATCCTAATGCAGCGGCGACTTGTGAGAAGCAGCACATTCGACTTAATTGCAGTGATGTATAGACTGCACAGATGTCCAGCAGGTTATTTTTCTAAGATATCTATGACTTCATTTGTGTTATTACACAGTTACAGTACAATTCCTGCTATTGGAGTGGTCTCCAGTCCGCATTCACATCTCTATTCACACAGCGCCATAGTGCACTTATACCGAGCCGAGATCTAAATTTGATTTGATTTGATTTTTTGGTCCACATCAGTGTTCGATTGTGTATCCTTACCTTCCTAAACAAACCAGACTTTCTGGTCGTATGAACTACGGTCCAATTAAATTGGATTAACTGGAACTGATGTGAATAATCCCCAAGTTTTACTATAGGGCCTTCCAGGAATACTGTAATAGCTAACGAGAATAAACATAGTTAAATTCCTCCCCTTGAACCTGGGTTAGTGGTTCGGTTAATGTAACTTTAGAAATGATTGAACTCTAAACATGTGTCAAACAGAAGTGGAAGTTGATATTTTTTTTTAAATAAAAGGTTTTCCTAAATAAAATGCTGCACTAACTGGATTTAGATTGAGAACCTCAGCAGGCAGTCAAAGTCACTCTGAGTGCCGACAGCGCTGCTTCCAACACTGGAAGGGATGTCAGCTGATTGTAGGTAACCAAATATGGTCGCACTCAGATGACCATTTAATGCTCTATTAAATAAATGATCAAAAACAAATGAGCTGAAGGCCTCAAATCTAAACAAACATGCAGCAAAGATGGATCGAAACAAGGAGCCTGTGAGTCAGTGTGACTGATTTTTAATGTCCAACCTGTTAATGTGTCTTTATTGTCTGAGGCATGCTTCAGTTGGAAAACATTAAACACAGCGTTAATATTTAACACGGCTCCAATCTCTGCAGCAGCCAAGCTTCCCAGTGATTCATGGAATCAGACTTTTAATTTTACTGCACAGGTGAGCTCACAGCCTGCAGGTCAGATTCACAGCTGATAGGAAGAGAGCTTCACTGGGGGCTAGTGAAAGTGAGGCAGTTGTTGACTCAGGTGCATCTGGCATCGGCTTTACAAACCACAAATCACCTGTAAGCAGGTGGCGAAAAGGTGGCAGAAAGTCAGCAGGTATGGCTTAAGGGCCTGGGCTGAAACTATGACTAATAAGACACACTTACTCCCCCACACTGAAGCTGCAGCCTCTGTTCCTGTCTAATCAGTTAAATCTGAGCATTTTTCTGGAAGTGGGAAAAAAAAATTGCAACATTTCTACATTTATAACTTAAGAAATACTAATATTGTTATTTCTTTACTTACAGACTTATCAGCAATAAAAACTGGCTGATTTAAAGAAACAAGAATCCAGTCCGACTTTCAAAAATCAAAGCAAAAATAATCCCCTAGTCATCAAAGATCATATAAAAAGAAGAATCATTTTCTGTGTTTACATTTTAAAGACAGTTCTGTATAAAAGGCTCATTTTGGAGAAGTTTGGTTTCTCATAAAAAAAAGAAAAACAAGTTAACCAACGGTTCAACATCTGAGGGATTTAATTAGGACATCAGCTGATCCTCTGTCTTACAGTTCAGTCCCTCTAAAACATACGTCACCTTGTCGTTTACAGCCTCTCAGCATAAAACATTTAAGCAATGAACTGATAAACGAAGTGCAGCTGGACGTGACACAGCAGATTTAAACCAACAAGGTGATTTCTAAACTCTGGGACGGTTAAACCGAACTGGCAACCGTATCTGAAAGTTGGATATTCAAGAAATGGGGGAAAACTCCCAGATAGTGTTACCTGACAAAATGACAGGTGACACATTTCGGATCAACAGACCTGCCTGTAAATCAAGCTGATGGGTAGTGCTGGAATTACCCCGACCTCCTCAGAAAGTCATCCAGGAAACATCAAGCAGCTATGAGGCTGACAGTAAACTCTTCATGTTTGTTTATCCATTATCCTGAAAACAGAACGCTGGAAATAGACCAACTTTCGCTGGAAATTCAGGAAACAACATTTGCATCATGAGGCTGCTCTGGCAATAAAAATGTTAATATGCCTCTTATTGACTGAATGGCCCGTAAAGATTAACTACAACACCTGCACACAGATAAAGGCATAAGAAATAAAAATCACATAAAAGTAAATGTTTTATGTGGCAATTATCTTAAGTGGGCCTTACTTTTAGCTGAAATTAAGAGGATAAAAAAACAGCTTAAAGGTTATTTAACTCATTGGAAGGTTCATATTTTCTGCTACACAACATGTTTGGGGGAAAGGCTTTGCTACATTTCTATTGTTTTTCTACACCAAAATGGTGCCTTTTTTTCTTTATTTCTACAAATTTAACTCTGGGCTCAAGAGTGGAACATTTCGCAAACATCTCTTTACAAATTTAACTGAACCTGCCGTACAGTGGGGGGAAAATGTATTGATTCAGGGACTGATTTTGCTCGTTCTCCTTAGAAAGATGAGACAGGTCTGTATTTATCATCATAAACTTCAACTATGAGAGTCAATTAAGAGAAAGATACATTTCAGAATTTTGTTTCATTACTGCATCAAGCAGAGAACCTGTTTTGTAAATGGAAATGTAAAAATGAAATTAAACCTTGAAGCTTTAATAAAATATTTTTTTTAGAGAGTAACTTTGTTGTTTTCTCAGATTTTTTTCCTTTTTTAAATCTTTTTATTTTTACATTTGTAATTCTGAAAGTAAATTTTTTTTATTTAATAATATTTTTTAATAGATTTTTAAGTTTATATTGTGTTTTCATTTCTGTTTTCTGCTATTTTTTTTATGAATTGCTTTTTTGTGCACCACATTTATTAATACAGAATGAAATATTGGTCAATGTGGGCTTACCTTGCAAGAAGCAAGATGAATTGTTGCGAGATTTAACTAAGTTCAATCTGAAAACTCACAATGAAGAAGAAAAGATAATTAGAAGAAATATATTGACTTCACAATTACTCTTTGGCCTTGACAGTGGTGTTTACATAGAGCTGAAGATTTTTATAGATATGGGATGAATAGGAGAACAGGGGCTGTTTTTCCCCAGGCCTGAAACTGGTGTTGGAGTGGAGATAGATGAAGTTGGTCGGTCTGTAGACTGCTGGTTAGCTTCACTCAGGTCTGCTGAGCTTTATGGGGGAAGATCTCCAGTGGATTGCGTGACCTGATACTAGAGCTTTCACTAAGGGAGCTGGAAGATGGAAGTCCAGCTTGGATAACACAGGTTCAGAGAACCTGTCCATGATGAGCAAGCATGAGGTGACGGTGGAGAGGAAACAACTCCTCATAGAAAGAAAAACCTCAGGGGCAGAACCAGGCTCAACATGGTGTTCTTCTGCCGGACTGGTTAAAAGAATGAGACGTGGAATGCAGTAAGAGTCCAACTATCCTGAAACACAGGATGAAGCTTTAGCACTTAAGCTGGGCTGGATGGGAGGGGTTCAAAGGTGGGTTGAAACGGGGTCATCTGAATGAAGTCAGACAGCGGAGGCCACCTGCGCACTTAGAAGCAGACCAGCAGATCAGAGACCTTTAAAGATGAACTTGGATGCTGATTGGCTTTGGTAGAGGTGTGGTTCAAAGCTGATTGATTGAGTCGCAGGTGATATAGAAGAGCAATTAGTTTCTTCAGTTGAACTTCCACCTAGGCTCCATTTTATAAAGAAGATAATCTTACCAAAAGGCAATGCGAGCATTAGCCTCAACACAGAAATGTTTCAGAAATGTGTGACGTCACCGAATCAACCGGAGTCAGAAAGCTAAAGCGAAACAAACATGGCTGCGCTGGTTTTAGCAGGTTTATTTCTTTTTGAAAAACGAGCAAATGGATGTGATTTGTGCCTTTGTGAATGTGAAAGATGTTAGCGCTTCCTACCTGACCAGATTGATTTACTCCAACAGTTGTAAATTACAGTTATAGCTGCTACTGCTGCTGTGACTAGCTAAAAGTTTGCCATGGGAGGCAACTGCAACATGATTTACCCAATTGGCTCGAAGATTGTATTGAATCTCCCACCGTTTCGGGAACATTTTCACAAGAGCGGCACTTAGATGCATAAAAATCTCCTGGATCATTTACCAGCTGTAATTCGTGTTCTTCATGATATAGCTGGAAAATATGGGAGAAAAATCAGGTGATGCCAGAAGAACCGTATCAGTTAGGCTTAAACTTTTTTTAGTCTTATCGTAACTTTCCGAAGACTCATTGGGGATGCAAAGCCGCTTTAAGACACCATCCAGTGTTCTTCACTTGGCCTTGGTATGGCAGTGGACTTAATGCACTCAAAGACTCCGTGCAGGAGTGCAGAAGTGAATCCTTTGCTGATGGTCTGTGATGTCTGCGACACAGAGTAAAATAGCCACAGCAAATGCTAAAAAATGTTGAGTCAAAGAAATACCTTCAAGACTTAATGTGTCTGTCATTGTATCTACCCTTGGTCAGCACACATGCATTACAGGGGAGCATGGTTTAGAGCATGAACGGGCCTTGAAAGTCAGCCCGAAACCGACCCAAGTTCGAAAGAACCAGGCCCGTGCGTAGAGCCCGACCCGTTTGCAGCCCGACATTTTTCAATTGTGCGCATATGACAATCAGTCAAGAATGAATCATTTTTGCCGTATATTTTTACTATTTTTATTCCGAATAGTTAGCCTAGATGTCTGAACAAGAACTTAATTCTAGGCTTAAATATATTCTGTGAACAAGGCAGTTAAAAGAACAAATAACAAGCATCAACAAAAAAACATCGGTATTTTATCTTAACATGACTCACGCGAGGCAAATAAAAATCTTGCGCTTGATTAATCTCCTGTAAGCCTATGCTACATTTTTATTCTTTTTTATTCAAAGTAAGCCCACAGATGTCTGAACAAGTAGGCTAGGCTACTTCTAGGTTAAAATAAATCTCTGACCAGGGAAAAACAACAGCATTGCAAAAAATAAAAAATAAAAGTAAAATAAACCATAAGATTAATCTTCACCACAATCACCAAATTAGAATAGGCCTAGTCTATTCAATATCCGCAATAGGCCTAGAAATTAGCCACTGCATAAAATCTAATTCAAATAAGTTTAAATTAAAATGAACAGCCTATTTTAGGCTATAACCTAGGCCCAGGGCCGGCGATTGCTATAGGCGAGATAGGCAATTGCCTAGGGCGACAAATGTGTTGGGGGCGCCCTCTAGCGTCGCCCTTAGGCTTACTTCCCATTAATCATAGAATTAGAAAAAAAAGCGAATTAAATCGGTTATGAAGCGTCCGTCAGTTTGACTTAACCTTACATATATATAAATAGCAAAATATGAACAAATAAATATACCACCGTTTTTTTATTTATTTTTTCACATTTAAGAGAAAATCGGGAAAGATTCTGATCACTTTTCAAGCGCCCTCCAACCCGGAAGTCGTGACGTCAGAACGGGAGCGTTCATGGCGGCCTCCTGCACTAAATGCGATAGCCAAAACGAGAAATCTGAAAGCAAAATTTCGACTTCAACCGAGCGATTCCTACCAGGAGACCATTCTGATGTATCAGAGGAAGAATATTTGTGTCTGGGCCTCACATGTTCATTATGTTTCAGATGAAGAGAAGGCAACGGACGAACAACGAGTGGGACGTAGTGGAGATTAGTCAACGGTGTTATGCCCAAAAGTGCGCCTGCGAAATATGCATCCCCAGTCGGCGGGGCGCCGCTCTGTTGAACTGCATATCGGCCGAGCGGTTAAAATATGTTCAATGGGCTTAGGTTCTTATATTAATGATATAAAAATGTTTAAAAATACCTCTCGTGGGAAAAAAGTTAATGGATTATTTGGCAGATTAATTTACAAAAATGCGGTTTTTGAACAACATTAAATCAAGATTTTGACCGTAGTACTGACTGATTTATTTGTTGTGGTCTCAACATTTGTTACACACAACACTAAACGTGATAACCCGTATTGAGTTTTGAGTTTGCAAAGCTTTCCTCTTAGAATTGGAAAATCAATGGCATCTACACAGCACGGCGTTCACAGACCAGTAAAGATCGTTAAACAGCAGCGTCAAAGAAAGCTATGGTGCATTCAGGGCATTGGAACATTTTAAACTTACGTTAAGAATGAGGCATGAAACAGAATTTGTATTTTACTGAACTGTATTGTATTTTTTTTTGTTTGTTTATGCATCTCACTGGTCTGTGAACGCTGTGCTGTGTAGATGCGCGTTTGATTTATAATCATCAAATAATCATCAAAATGGGCTTGCACTGATGAGCATCAACTAAGAGGTTCTCAAATAAAATCTCGCTTGATGATACCATCAACTAATTTGCCATTAGGGAAGTCCAGACGGTCAAATTTTAATAAGTTGCATCAATTTTACAGAATAGAAATACCTGAAACAACTGGATATGATAGAACTACAAGAACTTCAAACTTTTAATTTTGTAATGGTATTCATAAAAGCACTTTTTGTTTTGTAGAGGGTTAATCCTTTTCTTTAATCACTAATCAATGTCAGAAATCAGGGTAAATATACCTGGATATACTCTTTATTTAGAGTGAAAAAATTTTAGTTTATCTCATTTCTACTTATGTTCAAATGATTTAATTGAACTGAACAGAAAAATTCTAATTTAATGCTTATCAATTACTTTTTATGTAGTCCTTGGTTGAAGAATTTCTAAATTCTATTATTTTATTGTTATTTGGTAATTTCTGAAATTGATTTATTTAATATTTGTTTAATGTGTGTTAAATTTGTTACTCTGTCTGAAATAAATCTATCTATTGATTCAATCCAGTTTTTAGTTATACTTTACCTAAGTGTCACTTACAGATGGTTAAAGTGTTTTGCACAGTCCTAACTTTAGTGTGTAATAAATTGGCTAAAATAATAAAAGGTACTGAAACCTATTCTGGTATTTGTCTATCATCCTCCATGCTAGTTACAGTTTTTTCTGAATGCTTAAACACAACCTTGATTCTTATAGCACAATTTCTAAAACTATTAATACTTATAGCAAATCCACTCACCGAGTTCACAAAACCAAAAGAACAAACACTGCTTTGCACTCAATTTGCAATTTTGTAACACACACTTTGCACAACTGTAGGCACAATTCACCGCACAGCACTCTTTGTGGAACTGTAAACACAACTCAATGAAGCACTAAACAGATGCTGAAAACAGTACTGGTATTACGCATGGCAAAAGTGAGAAAGGGAGAGGGGGGGGGGGGGGGGGGGGGG
>JAGKQL010000024.1:794951-821319 GCA_018398635.1 Cyprinodon brontotheroides
GGGGGGGGGGGGGGGGGGGGGGGGCGCAAAACTCAATCTCGCCTAGGGCAACCAAAGGGCTAGAACCGGCCCTGCCTAGGCCTAATGAAACTATTGGCCACAATAAAACCGAGAAAATTATGAAAATGTCGAAGGTTTTGCTTTGCCGCTTCTTCGTAATCATTCCCCGACGCCACCACCAGCAGCTGAAAATGAATAAAATAATCATAATGAGTAAAATGACGCCAACATTAGGCCATAAACATTGAGAATGTTGTTGCATGTATTTTTACACAATAAATATATAGTTTTAAATAAAACGTTTACTCACCAGGCTACATGTTTTGTGGAGGAAGATGATCGAGTCCACTGTGGATGGCTTCAGCGCCGGGAACAAGCTGAAGCCATCCACAGTGAGCTTCGATCATGGCATTCCTTTCGCTGCTGCTGCTACTGGCAGGGATGCACAGCACTGATCTTGCCAACTTTGCAAGTTTGGGAAAAGATGATTTGTTGATCTTCCACCAGTCGAGAACATCCACTCCCTGTTTTCCATGACAGCCGCCTCATGTACAGTGACCTCATCATCTTCTCCCAGCCAGGTTGCTGTACATTTTCCCATTCAGAAAAGTGCCGCTGGAACAGGGCTCGGACCTGGGTTGTTCCATCTGGACCTTCAGCCATGGAGTGCAGAAGAGTAATGGACATGGGCATACAGCTCATTCCTTTCTGGAGGGCGACATAATTCTCAGCTGATTGAATTTCTGCCAAAGGAATGTTGCAATCTTGGTGGCGCTGCATGACACTTTCCGAAGGAACAGTGTTCGTGGCCGCTTACGACGATGTAGCTTGCTGTGGGGAGTCAAGTGGGCACTGTTCATGTATGCTTCAGTTTCTCAGCCCAGAGTAAGCACAATAATGATTAAGGGTCGATATTTGTCTCCCCTGCTCACGCTTGTGCTTCTCAGAAGGGCTTCAAAAGTCTATCAGAAAGCCCCAGCGTGTCTGGTGCTATTTGACACGCCGCCTTCATTACGCTCCTCCAGCTTCCTCGCGGAGCTCCTGAAAGTGGGCCCTAATAGATGCCGCGAGGTATACTGTGCTAAAACTAGTGTCTCCCATTTGGAGCAAGCAACGCTGCTGACAATTGTGCAGCCAAGCCTGACTGCTTCTTCCGCATTTCACCAATGCCTTAGCAGCTGTAATTGTGTCTGCTATGTCGGGAGCCCGCCTGGTTTTGAAAGCTCTGTGATTTCGAGAGGCCGTGCCGAAGAACTGCAATGTTAATGATGTGGTCGATGCAGTCAATCTGATAGGGCCGCAGAGCTAGTTTAATGTTTGCACCCTCATCAGTTACCCACACAATTTTGCTGGAGAGAGGATGCTTTGAAGGCCAAACTTAGTCACTAACAGTCTGAGAATCTCCCGCCTGATATTCTCTCCTGTCTTTGCCTCCCTCGGGAAACATCGCAGTCGCAGCTGCTTATCTACCAGCTCCATCTCGGTAAGCTTATGAAGTGGCATGTGATCGCTTTCAAGTACTCCAATCTTTGCGATAATCATTCGTCTGGCCATATTCGTGGTCATTGCTAAGCAGTGGAATCTTGCAACACATCATTAAGCCGCCTGCACCAATGCATCCTCTTTTCCTCTCGCTATGCTGCCGTAACCTGCTCGCAATCGCCTTGGGGTGGAATAACGGAGTTCAAGTGGGAACCCTGCCAATGCAGCCCCAACATTGATAAGTTCTTGGGCGCCTAGCTCCAAATCCCTCCTCCATTTAGCAGCCGCTAAAAGGCCCAATATCTTTACAGCAAAAGCGACACACTTGTCGTCACTTTTGTTTAACTTTTGCAGGCATGGGCTTTTGGTGCAGTAATTAATCTAATATATTGATGTTTGGCTTTGATCACGGGCACCAGCCTGCCTGGCTGTGCCTCCCATCAACATGCCTGCTTAATAAGAATTCCCGCTGTTTTGTTGTCATATTTCAAATATTACGTCAAGCATCCTCTTGCATTTGACATACCCCACTGCCTCAAGTTGTTTTCATTATGAATGTGGTCAAAATTTTCTCACACCTCCGACCTTGCATTTGCTGGCTTGACCAACACGCTCCTGCCAGCTAAGGGCTAATCTCCCGCTTTCACTTCTGTAAACATCCATTTTTGCATCATCGCGAGGCAGATCTAACGCTATCACATGATCATTTATTGCCGCCAAGATATAACGGTGTTTAAAGCCCGAGCCCGGCCCGGCCCAAATAAAATAATAAAAAGTACAGCCCGAACCCGCCCGAACCGAGAGGTCCCGTCGGGTTCGGGCTAATATTCCCTGCTCTAGCATGGTTACATTTAGGATCATAATATTCTGCCCCACTATGGATACAATAATTGGAGAGTGGATAGACGTTTCTCCAATGAAAGCTGTGTTATTATGAGAGAAGTACAAGTCCTGCATTCAAAAAGCTTGACTTTTCTGCAAGAGGAATGGGTCTATCGTTTAGCAGAATTTCATGAGTGAACTTGAAGATCTCAGTCATTAAATCCAGTAGACAAGGAGGCTTTTAGAAAGAAAGAAACAAGCAGGAATGAAATCCCTGTCAAGTGTTGTTGAGTTTGCACTCTCTCACAAAGAATTATTAGAAATTATAGTCAGGTGGCTGTGCCCCTATCCTGACTGTATGCTCAGGTAGGTAGATGCTCTCACATCATCCCAGACATGGGCAATGTGGAATCAACAAGTCATCTCCATGTCATGTATTGGTTCTACCCAGCCAATTAACCAGGTGAGTCCAATCTGCACAGCAGTAAGACTAGCCCTTAAAGAATGGAGACACTGGTGGGAGGGGTCCAAGGTTCCATTCTTGGTTTGGACTGATCACAAGAATTTGGAATATCTTAAGAGACTTAACCCCAGACAGGCGAGGTAGGCATTCTTCTTTATATACAGTGATTTATCTCCCTGTCGAGGCTGTTTGAGGCGGACAAGCAGAGTTCCAGTGGTGCAAAAGAATATATTTTATCTGATGTCTGGTCTGATTTCTCATTTCACTCACCTGCTTAGCTCCCAATTCTCATTACCACTCATCTGATCCACCTGCTTCTGCCTCTATTTGCTCCCCAGCCTTGGGACTATCATCAGTTCTGATAATTCGAGCCCGTGGTGAGAAGTTCTCTAGCATTCCTGTATTTCTGGTGCCTGATCCTCCCCACCAGTTCTGCCCTTGGGCCTTTGAGCCTGCCTGTTCCGGTTCTGATCTGTTTGCCTGACCTGTCTGACGACTCCTGCCCACCTGATATCTGCCTGTCTGTGTACCAAACCTGGAACTGTTGCTGACTCCGTTCTGGATTCTCCCTCAGCACATCTTTGGATCACTGATCTCCTGGCTCTGACTATTGAGCATGTCACTGACATCGGCTTTAGCTTCACCCTCTGGATTATTCTGCCTACCATCATCTACTCGATTCTGATCTCCTGCAAGTCCTCCAACCACAAACATCAGAGTATGGGACTCTCTGGGCGGCGCCCACTGAGTCATGTTGGTAGCCGACCGGCTGGAGCCAACCTCACCCTCTGGGCTCGACTGCTCCATTTAAACTGTTAACGGAGACATCGTTAGATTAAGTTCATTGTCCATCTTCTTTTTACCTGCCTTTATTCTGCTACAGCCACATACCTTTCTCACTGTTTTGTGTTTGTGTTTTTTCTTATGTTCTGTTCATCTACAGGATTTTAAATTGTCCTTCCCCTCAGTTTTATACAACCAAACTTGCTTTGCCTAAATTAAATGTTATATCTCCCTTACATTTGGATGGAAGTACGGATGGATCCCTTATTACATTGGGATATTAAAGGTAGCAGCAATAAATATTGTTTTGATTAAAAAAGTTAATTAGAAACTACCTCAACGACTGAATTATACTTGCCAAATATATGACAATAGTAATAGGCCATGAATTGAACCTTTGGGAACTCCAAAAGTTATGGAAGCCTACGAACACAAAAATGTATTTGCTAGTTTAGCTGGGTAGGAATTAAAATAAAAGTTCTCATAAATAATTCAATTATAAAATATAATTTATGAAAAGCAGTTTGAGTATTTTTGCTTATATGAAATCATCTGCCTTTAAGTTTTCTATGAATTAGTTTTAGTTTTTGTTTCAGACTTTCTGCTCCGATGAATCAGCAGCACAATGACTGAATAACTGACTTTTTAAAAAACACCTATTGTCCTGTGGCTTATCAAACGCTCTCACTTTGTTTATCTTGGCTGATTTCTTGGCTGATGAAGCTCAGATACCAGCGACATTATGTTGGTATTTGGGGTTTCCCAACCTTGTCACTGAGTACATTTGAGAGGAATTCATACAAAAAGTGACATGTTTGTCACTCAGAAGAGCTTTCAGTCCTGCAGTTTCAACCTTTTTCACAGTTTTTGCAGCCATGACATGCATACATCCCTAGGCTACAGTCTCTGAGGCTTTTGTTGGATATTGTCTGTTTTTTTAAAAGCATTTAGATTGGTTAAAAGCTGCTCATCTGAAAACCACAACAGAGTTTCAGTCAAAGAGCTTTGACTGAAACTCAGGTCTTTGTTCACCTAAAGGCTGTTATCAAATTTCCATTAAGTTGTCAAATTATTTAATAACGAATTAAGATCCTATTTAAAATAAAAGTAATAACATGTGCCCTAAGAATTGTAGTTTCTATTCTTTTTAGTTTGATAGAAGACATGCTTTAATTATATGTTTTTGATATTGACAGTAAAAACAAATAAACAACTAAAAATATGTTAATTTCTGAATGAAATTGTCTAGAAGCACCAGTTGTAGTAATGTTTAATTATGCTGTCCCTCTGAAAATAAAAACAAAGTAACAAAGTGTGTCAAAAGTACAATTAGTGTACTTTGTACACAAATATATGTGTGTACAAAGTAGAGTATATGGATCCAGTAAATATGTTAAATATTCAATAATGTGCTTAGAATTATAAACAATAAAGAATGAAAATTGGATTACTCCAAATCGACTTTTTTTGCAGGTAAACTGAAGAGGTCCTAACAGTGCTATCTTTATATCACTAAATTATTGGAGACATTTTTGTGTAAACTTTGGCCTAAAATCGCCTCAGTGCTGCCCTCTATGGATTCTGATTGGCTACTACAGTTGAATTTTTATTATTAATTTAAGTTATTAATTTAACTCAAAGTTTGAAATTAAGAAGTTAGACAGCCATTATCTCTAAGGTGATAGCATACAGGTTTCCTGCTTGTAGAAGCATCATATTCCTCTTTGTTCGTGTTAGAACAATGAAAAAAACACCGTTCTGAGCTGTTCTACGCCAAAAACACGCATTTATTCCCAAATTTGATGATGTCCCTTGGCTTGAACCCCACCACCCCAAAACAAGAAAAAAATGTTAGTCATAAACTAACAAAAAGCCCACCATTTACTTTATTCTTTTTTTTTTCTTTTAACATTTAATGCATGTCAAACTTTTTTTTTTTTAATCATCTAGGGCAGGGGTAACCAATTAAAAATCAGCGGGGTCCAAATAAAGAAAATCAACCAGTAAAGGTAGGGAGACATTTTTGATTATAATCCAATACTTTAAACAGAATTTAACACTAAAATAAAATAAGTGAATCCATGTTATACATTTAATTTGTAAATAAGAAAAAAAAATGGTTATATTTTAAAATCTAAAGTGTTTTTTTGAAGTAGAGAACAACAAACGTTCAGTTTGGTATACAGACAGTTTCCTGATTCACATGTTTTGTAGAACATCTGAACTGATTCTTTGTTTCTTTCGTTCTTTTTTCTGGCTTAATGAGAGCAGTGGGCTTCATGCTGCCCTGCAAGGCTTTAAACCTGGGGCTTGAATGAGACAAAGCCATTCTAAAGCACATATCCAGAAGCTCTTATTTTGAGCCTGGATGCAGATTTATTTTCGATTTTTGTTCATGGTGGCCAATCCTGCTTCACAGCAAACATCCTCTAAATGTGCAGGGTCATCTTTGAGCACCGTTTCACTTTTCTTTTCACCAATTCACCACAGTTCTTCCAGCAGTCCAAACTTTCTCTGCTCTCTTTTTTTCTCATCATCTTCTCCTTCTTTCCCATCGCCCTGGCTTACCGACAGGTTTGCCTGCTGTGTCTAAAGTAGCAGCAGCAGCAACCCAGACTCGACACAGTGAATTTAGACAATGTAGTCAGACAACATGTAGTAATTTTGTAATGTTTTAAATCAGGTTGGGTCGGATTAGTCAGCAGGTGGGTCCAGTAATCCGTGACCTCTGTAATCAACCTGCTCTTTCCAAAACTAGAAAGAGGGGTAGGTCGCTCATCTCAGTGGAATCAACTACCAGTTTTAGTCCATGAGGCAGACACCCTGTCTATTTTTAAGACTAGGTTTAAAATATTCCTTTTCAAAAGAGCTTGTAGTTAGAGTGGCTCAGGTTATCCTGAGCTATCTCTACAGTTATGCTGCTATAGGCATAGACTGCTGGAGAACAAATAGACTACTTTTTCATCATTCTGCTTCATTCTATCTCTATTCTCCCCCTCTGCAGTATTTTTTAGTTCAACTCCTAACTGCTCTGCCTGCTTTTTCTCCTCATGGTTGCCTCATGTGGCCTAGTCCTGTTTGAATGTGACCTCACTTGAAAGAGAAGTATCAGCTGGGCTGTTTCTTTCCCAATCAGACCCCTTTTGTGGAGCTAGTTTACTATTAACCTTTCTAACATAGAAAGTATTTCTACAACAGTTCTTCTGTATTTGTTTTGTACAGTATGTCTGTTTCTGTCTCCTTGAACCCCAGTCGGCCTCGGCAGATAGCTGCTCACACTGAGCCTGGTTCTGCTGGAGGTTTCTTCCTGTTAAAAGTTTTACTCTCCAATCTCGCTACATTCATGCTCGGTGTGAAGGAATGCTGTTAAATCAAGTCGGTGAAATTAGCTGGTTTTCCTTGAATATAAAACTGAACCCATCTTACTGTATAATATGATTGAATTGCCTTGTGATGACGTGTTGTGAGTTAGCGCTATATAAATAAAGTGAATTGAATTTTTACTGTTTCTTTTTTCTAAAAAAAGGGTCAACAAACATTACTGTTGCATCTGCCTTGCCTGCTGTGCCTGTTTACTTTGAACTCACGTTTGATCGTGAGAGTTTTGGAGAGATTGGCTGTGTGCGGAGCTTGTCCTATAACTAGAGACAACAGTTGGTATGTCAAAAACAGTTTTTCCCAATTTTTTTTATCATCTTGCCATGTGACCCAGACTTGACGATCACTGTTAAAAGTAATATTCAGACTCACATTTTCTCAGCTTGAAACTTGTATTTGAGTAGCAAAGAAAGACCTCTGCCCATCGAACATTTGACCTCCTGTTCTGTTTATTTTAAACAGAAACTAGCTATAATAGCAAGTTACTTCTTCCAAACAGTATTTGAGTTAGTAACTTAGTAACTACCCAGTTACTTTTAATAAAATGAGGATGAATTTGGATGATTTTGCTTTTATGTATATAAAAATTAAACAGACAAGTTTGAAGTTTTTGTACTGTACACTAACAGGCTGCGGCTGACTGCAAAATAGATATAATAATGAGAAAAAGTAGTTTTCAGGTAACATCAAATAGGGCTTCACCATTTCATAGCTGAAAAACTAAGGATTAAAACACATTCATTAAAACCTCGGTCCATCACCGATCTGTGGTTAGGGATGGGGATCGTTAATATTTATTGATATCGATACCTTTATTGATACTCCTTATCGATCCGAAGTCTTTATCGATACCACTATCGATACTTTTCTGTTATTTGGTGGAAAGATGATGCGACAATATGTTTTTAACAGAACTGGTATTGCTTTTATTGCTTAACAAGTAGAGCATAACAAAAACGTTTCTAGCCTTCAATAAAAATATAGGCTACTTCGAAATGACATAAAACTAAAAAGAATATATTTTCACAATTGTTGGTTAATGTATTGTCACTGTAACTTTCTCATCATGTTACTAGTGATTAGGAAAAATATTTGTAAATAAATACAATTATATTATAATGTATTAAATGTAATTTTAATAAATGTTAAGCATCAGTAGTTTAATTATATATATTATTCTAAAATAGTTAGAGCAATATACAACTGTATTACTCTCATGTTTTCTCAGCCAAAAACTCAATTTCCCTTTCTTTATTACGTTACACTTGAACGTACATCATTATGATAACCTAATTGTCGCTTTTACTGAGCCAATCTGAACGCATCATCACGCAGCACGCCTGAAACTTTATTTACTCTTCTTCAAGCTAACTAGCTTGTATGCCGCCGGGTTACAACACGGATTTCACAGTTACTATTTTAACTGACCGGACAAGCTACAAAGTCTGTGTGCGCTCTTACCAGTGGTACTCTGAGTGGATGATTAAGGCGCAGCGCAGTGCAGCGCCGGTAGCAGCAGGAGGGAGGAGTGAGTCTTTTCCGCTTAGCCATCCTCGAGAGTCATGCAGAAAGCAAAGTTAACTGGCCAGACTTCACTTGTTTTACTTTTTAATATCTGTTTGCTTACAAATTTCATTCCAAAATATTGGTGACATGCTGCAGTGATTGGATTGATTAGATTTAAATCCTGTGGCGCCCACTCGAGGGACAACACAATTATGTGTAACCAGGACCTCCGGAGGGAAAAAACTCACCAGACCTTCGATAGTGGTATCGGCCGATGCCCAAACGCTATTGATTTTCGGTTTTGAAAAAAGGAACCGGTCCTGTGATAGAACCGGTTTCGATCCCCATCCCTATCTGTGGTCCATGCTAAGTAGCTAACGCTACTTCCTGTTTCTTACAGCCAATCATAACATCAACGTATGACGACATTACGGTTTGCATAGCCTTGTTAATTAGCTCATGGCTAGTAACAGTAGGTCATGCAAACAGGGAAAGTTAAGGGAAATGTGATAGAAAACTAAGGCAGTCAGCTGTAAGTCAGTGTTGTTATGGAGTGCTTCCTTATGCAGAGCGTCATGAGCTTCTGGGCATCTGACCCGAGCGATACGCTTCAGAAGCAGCAGCTGCTGGAGTTGGAAAAACTGAACTTTTGCTGCTCGAGGCGTCACATCAACCAATCAGAGAAGCTGAACTGGGAGCTGGCAGGGAGACAGATACAGCACTGCTGATGCAGACCGCCATGATCACTCCACTGAAATGGTTACTTAACGCCTAAATTAACCAAAAATGTCAAAACCTGCCAGTAAAATATGTGCGATTTTATTATTCTGGTGCCTGCAGTTTAGATTACGTATGTGAAACATGCCTACCGGCCGCCGTGAAGAGTAGTGGAAAACCATGAAGAGGCGACTGGGCCAGAGGCTGCCATTGAACGGGATTCCTAGTGACAGAGCTCCGCCGTACAACTGTTTAGACCACCGGTGTACAGGGGTCTGAGTGGCTCCGACTGCGAAATAATATTTGACTGTGATGGCTGCAACTACAGCCACCCAAATGTGGTAACATTCAATCACATCACACGCTAGTGTTGCTGCTCCAGTCCTTCAGGAGAACAGAGGTGGAGAAGGGGTGGAGCCAGCCTATTGAAGCTGCAAATTGGTTTACACCACTACTTATCATCAAGAGGGGGGGAATGGGATTTTCCTGTTAATTTCAGTTAGGTTTTTGTGTGTTTCCCCCTTTGAATCTTCTATGTGGCCTGATCAGCCAGTATTTAAGTTTCCCCTTTGTCTCATGTAGCAGGTCTGTTTGTTTCATTAGGTCTTTTTGTTAGCTTGAGTTAAATTCTGTTACTTTGACCTCTTTTATGGGCCCAACTTTGTAATTTGTTTTTTATTGACCCAAGTTCTTTGTTTTGGGTTCAATAAAAAGAAGACTTTTTGGATCTAAACCTGTGCCTGAATTTCCTTTGACCGCTCAGACCATCACATTGACTATCTCATTCTAAAAAACATACTAAAACGATGTTTTACCCACTTATAACAGCAAATATAGCTGCCATTGTTACAGGCAAAGAACGGATAGTTTAGCTCCGCCGGACACGCATCACATTCGCTTTTCAACCATGCAGCTAGAGCAGCAGGGATGCTTCAGCCGCACATCAGAACTAAACTTGTACAAGCATAAAAAATGAAGCATCACAAGCCTTTTTGCTGCTCCTACTACTTGCTGTCTGAACGTAGCATTAATGGCTTTAAATAAAAATATTCAGCTGTTGTGTCATTTCAATCAAAGCCTCTTGCCTTCTGTTTGCTGCAAGGAATTTGCTGTTTGTGTTGAAATTCAATCGTATCTGCAAGATCTGATGTCTTAAGTTCACGTTTCAGTGATATCAAATTTGATCAAAACAAGCAGTTTCTTTCGGTTTGACGCCCATAGATATTCACCATCGTTATCCTCATAACCATCAGTCAAATATTTCAGTTTGCAGAATGTCTAAAATGTGAACAAAAACAGGAAAACTAGGAGTGTCAAAATTCAGTCCTTTTGAATTGCCACCCTGTATTGTTTAGAAGAATCCCTTCTGCTTTAAAAGGTGGAATCAGGTTCTGCAAAGTCCTGCTTATTGTCTAATTATGTAATTCAAGTGTATTGAAAGAAAGACATCTGATATTTGAGGAAACAGATTCATGGACCACAAACACGTCAATGCATGGACTTTACCTGAACATCAGGAAGCCGAACTTTGACTTGGACCTTTTCCGAAAGGGAAAGATTATTTCTGTTTTGGTCTTTTTGTTTCAGACCTCAGTCAATACAGGATGTGCTTGATTCGACAGTGAGTCACCATCCTCCTATTCCAAAGGAACTGTAAATCTAAACAGCAGGGCAAATACTCAGAGGGTTTTTTGAGTGTTTAACTACGTATGCATTTATGGTGAAACAGGTCTAAGTGCTCAGAAGCATGAAAGTAAATATAATACAGTGATCAAGAACATGGAAACTCCCAGAAAGGAGGAGGAGATGGAGTCATCGGGTTTTTCAGTAGGGCGATAAGAGGTGTAATTTTAACTTAGAATTGATGTTTATCTGCTAGAGTCACAAAATGTTTGCTTTAAGTTTGTTTAGACGAAAGCTCTGCAGTTTAGAGTTATGTGGAGGAGAGGTGACTACATTCAGGAAATACTTCTCGATCTGTATCTGGATCAGTGAAAAAGGAAATTTTCCTGGTAGTGACAAACCAAAAGACAAAAATCTTTCTCTTTAAGCAATGAAGTTAAATTTTTAAAACCATTCTAATGATGTAAGGGACACAGTGCTGAGTTCTTGGGTTCATTCTATTCCAAAAAAACCCTGTAGAATTTGATATATATTTTTACTACTTGGTTAATGTTGTAGGGAAACAGCTGTTCCAACCATTTCCGAAATTCTACTGAGTGGTGCCCTACTTTACACGTAGTAGATAAAGTCAATGTGATTGGTCGCTTATCAAGAGGGCGGGTTGTTGTGGCAGAAGGTTTAATAGCAAGTTTGGATTGTGGCTGGTGTCTCTGAAGCATCTTGCTAACCAGTTAGCAACTTAGTGTTAGTAGATTCCTCAATGGGAAATTCCATTGGGACCAAGTAGCACTAAATTGGTGACTTAGAAACCACACTGTCAAGGAACGCCATGGACAGCGGAAACATGCAAGAGGAGGAGAGTTTTGTGTTGGAGGTCGTGGATGAGTCTCCTCCATCATCCATTTTTATTTAGAGGAGGAAGCGGCGATGAAGATGTTGTGGAAGAGGACGCCAGGCTTCAGAAGCTTGGTTTGGTGTAGAAGGCTGCACATGTTTGAGCCTCTTGCCTCGAACGCTAAGCCAGTTCTGTTAGCTCTACGCCAGCTGAAGACACAGACATCCATCCCCAAACTCAATGGGAAAGGAAATTATTCTTATTTCAACCATTGCGTATATCAGCTGCGCAACATATGAATCAAGATGCTATGACTGAAAAAATTTGATTGGCAGGAGACCGTTGATATATGATTGGCTGAATTTAGGCGTTCAGGCTGACGTATAACTAACTGACCTGCATAAGATAAGGAGGAGGGGGACAAAAATCGATTTTAAGACAGGATTTTTTTTAAATAGATATTTTCTACATTTTGTGACAATATAGTTTGAGAAAGAGTACATTTTTATACAAGTTTAAGCCACAACGACTTGACATTTAAATATGATTTCCCTATGACTTTAATGGCCGTTACGCTAAAATGTAGCATCCTTTCAATAATTGTCCTCGTCGAAGTTCCTTTTTTAAAAATATCTATTAGGAACATGAAAATGTAAGAACACAACAAAAATCTGGAGTGGGTGTGCCAGAGGTTTGGTGCATTGTCTGTTTTGTTTTTTGTTCTTTTGTGTACCTGCATGCTTTCTTTATTATTGTATTTTTTTAAGCTGACTTGCTTTGCCACCAGCATATCTGAATGTTTGAAAATGTAGGCTATTGTAGGATATATCGTATCGTATTCCTTTCTAATACAATTTATTTTAAGAAAGTAAAGTATATTTAAACAATGTGTTATATGGATTCCCGGGTCCTTCAGCAAAAAAACAAACACTTTTATCAAAACTATTAAACAGTTTTGAAAAAATAATAATCTTGCTGTTTCTAAAGTATGAAAATGCATACTGAAACTGAAGCTACATCTGTAAACCTGAAACTAAACAACTTCCTTGATACGTTCAGTAATGGGAATTCTTTGGCTGAACATGTGAAGTTGTAAAATAAACCAAGGTATTATCTTAAAGCTTGATGTCATTGTTGGCTTGCGTACAGTTGCCGTGGAAATAACCGCCCCTCTGATGGGCAGGAGGTAGCGGCGCAGAGCTGCCAAACTTCATTGTTGTGTTTTATTAAAAGATCAGCATGAAAACTGCCTCAGCTTCCTATGAAACTACAGCAGCCGAAACACAAACCTCTTCTCCAGCATTATTGCACAGACTACTGAAAAAAATAATGCAACCGTTTTTGGCATTTGCTTAATCACATTTAGTTACTTTAACACAATTGTTTCATGTTAGCAGGTTAGGACATAAAATACTTGTGTTAAAGTAACTAAATATGATTAAGTAAATGCCAAAAACGGTTGCATTATTTTTTTCAGCGCTACAGTTCCTGTAAAGTAAGAATGCTTTGGCTGGATTTTCCATCAGTACGAGTATTTCATGTAAAGGAGCGCCGACGGTTGAGACTGAGGACTGACCGACAACACAGTTGAACTTTCAGCTCTGCAAATTATTGGCTTCATCTAAGCCTTCAACTTGTATATTAGATCCAGTTCCAACCAGGTTATTTAATTACTATTCTCTGATCTCCTCCTCTATTTTAGATGTGGTTAATCTATCCCGAACACAGTATGTACCAAAGGCTTTTAAGGTAGCTGAAACTAAACTTTACTTAAGAAACCATCTCTTGACCCAGGTGACCTGGTCAATTATAGACCTATATATAATTTTCCTTTCTTAACTAAAATTATTGAAAAAATAGTTGCCAAACAAGTGGATTTTCAAAGAGTTTCAATCTGGCATTAGAGCTCATCATAGCACTGAAACAGCCCTGGTGAAAGTCATTAAAAATATTCTCATGGCTTCAGCTAATGGACTTGAATCTGTACTTATACAGTTGATCATAATATTCTTTTGGAAAGACTTGAATATTATGTAAAAAGTAAGGGAACAGCACTAGGCTGATTTAAATCTTATACATCTGACAGATTTACAAATATCTTATCCAGGACTGATGCTGAGGAACTACTGTAGTCCATGTATTTGTTATTCCAAGGCTGGACTATTGTAATTCTTTATTATCAGGAAGTCCACAAAAATCCTTCAGATGAAATGCTGCAGCCAGTGTTGTTATGAAAATAAAATAGAGATCATATCTCCTTACTAGTGGTTCCTAGAATTTCTAAAAAGTAGAATGGGAGGCAGATCTTTTAGTTATCAGGCTCCTCTCCTGTGGAACCAACTACCAGTTTTATTCCTGCGTGAGGCAGACACCCTGTCTACCTTTAAGGCTAGGCTTAAAACTTTCCTTTTTGATAAAGCTTATAGTTAGAGTGGCTCAGGTTATCCTCAGCTATCTCTATAGTTATGCTGCTATAGGTTTAGACTGCTGGAGGACATAGGGACCACTTTTCATCATTCTACTTCATTCTGTCTCTATTCTCCCACTCTGCAGAATCTGTTAGTTCAATCTCCAACGTTCTGCTCTCTCTGCTTTTCCTCAGAGTAGCTTTGCCTCGTCTGTTCCTGTTTGGCTGTGACTCCATCCTGGAGAGAAATATCAGCTATTGCTGCTGCCATCAACACCTTTGTTTATAAATGTACAAGATCAGCCTGTTTTTCCGTGTAGTCCTGGTTCTCTGACTGTGACTGGCTGGATGTGCTTTCTTCATCCTCTGACATGGGAGCTGACTTGGAGCTTTCGTCTGCCTGGCTGTGTGTTTTTCCTGGACGGAGGCATGCCTGTGAAGCTGATTGACAGTTGCCTTTTGTATCTCTGCTTCTTTTCTATGTCTGCTTCTGTCTCCTTGAACACCAGTCGGCCTCAGCAGACGGCCGCTGACACTGAATCTGGTTCTGCTGGAGGTTTCTTCATGTTTAAAAGGGAGTTTTTCCTTTCCACTGTCGCTACAAGAATTGCACAAGAATTTACCCAGCTGACGATTTTTCACAAGATCCATTTTAGCCTGGGGAAATAAAATGAATTAACGGATTTATTGACACATTCATGCAAGTCTAATTAAGGCATTCGGGTTGCAATAACTTCAGATTTATTTGTTTAATTGTAATTTATCGGATAGTGCTGGAAAAGTGATTAAACAGTGATTGCTTGATTTACTGGGCGAGGAAAGTTTTCATGCGGTTAGACCAAAGCATTATTTTTCGATTATATTTGAAATGAGGTTCAAATGATTTAATTAAAGTTAGTGACAATAGACAAACAACTAACTTTGCTTTATAAGTACAAAAACTTCAGTTTCTAAATTTCAGACTTGCCTTAAAATTGGGTGTGACAGCATGAATTGTAATTGAAATCAAAACGGACTGAAGGAAACATAGGAACAATACGAAAACTGCAATGACATTGATTACATCCATCAAAAGCAGAGAAGCGCACAAACTGATGAATCTACACTGTGCCCGGTACAGGAATGTTCAACACATGCTCTGATTTCAACATTATCTGAATGCCTGCGCTTTGGCTGGGTAGCAGAAAGTTTGGAGACCTTTTAAGATGAACTCTTGATGCTGGTGTTTGATTTTTCTGGATCATCAAGTGATCATTATATCTAGCTTGTTGTTTTGATTCGTGGTAGCTACAATCAGGAGTCTGTGAGAGGACAAATCTGCACTGTGAGACACAAACTATGGGCATCTCACTGTTGAAATGAATCCGCGTCATCTGAATCATCAACATTATCTGAATGCCTGCGCTTTGGCTGGGTAGCAGACTGAAATGTGGATTGGAGACCTTTTAAGATGAACTCTTGATGCTGATTGTGTGGGTCAAAGCTGATTTGCTTGTGTTGGAAGGTGGATGAGGGGTAAGTAATGCAGTTTCTTCAGTGAAACTTCAGCCTAGGTTCCATTTTTAACAATGTAAATCTTTAGATTTTTCTGCTAGTTGTGAAATTATTTTGTAGTTGCGAAGTGTACGAAGGAACAAACACAAAACTATTCATTCATGACAAGGGCATACATATTTTTTAAAAGGCCGTAAATTGGCCTTACTTTTTTACTTAGTGGTCCCTATGTTTTAAAAGCAAGTGTTGATTAAGGCTAGTGAATGAAAAATGTTGCAGGAAACAAACCAGCTGACATAAACATACACTGAATTGAATTAAAGGCTGGAAATGTGGTTGAAGATATAATAGCAGAAGCAGTGAGCTGGTTTGGGAGAGAGAAACAAAGCAGGCTAATGTAGACATCCAAGAAGGGACCTGAGACTGACACATTTTATACATTTCTGGGAAGTATTTAAAAGGACTGGTTTCTGAGATTGAGGAGGTCTCTGCCTTGGGTACACAAACATAACAGATATGAACTTTTTTACTCAGTTTGAAAGGTTTCACAGAGGAACATTTAGACAGATGGAGGTTGATGAAGTTCCAGTATCCAGACAATTTTGAGTGATGGCTGGAAGGACATTTCTGGACCAGAGCTTGATCTGCAGATCTGTGTGGGGAAGAAAGAGCCTCTTCTAAAAGGTGAAAGTCTGGATTATTTCTCTGTAGAGCACTTAAATAAAAGAATAAACTTTTTTGGAGGTCTTACAGTGGGAGAATAAGCATAGAAACAACAGAATCCATCAGAGAATATTGGGAACAAATAAAGATGCAGGGGTGGAGGAATGACACACAAATCAGAAGACCTGATCAGGTGAATCAGGGTGCAGCTGAAACACACTGAAGGTCGTGCAGCTGAAGGAGGAGGACCAATCAATAAGTCTGTAATGAGCTGGAACACAAAAAGCTATGAGTCTGGGTAAGGAGAAAAAATGAAACTGTTCTAAAATGAAAAAAGGAACCCAGGAGCAAACTAAGAAACAAGGCCGGTGACAAAAATCAACGCTTATATGTGGGACCAAGGACGCGAGGGAACAGGAAGCGGCTGAAGCAGGCCAGAAGGAGGTTGGTGTGTGAGGCTTTATTACGGGCACATGTGGAGCAAGCCAACACATACTCCTTGACGTCTCTATGGAGGGTGGGCCACCAGAAGCGCCTTGAAGAGATCAGGGCTATTGTTCTGCTGGACTCCTGGATGAGCAGAGAATCCTGGCGGCATGCATCCATTGGATGAGACGGGACCTTGTTTTCGGAAGATGGAACATAGGTTCGGCTAGTGGGACCGTTACCTGGATCGGGTTCAGTGGCCAGGGCGGAGTTGATGAGGTCTGTAATTCCCCAGTTGACCACCCCCCACTGTGCAGGCAGCCGGAAGAACAGGTTCAGGCGCCTCGGGATTGATCGACAGAGTATAGACGGGAGAGAGAATCGGGTTTGACATTCTTGGATCCGGGTCTGTAGGAGATGATGAGATTAAACCGGGATGAGAAGAAAATTGACCACCTGGATTGGCGAGGATTTGCTTCTGTTTAGTTTATTCTGATGGTAAGCCAGGTTCTTGTGGTGGGTCCCACACAAAGAACGGATGCTCAGCCTCCTCCAGCCAATGTCTCCATTCCTCCAACGCTAGTTTGATGGCCCAACAGCTCTCAGTCTCCCACATCGTAATTCTGCTCTGCTGGAAGAAAACAGAAACGGGAGAAGAATGCACAAGGGTGGATCTTTTGATCCGTGTCCAGTCTCTGGGATAGGACTGCCCCAACTCCAGAATCTGAAGCATCCACCTCGAGAATAAACTGCTTCGCTGGGTCAGGTTGCATAAGCACTGGTGCTCTGGAAAACAAAGACTTTAATTTATCAAACGCAGCCTGAGCCTCAGGAGTCCACTGAAAGGTGCGTTTGACAGAGGTCAGAGAAGTTAATGGAAGGGCGGTCTGGCTGTAGTTTCTGATGAAACGACGATAAAAGTTTGCAAAACCTAGAAATCTTTGTAGCTGTTTGCGGTTCTTCGGAACCGGCCAGTCTTGGTAAACTGCCTTTATCTTGTCTTCAGATGGTTTTACCTGGCCGCCTCGGTCACAAACCCCAAAAAGGTGACTGAAGGCTGGTGAAATTCGCACTTCTCGGCTTTCACTTAACAGCTTGTTGTTCTCCAGCAGTCTCTGCAAAAACAAGGCGGACATGTTTCTTGTGTTCATCGAGGTTCTTGGAGTAAATGAGTATGTCGCCAATAAACACTAAAAACAAATACATTTAGAAAGTCTCTGAGAACATCATTCACTCTAGGCCTGGAAGCAGTATTGAGCCGCTAGTTAGACCAAAAGGTATTACCAAATATTCAAATTGGCCCAATGGTGTCTTGAAGGTTGTTTTTCCATTCATCTCCCTTCTCGAATCCTAAGGAGATGATAAGCGTTCCTTAAATCAGTTTCGAAAACACTGTAGCTCCCTGTACGGGTTCGAATGCAGAGGCAGGAGAGAGGAAGTGGGTATTTTGTTCTTAATTGGGATCTGGTTCAAAACTCTGTAATCACATACATGGTTCCCCAGGGAACCATCCTTCTTCCTCACAAAGAGAAAACCCGGGCTACCAAAGGAGAGGAAGATGGGCTGGATTATTCCTGCAGCTAATGAGGATGGATTAATGTATTTCCATGGTCTCTCTTTCAGGCTTGGGAAATATTGTACAACCTGCTGCTTGCTAGGTAGTGGAGCACCAGGTAAAAGTTCAATGGCGCAAATCATATGGTCTGTGTGGAGGTAGGGACGTCGCAGCACTGACCTTACTGAAGACGGGAGCCAAGTCATGTGGTACTCTGAAGGAACTGGGAAGAAAGGTCCAGGAGAGTCCATCTCCCCCCCTCACCTAGGAGACCCCCACCAAGGGGGCTCAGCTGAACGAAGAGCATGTTTCATGGCATGTGACGTAGACCATGACTCCACGTGACGATCAGTCCAGTTGATACGTGGATTATGTTTCTCCAACCATTCAAATCCAAGCAGCGAGAGGGGAGCACTGCAGAGGGAAAAACAAAAAATGTAATTGTCTCACGGTGGTTACCTGTAGAAGTAGCAGCTCGAGAGGTTCAGTTTGATGGGTAACTTGGTGGAGTCTCTTTCCGTCAATAGCAGCGACACTAAGTGGCTGAGAGTCAGGAGGAATGGTTTCTATTTGGAGTTGTTGGACGAGGGTTAGAATCGATTAGAGTTCCGTTCACAGCCTGAGTCGATGAATGCAGAAAAAGAGAGGCTTTGGTTAGCACAGAACAACGCGTGGCAGGAAGTAACAGTCGAGGAGATTTCTTAGTGTTAATTTGGCCCGCCAGACTTCTCAGATCCTCTGGCGGGCCCAGGCTTTTGATTTAGCCGGGCAAGAAGCGTATGAAGTGTCCACTCTCACCACAGTAAATACATAGTTTGCTTAGAAAACGCCTTTGCCTCTCCTCTGGGGTGAGCCTAGTGTGTCCCACCTGCATGGGTTCGACATCTCTTTCGCCCGAATGAGAGGCCTGAATGGGCAACGGTAGAGACTGGGACTTAGGTCTCTGAATGGGCAGCTGCTCTGTAGAGGAAGAACAAACAGTCACGTTATGTGAGGCAGAAGAAAGTGTCCCCTGCTTCTTTGAACTGTTTCTGGCACGAATTCTATTGTCCAATCTAATGGAGAGACGAATTAGATCTTCGAGGGTAGCTGGTTCTTCGAGAGTTGCGAGCTCATCCTTAATGTGCTCATTTAATGCCATGAAAAAGGCTCCCTTCAGAGCGCTTTGGTTCCATCCGGAAGCTGCCGCTTTAACCCGGAAGTTGATGGAGAATTCAGCCACCGAAGAGTTTCCCTGTTTTAGATTGAAAAGAGCTCTAGAATCAATAGTTTGGTCAGTTTCTTGGTTGAATACCTGGGTAAATTCAGAGATGAAATCAGAGTAATAGCAGTTTAAGCTATCGTCGGCGGCAAATCTTGCCTGAGCCCATTCCAAGGCTCTTCCTGTTAACTGAGAGAGGATGAAGGTTATTTTCTTGTAATCCGTGGAAAAGCTGCCAGGGGAGTTCTGAAAAATCAAACGACATTGAAATAAAAATCCCTTTGCAATCTTTCATGTTACCAGAAAATCTTTCTGGAAGACTAGGACGGAACTCTGATGACGCCACTGCTGGGTGACCTCGGAGGTGGAACTGGACCCGAAATGGTTGTGGTGCAGCATTAGCGCTGTTCAGATAATTAGCATAGCTCTGTAGCATGTGGTTATGAGTGTCAACCAGGCGGTATAACTCACGGAGCGTTTGGGTTTGTCCCTGAATCTGGGCATCCTGCTCCTCCAATCGACGGCGATTGAGGTGATCTGCTGGGCCTTGAGTTTGGCCGCAGTGTTCTGTCATGATGGGTTCACTAAAAGCGACCCAAGTATGCAGAACACCACTAGACGGACACAGGGATGAAAGTTTAACAAGTTTATTTTGCTCAAGCACACAGAATGTACTGGTTCGGGTTCGGGGCCTGGATACTGGTTCACGGAGTCTCGCGTGAGAGGGTTCTTGAGGTTTAGCTTTGGGAGAGTCTCTGTTGGATCTGGAGAGGGGTTCATCAGCAGAGTCCGCTAGCTGCTTCAGCGTCTCACTTCTAGTAATGCACAGACCTTGGCTTTGGGTTTTCCAGCTCTTAGCCCTGAGCTCTGCTTGGAGGTTCTCTAGGATTCTTCAGGTTTGGCTCAGAGGGTCATTCTCGGCAGGTTAGCTCTTCCTGAGCTTCACAGAGTGAGACACTGGTTTTCCTGGAAGAGCACAGAGACAATGGTTAGAATCCGGGCTGGATTCAAAGTCATAAAGTTTCACTGAGGATCTAGGCTTAAGCGGCTGACCAACTGGAACAACACTGCGGCGTTGAGGCAAGGTCTGAAGACAGCTTAAGTAGTGGATCCTCTGATGATCTTGATGAACTGCAGCTGTGCAGGAGGCTCCCTCAGAGGATCCACGGTGGGACTCTGCTGGAGAAAGGTGGAACTTCTCCAGCTCCCAACAAGCAGCTGATCGCTTAGCGGACGATAAAACTGCGAAAAACAGTGCAATAACTACTTCTTGATGTCTCTAACTAGGTTGCTTGCTGTTTTGTATCTTAGGGTTAGGGTTAGTGTCAGAGTTAGGGTTCATTGTATGTTAAAATCTATGTTATTGAATAGTGCGTTAAGATGCGCATGCGTAAGGATATCTTGTCTCGAGGCAAGATGTAAAAATATGACGAAATACGACGAAAAAAACGCTCAAAAACGTACAAAATTACTGTGCATAACTTTTACGTATGATTTCATACGAACTGATAATGAGAATACACTGAACCATGTTAACGTATATGTATGAGCCAGAATCAGAGTAAAGAATCGGATGTAGTTTACACTATAATTTTAATGATACTCTTTGTTTCTACTACTAAAAGCTGTAACATGATCAACTTAGATGGGTAACATTATTCTTCTTAGCTTTAGCCATCTTGCTGGAATAGACTAACAAACTAGCCTGACGAAGATCTGGACAAACGTGCATCGTAAAGTGTAGGTTTACATATCAACATGTTATTTATTCGAACAAAATACAGCCAGGGAAATTAAATAACGTTACACCCATTGCTAACAAACTTGATCGTAACACATTCTGCACGCTGCTACATACGATATGCTGGCATTGCTATCAACAGCTTAGCGACAGAATAATACTTCCAGCTTGTGGTTGTGAGGACCTTACGGTCGGAACAGCCCCTCGTTTCAATAAAAGAGGTTTAGCAAATCCTGCTTTGAACTGTCCTAGATTTTGAAAGCTGTCTTCAGTAAAATAGAGCAGATGAGCAGCTGAACATCAAACTTTGCAGGGATCTTCTGATAATAAGGAACATACAAAAATAATCCAGGCATGTCGAGTCTTCGGATCATTGGGAAGACTGTGAAGATTTTCCCCTTTCTCCTTGCAGCCTGGAACTCTGCATTTACGCCCGATGTTTCTGGCTTATTATCAATAGAGAAACTGCCTGCTTTGTTATTCTTGTAGAAATAAACCCAACTTTAGGCTAGACAGCTAAACTGGTTTCTTACATCTACCTTTATTCATGTTCTTGGGGCCGTGAACCAGTGGGCTGGTCTGTATGTCAATTTCGTGGCATAACAAAAGTACAGGCCAGAACCAAATAAGGCAGCATCCCCAATGAGGAGGCTTTGGTTTTGGATTCACCCGTTTTATGGTGGAAGTTTAGCCTGATAAACTAGACTAAATGTGAGATTAAATGTGTAGGTACAGGTCTGGCCCCATTAGAATGAGACATCGGAAGATTGTTGAGGAGAACAACCCGTTGTATCAAACTATCTGTGCCTCCTGTGGCCAACGCTCTGACCAATGAGCACAACTGACTGTGACGTAGTAATGGCGACAGAAAGCTGGTGGGGAGTGTAAACAAACAGCCTGTCGGTAAAACGGTGAATACATCCTTAAAAATTAATGAGTGTAAAAGTCTCTTCCTGCTCACGTTTCAGCGAAAACCCCAAGTCTAATCCTTCCAAAACTGATTCCAAAGCCGAGGTCAACGAGAACTGTTTCAATAGTTGTTCCCATCTTCCTTGTTGTTGTGCTTTCTGCGGCTTTGTCGTCACACCCTTAAAATCCCCGACGGCTTTGCATCCAAAATTCAAAACACAGCTCTCTGCGTTGTGATTGGCCCCCCAGTTCTAGGGCCTGGGGCATCGATCGAGGTTAGACCACTCGCAGGCAAAGCTGATTTTGGCCGCTGGTGGGAGGGGCTAGTTTACTAGCCTAGTGGAAGTTTGGAATTGTGAGATTTGCAGAGAAAGGAGGTTTAGATGGGGTTTGAACTTCTCTGTCACGTCCATTTCACCCACTGAACTGTCGTTAGTCATCTATGACACAGTAAACTCGGTTTTGCATTTTATGACCCCCTTAAGACCAGACGCCTGATCGTTTCAGTAACCAACACCAATATTTTAGTAAAGCTTTATTCAGAATGGTGCTTCACTGTTAATTATCAGCGATTTTCAGGCCAAATAAACTGAATTTGCACAACAGATCATTCAAGGTTTCAGGTCCAACACTCTGAGTCTGTTTGGTGAAGAAGCCTCTGCAGGTCTTCATCCGGATATTTGGTCGATTTGACTGGATGTAGACAGCTGGTTTTCCTTAGATAAAAAGGAATCATCTGTCTGCATGATTTGATTAAATTGTCTCAGTAAAAAGACTTTAGATGATGTGTTGTGACTTGATGGCGCCTTATAAATAAACTAAACTTAACTCCATGACCGTCGTCCTTTGAAGTGAAACTTATTAAATCTAATTTCTGTAATCAAATGATTGTTTTGGGTTTTTTTTGTTTCAGTCTGAATCAATGCAGGTTGGCACAGTTGAGATCAGGTCACAGTTCATTCAGCCAGTAACACTTTACTTCCTGTTGGAGCTCTGCCAGCACACACACACACACATCCTAACATGCTCTCTGTTTATTTGCAGTGACAGAGGCCACAGAGCTGTAACTGTGTCAGGTATGAAGTGGGCGGAGCTTTAGTTAGCATTCCTTCAGCTCTGCAGACTGATTCTTGTTCTTTCTGACCTTTTGAATTGCTGCACAGATTCTTCCTGGTGTTTCTGTTCTGCAGCCTCTATATCGGTTTAACATGGATAGCTCCACGGCCTTGCGTGCAGCGTGTAGCGTGGGTGCTCTGTGGATATTAGATCTCTGCTGCAGAAGGATCCTGAGGCTCACAGACTGTGTGGTGCAACAGTTACAGGAAAAAACAGCCGTGCAGTCGGCATCAATCATCCTCTGACACAACAAAGGAGAAACTGATTTCTTTCTGGATTCACTCCAGCTGCTTTTAGTTCAGCTGAAATGTTATCAAAGCTTCTGCTGATGTTTAAGCTCCCACAGTGGGCCCCCAGACAGAGACCCACAGCAACTACTGATGTTTTTATCAATCCTGATCCATGGAGATTTGATCCCCCTTATTCTCCTATCTTTGGTTTGATATAACTATCCAGGAATTTATCATATAACTCTGTGTTTGCATATGGAATTAAAATTATTACGACTTATGTTGCATCTGTTTTATTGTATCTTTTGATCTGTTTTGTTTTTTCGTTGTGTTCTTATGTGATTTCCCTTACGAACAGCTTGAGTCTCTGGGTTTATTTGTTTACTTTGTGGCTCTGAGGAATGTCATATTGAAAAAAGAAATCTTGGTATCTGAAGCTTTTTTTTCTATCTGCCGCTGCTACCAGAAAAGACTCAAACTGACACAAACTGTAAGTCCTGCAGTAGGTCAACAAACACTGTAGAGGTTCCCGCTCCTTAGAGCAAACACCTCGCCACGCGTCTCTTACTGTCATCTGTCATCTATGATCACGCCCTCGTGTCACCTGTCACTTCTTCCCACCTCCACATTCCTGGCCTTTCTCTTTACCAGCTGGAAATAACCGCAGCACGCAGACTGAAACTAACAAGGAAAAGCTATTGATTCCAGTAAATGGAGAAACTTGATCTGTATGACGACCGTTAGAGCAGAAATTAAATTAGGCAATATTTCTTTCTGCTTCATCAAGTTAAGAAAATAGATTTACATTCTTTGGGTCTTTGTTTCAGAATCAAAAGAAATAAAAGAAACTATAAAAAGGTTGATTGTAATTCTGATTTAGTCTGGTCTTTATATAAGCTACGTTTCAAAACTAAGTCTCTGAGAAAATATTATTTATTAGAAATACAATAAATTAATTTTCATGGATTTTAAAAAATTATTAGGAGACCAGATATAAAAATGGGGCTTTGGTAGCAGTGTTTCCTGGTGGTGGGAGCTCAGTGGGACTGAGTGAGGAGCCTTGAGGAACACCACAACTCAGACAGACTCTTAGAGATGCTGGAATCTCATGTCTGACATCTTTGAAGTCTGAGATCCGATGAATGTGTTACTATTCCAGAATTGATCTACACTGAGCAGCGTCAGAACAAATGACTTAAAGAAGCCCAACAAGCTATTAAAGATGCCTACTCCATATTAGGAAATCTTCTAAAACCTCTGGAGATGATATTAAAAAGATGTTTTCTTCATCAAATAAAAAGCATTACGGAAAATTATGAGCATCCTCATCTTTAGACTGTTAAACAATAGAGTCTTCAGTCAGAGGCTTCTGCAGATGCACTGCAAAACAGACCACTACAGGAGACCCTTTCTGCCTGCAGCTAACAACAGCAACTTTAAAAAAATAATCGGTTAAAACAACAGCGGTTTTATTTGAACTGATGTTCTGATGTTAATGCTCAAGGCAAGCAGGTGCACCAGTCTCCCTACATCTGATCCCTATCATCCATTTTAAACTGTTTTTTTGGTTGGGGGTGGGGGGTCAGTCTGTCAGCAGAAAAGCTGAACATTATGTTTTCTAGGCTTTATGTTTATTTCCCTGCGTTTGTTCCAAACACCTTTTTTGTTCTGAATTTCTATTGTCTCTCAGAGCCATAATCAGAAAAGTGAAACCAAAGCTGATCTGACTCTAAATGTTTGCAGAGGAATGTGAAAACTTTGACTCCCTGCCAACTGAGCTCCGTGTGCGTTTATCAGTCATAAACTGAGCCAAGTCCAAAGGGAGAAAGCAGATAATTACTGATAAACCATCATAACTCTATAACATGCCCTGATCGCTGAATATATATAAACTTCACCCCAACAGCGAACCTTCAGCTGAAACCTTTTAAAAACATATTAGGAAGGCTTTTTTATCATCACATCTGGCATTTAACGCAGAGCACTCTGTAGGAGTCAGGGTTGAACTTATCTCTGATCTTCGTTTTTGTCTTTTTTTCCATTTTGTTTCAGGGTCCACTGGTGCTTATTTATAGAGAACTCAAAAACTTTGACAGCAGCTCTACTATCCACTTACTGCTGGGACCATTGAGTCTATGGAGACAAATTCATGCAATAAAACAGCATCTAAGAAAGCCAAGCTCTGCTTTGAGTATCACACCTGGAGCTCAGTAGCTTAATACAGACAAGGTCTAGTTTTAAAATGATTAAAACCATCAATCATTTAATCTTAGGAAATATGTAGTATAGTAGTACAGAACCAGAACAACAAATGAACTTCAAAGTCCAAAGGCTGACAGTGTTTCTGATCCCTGATAGATTGGAGAACAGCACCATCTAGTGTCCACATGCAGAAGCGCAGTCCCAGGTGGCAGTGGTCCAAAATCTTTAAAGGTACTATTGGTACCGGTTGGTCCAGGAACATGTCGGCTGGGTGTTTTGCAGACCTTGCATTGACTGTCGTGGCGGTGAATTACGGTCGCCATTCTTTGGGGAGGTCGACCTCCTTCCCTGACCTTCTGGTTTAAGCAGATCAGAAAAAGGATGCCCCAGCACTGCATATTTCGTTTAAATCAACAGACTGTTTACACCAGAGCTTCAGGGATAACTTCATAAAGGCATCAGAGCTTTGTAAGACATTATTTAAAAAAATGGCAGATATGCACTACATAGAATAGCCCTAGAAGCAAAGTAGTTTAATAAAGTGGCGTTTAAAAGTGCACTAATTTCATACTTAAAATCAGGCTGTGCACTTTTAAAACTCTAAACTATATTTCATATACTTAACAATAGTATAGTCAAGTGTGTTTCTACTATTGTTTACTAAAGTATACTTTAAGTATACTTTAGTAAACTAAAAATGTCCCAATTTATTTGAAGAAGTATTTTTAGTAATACTTCAAATTAACACTAAAAGTAAAATTGTTCGTCTATTTTCTAATCTTATACTTTTACTTAAGTATTCTTAATAGAATTTA
>JAGKQL010000024.1:825570-891263 GCA_018398635.1 Cyprinodon brontotheroides
TATAGTCACCATTACTGACTATTAAGTTACTACATAGTAGGGCGACAGTGGCGTTGGATGTAGGAGTTTGCCCTGAAATTGAAGGATTGATGGTTCAAGCCCCGGCTCCGACTTTCAGTGTCGTTGTGTCCTTGGGCAAGACATTCCACCTGCATTGACTGCTGATGGTGGTCAGAGGGTCCGGTGGCGCCAGTGTACAGCAGCCCCGCTTCTGGCAGCTGTGGCTACAATGTAGCTTGCCACCATCAGTGTGTGCGTGGATGGGTGAATGAATGTAGTGTAAAGCGCTTTGGTCAAGTCTCCTGACTTGAATAAAGGCGCTACCATTATATAAGTACATGCCATTTTACCATAACCAGACTTAGCTTTTTGCATAGGGACCATAAGGACATGTCCCTACCAAAATTTTGGACCGACCTACTTGTCCCTACCAACAGTTATATATGTGAATAACATGTTTATAATTTACAATACAGCTTTGTTGCAGCAGTAGAGGAGATTGAGAATATTGACAGACGAAAACATTTTTGTTTATATATTTTTTACAATTGTATTGTAATGGAATTGGTTTAATTCCTACTAAAAAATGTCAGTCTCTAATACAGGAATACAGTCATACAAGGGTCAACTCCTCTGAGAAAACACGGGATGCAATTTTTGGCAATTTCTATCTTCTTTTTATTTAAGAATTCAATATATAACATGGATACATAAACACCTAATTTTAATTCAGTGTTAAATTCTGTTTAAAGTAATAGATTGTAATGACTGGGGAGAAGGAAATGCCAAAATGCCAGAAATCCAGTGTCAAGTACCCAGAGTCAGTGATGGTCTGGGGCGCCATGTCAGCTGCTGGTGTTGGTCCACTGTGTTTTTATCAAGGGCAGGGTCAATGCAGCTATCAGGAGATTTTGGAGCACTTTATGCTTCCATCGGGTGAACAGCTTTATGGAGATGAAGATTTCATTGTTCAGCACAAAATTTGGCACCTGCTCACAGTGCCAAAACAACTGGTAAATGGATTACTGACCATGGTATCACTGTGATCAATTGGCCTGCCAACTCTCCTGACCTGAACCCCATAGAGAATCTGTGGGATATGGTGAAGAGAAAGTTAAGAGACGCAACACCCAACACTCTGGATGAGCTAAAGGCTGCTATGGAAGCATCCTGTTCCTCCATAACACCTCAGCAGTGTCACAGGCTGATTGCCTCCATGCCACGGCGCATTGAAGCAGTCATTTCTGCAAAAGGATTCCCCACCAAGTATTGAGTGCCTAACTGTACATAATTATTTGAAGGTTGACTTTTTTTGTATTAAGAACACTTTTCTTTTATTGGTCAGATGAAATATGCTAATTCTGTGAGATAGGAATTTTAGGTTTTCATGAGCTGTATGCCAAAATCATCCGTATTAAGACAATAAAAGACCTGAAATATTTCAGTTAGTGTGCAATGAATCTAAAATATATGAGAATGTTCAAGTTTTATCATTACATTATGGAAAATAATGAACTTTATCACAATATGCTAATATTTCGAGAAGGAACTTTAATGTTGTTTTTTGTTGTTGGTATTCATATGAATATACCAGTGTGAAAATTTAATATAGGTTTGATTCATTTTTGGTATATATCTATTTTGAATTTATAACAAGAATGTCCTGTCTCTTTTGGGGCTGATCCTCAAGATGATTGTTTTCTTCTCAAGTACAGTGGGGGAGCAGGGTCACATTCCACTGTAGGAGTTGAGAGTGGAGCTTGCAGATATTGGTGAGGTGAAGCAGAGCCAACTGCATCTTCCTCAATGATCAAGTCAATATCAGCATTGACACTGGTCCCTGATGTCCAGAATTATTATCATGGTTTATGGTCCAACACTCCTAAGATCTCTTTTTTAACCATCAATGGTCATTTCTAGGGTTCAAAGACTGATGTCCTTGACACGATTGCAGACACTATGTCTAAGATTAGTGCTTATCCTGAGAGAGAGTACTATGAAAATATAGCCAAAGCACTGGTAGAGAAGCTTCTCTATCAGGCATCCAAAGTCTGTGAGGGGATGTTGCTCATGGTTTCACAGCTGGGAATTTTAACTCGGAAACTACTGGAAAAAAGTTTAACCAAAGTTTTCCTATTGTTTGGTCTGTTTGTGTAAATGTAAATTCTCCACTCTTTGAGTTTTCTGGCTTAGTTGCTTTGTCATCTGTCTTAATTACAGACACATGATAGGCTTGTTACAAATTCTGGATGAATTCTGGTTTAATTCTCTTTTAAAAAAATGACACGCAGCAGTTCCTGGCAGACTGGCTGCATGATAGGAGCCTGATAACCAAAAGATCTGCCTCTGTGAGAAGAAGGATTTTAAATTCTATTCTGGATTTAACAGGAAGCCATTGAAGAGAAGCCTGGATAGGAGAGATATGATCTCTCTTTTAATTTTTATCAGAACTCTGGCTTCAGAATTTTGGATCAGCTGAAGGCTTTTAACTACAGTTTGTGGACTTCCTGATAGTAAAGAATTGCAATAGTCCAGCCTTGAAGTAACAAATGCATGGACTAGTGTTCTCCGCATCATCCCTGGACAGAGATTTCTAATTTTTGCAATATTCCGCATGGATGAAAGAAGGAAATTTTAGAAACCCTCTTTGATATGGGATTTAAATGACAGTTCCTAATCAAAAACAACACCAAAATTTTTACTTTATTATCTGAGATCAATTTAATCCCCCATCCAAATGAAGTGACTGATTAATCAGCTTCTTTTCTCAAAGACTGTAACCAGACTAGTTAGAGTCTAGACTATAACTTCTGTTTTGTCTGCGTTCAGAAGCAGAAAGATAAGAGTAATCCAGGTTTTAATGTCTTCAAGACATGCCTGTAATCTATGTAATGGGTTAGCTTCATCTGGATTTATAGACAGATATTGCTGAGTATCATCAGCATAACAGTGGAAATGAATCCCATGCTGTCTAATAATCTCGACCTACTGGGAGCATCTTTCTATATCTATCTATCTATCTATCTATCTATTCATCTATCTATCTATCTATCTATCTATCTATTCTATCTATCTATCTATCTATCTATCTATCTATCTATCTATCTATCTATCTATCTATCTATCTATATCTATCTATCTATCTATCTATATATATATATATATATATATATATATATATGACATATCTGTCTATAGTGGAGGGGTTGAAGGGGGATGGCATCCCCTTCTTGAAAAAATCTTAAAACTTATCCCCCTTCTACAAGGACCATCCCCCCATACCATCCCCTGTGACATTTTTATCACTGAATGTTTACATTTCTACTATATATTAACAGTAATAGCAATGATATTGCCCTTTCAACATATGGCAGGCTGTGTGCTTATGAGTAGCCTGACCAAATTACGGTGGCCCTGAGGGCACATGTGATTTCATTTTTGACCTCAGTGGCGCAACCAGCGGAGCAGGTGACGGTGTTCTGAACTGCATCACGGCTAAGCAGCAAAGACAACGCGATTTGAGGTATTTCATTTTTAAGAAGGCAAAAACTAACACTTCAGATAAGTCAAGAGTCAGAAGACATTAATTAACTTTTATCAGCTTACCATTGTGTCACCAAATATGTAGAAATCAGAATCTCTGGACACAGCGATAGCATGCAAAACTAAGTAAACTAGTTTGAAGATTAATTTAGATTAATTCAGGTTCTCAAACATAAAATCCATGCTAAACTGTGATATCATTGCATCATCTCATTGATTTTGGTTTTCAGCCATGTTTTTGTCATGATGGGTCTTATATGTTTTGCCCATATGTAAAAGCACTCACAGAGTCAGAAAGAATTTCAACAGTTTATTTGAACAAAGGTGAACAAAATGACAAAACAAGTGGTTTCTCAGCTTGGGGGAATCCAGCAGTCTGGTAAACTGGAAGCTCTAGGAAGAGATCACAAATGATGAGTTCAAGGTCGGTGGGAAAAGAGGCTGATGACTTTAATATAGACTGGCTCTGACTCACTGTTGTGGATTTGAGGTTGCTTCAGGGTTTCTGTTCCTGGAGACTTGAACTGTTTTGGGCTGTCTCTAGTTTTCCTGAAGTGGGTGGCGTCTGATATGGTGAAATGTTTCTTTCTCAGCGAGACAAGAGGATTCCTTCCAGGGCTCCACGGACCAGCTTTTTCCAGTGGATCTGTAGAGATCCTGCCAGAGATTCACAGAGAATAACTAGGTAAGAACTTGAGGTCTCAGAAAAAAACAAAAACTCAAAGTATTGTCTCAGCAGAACTCAGAGGGGCTAGAGTACCCAATACTGGCAAACACTCTGACAAGGAGATGGTGACAGTCTGCTGCTCATATACTCCTCAGACGGTGATGACCAACGAGCTGCAGGTGTGAGTAGTTGAGAGCAGGAAGAGGCCCTCCAGGACAACAGAGGAACAATGGCACCGTCTGGTGGATACATGGAGACACTGAAAAAGAACAAAAACAACCCCCACAAACCAGAACCCTAACAGTTTTTCCTTCGTCTTTCTACATAGTATCTTATCATCAGAGTGCGAAATACGGGGGGGCTCGACCCCCCGATTAACCCATGAGACCCCCTGAAAGCCTCAAAAGCAAAATTTAAAGGGGGTCTTAAATTGTGTCAAAAAAAATTTTAATGAAATGTTCTGGCTCCTTAGCAAGCCATTGCTCATATTTGCGTATTGTTTCTAAATTATGTACTATAAGCTTTCTTATGTATAATATTTGATATAGTCTTATTTTGGAAAGCACCGGGAAGTTGAGCAGTTGGTGTCTTCCTGTTTAACGAGTAAACACTGCATAGCTACATCTGTTCTCTCTGTGCTGCGTTTTTGGCCAGTACAGCATGTAATTTGATGTGAAGGGTGTATTTCGTTTATGTTCATATAGTACTATGTTTCATGTTGTGTTTGGAGGTTTATTGCAAGAAAGGTCACCGAGAAGTGAAGTTTAAAAAGACGCTAGTATACGCTATAAGTAGCCGCTAGCATACGCGCTAACTAGCCGTTAGCGATGCCGCTAGCTAGCGGCTAATGTTAACATGTCATTATGTGTTTCTGTGCATATTCAGGGAATATGTTGAGTTTATTATTTAGGAGAATTGTGCCTGTTTATTTGGAATTGTGCCTGTTTACACAAGGACTTACGCACATTATTTCTTTTGTTGCAGTTTTACCATTCATTCATCCAGCCAATAAATCCAAAGAAAAGGCTTACAGTGTGGTTATTGGAAATGATGGTTATCTACCTGCTAAGCTAAGAGTGAGGGCAGGACATAAAATATTTTTTTGTTCGCTAATGGTCACTAAAATGTTTTAAGCTCAACATGTCCAGTATTAAAATTCAAAACCTTTATTCACAAATATGCTCTGTTTTTTGTGAAGTGGAGCCAGCCAATCCTGCCCGCGTATGCAAATTAGCCATGTGCTTTTCCGCAGTTAATAACACGGGCAACGCGGAACAGATTGTGTGAAGACAGCAGGTCTTCACTCCTGTTTGTGGACCTCAACGGACCTCCTCTGGACAAATTCGACCCATTTCCATTCATCAGAAACTGGATTAAAGCAGGACATGTGTGCATGAAAGAGAGAGACAGACAGAAAGACAGACAGACAGTCTTTGTGCATGTGTGTGTTTTCATAGACTGACTGTTCAGGCTCTTGCCCGCTCCACCAGATTCACAGAAAGCTTCATCCACCAAGCTGTCAGGAAGCTGAGCCCCCCTAAAAAAAAAAAAAAATCACTCCGGACAAACTGTCTCCTGCACTACTATTAATACTATATTTATTTACTGTTCTTTTGCACTGTTACTGTTACAAATGCTATATCTTACATAATTGGTAATAATAATAATAATTTTTCTGCTGCCATTACCATCTGCCTTTTTGCACTAGCATAAGTATTGCATATTTTATATTATTGTACATTTTATATTTTATTGTGAAATTGAATGTTTAAATTTTAGTATTAGGAACTGATCTTATCTGTTGTGCCTGTGCACTTTATCGGTTTCACTGTTGGTGAATGAGAAACGAACGTCCTCTCGAGTCCTTGTATGTCTGGTGAATCTGAAGAATTGACATTAAAGCTGACTTTGACTTTGAAATGTTATAGGCCTACTGCATATTGAGAAAATTTAGATCGGTATTGCGCAACAATCGGGAGATGGGGACCCCCCCAAATATTGACAGGTATTTCGCACACTGCTTATCATCATAGTATATTCAAGAGTGAAATATTTCTGAAATCGAGCTGAACCATTCCTTTCTTTTCTGATTTTATATACTCTAATAATCCCAGAGGGAAATTACTTCTGTGCATTTAGGGATCCAGAGTGGCAGTCTGTGGAAGATCGAACTCAATATCTCAAGATTCAAAGCCCTATGCCCTAACCACCAGGCCGCAAATTCTCAGCTGTTTTTACCTTGATTGGATGCTTCACTTTTATCTTTTTCTTTATTTGTGCCCATTTTTATTTTCCTCTTTCCCTCTTACCCTTGTCGCTGTTGTTTTGTTTCTTTCCAGTTATCCTTTAGGTGTTTTATTTTTAGTGCTAGTCGTTTTTTGTTAATTATTTTTGCTTTCTAATATTAGTTACTGGGCAGGAAGCAAAGAACACCTTCGACAGCTCCGTAGTCCATTACTGAGCAACATAGAGAAACAGCAATGCTTTAAAACCAAAATGCACTCTATAGAAACCAATAAACCTAATCGTCAGGTTTATGGACAGTGGGGCAAGCCGGAGCACCCGGAGAGAACCCACGCTAGGCTGCTTTTTATATATATATATATATATATATATATATATATATATATATATATATAAAATATATATATATATATTTATATTTTTTTTTCTTTTTATTTTTTTTTACATTTTTTTTTACATTTTTTTCATTTTAAAGCATCTTAATTTTTCTATATATTTTCTTGTTGCTTCTTCTTGTAATGAGGCCTGCTTGAGTCTTTAGGGGCCTCTGTGAGTTTAAAATCTTCTGTTGGCATGGAAGTTCGTATTTCGGTGATGACCTGGGTTTCCATATGTAGCTGGATGTGGGTGGGGGCTCTGGTTCATGTAAGGTCCTGGGTTCAGGTATGGACGTGGGTTTCCATACTGGGTTGGACGTGGGTAGTGGCGTGGGTTTGCGTACTGGCCTGGGTTTGTATAACGACCAGCGTGTGGGTGTGGGCCCGGGTTTGCATGTTGGCCATGGTTTGGGTATCGTCCCTGATTTTCATGAAAGCCTTGGTTTCCTTGGGAACTTCCATATGGGGGAAATCTTCTATTTGAATTCCCCTCATTTGGCTGAGTACCTGTGTTTGCATGGAAGCCTCTATTATTATACTGTTTTCTGTATCTCTGTGAGCCTCCATCTGCATGAGGATGCCTGATTCCATGGTGGCCTCTTTGTGGAGATCCCTCTGTTTTCATGGGGATTGTTGAATCGGTTGACATCTGTGATGGCTTTAAGACCACTGTTGGTGTTGAGGTCTGTGCCGGCTTGGAGACCTCTGATGGTGTTGAGATCTGTGCCGGCTTGGAGACCTCTGTTGGTGTTGAGGTCTGTGGCGGCTTGGAGACCACTGTTGGTGTTGAGGTCTGTGGCGGCTTGGAGACCACTGTTGGTGTTGAGGTCTGTGACAGCCTGGAGACCTCTGATGTTGAGGTCTGTGATGGTCCTGAGACCACTGTTGGTGTTGAGGTCTGTGGCGGCTTGGAGACCACTGTTGGTGTTGAGGTCTGTGATGGCTTGGAGACCACTGATGTTGAGGTCTGTGATGGCCTTGAGACCTCTGATGGTGTTGAGGTCTCTGGCAGCTTGGAGACCACTGTTGGTGTGGAGGTCTGTGACGGCTTGTTGACTTCTGCTTGCTTAGAAGAGTCTTTCTTGGTCGAAACTTTGTAATAATCCACGTTTGAAGCAAGGTTCAACTCCAAAGTTAGATTTACAATGTGATCCTGCAGTTTCTTTACTAATTCCTGCTGTTCCTTGAATTTAGTATCAAGTTCTTGGTAAGTTTTAAGCTGGTCCTCACATTTCAGTCTAAGCTGCCGTTCCTCTATCAAAGCTTCTGACAGTTTTTCACCATTCAAGTAATTTTTTTCAGCTTTCTTCTTCAAGAAATGCATCTCATTAAGGACCTCCAGATCTACTGCTTTCTCCTGTTCACACTTCACTTTCATGCTACGTTCATTTTCTAACATTTCTTCAAGTTCGTTGATCTTCTGCAGGTAGGCTGTGCATTGAACTTGAATTGTGATCCTTTGTTTTCTCTCCTCATCAAGAACATCTGTTTTATCTTTAAGCTGCTTTTTTAGGTCATCCACCTGCTCCATGAGATTGTTGATATGATTTGTAGCCTGCTCGATGTACACTGGGTTGTGTGCAGTAAGAGTTGAGGCATTTTGGTTCCTTCTACACCTCCTAATAGTGCGTTGAGAGCGAGGGGTTTCAGGCTCAGAGGAGGCTTGTGTGCTTTGGTTTTGGGGTTGGAGAGGCATTGGCTGGTGGTATGAGTGATGTGACATTGGAGCCAGTGTGGTTTCCATAAGGGATAGTAAGCTGGAGGAGGGTTACATGGTTGTTGGTTTACTGTTGAGTTGAAAGTTTTGGGGTTCGCAGGATTTGATTTTGGTAAAAGGCTGGTTACAGATAATTCAGAAAAGAGTTTTTAGAAAACCACAATAATCAAATTAAACAATCTGAGATGGTCCTGGCTTGGCTTCAACCGAAGGAAAATTTCCAACTTTAGCAGGTAGAGATGTTTCCTGCTGGGCTTCTACTGAAGAAGACATTTCAAGTTTTAGCAGGTAGAGATGTTTTGGGGTTCGCAGGATTTGATTTTGGTAAAAGGCTTGTTTCAGATAATTCAGAAAAGGTTTTGAAAAGACTAGAATAATCAAATTTAACAATCTGAGATGGTCCTGGCTTGGCTTCAACCGAAGGAAAATTCTCAACTTTAGCAGGTAGAGATGTTTCCTGCTGGGCTTCTACTGAAGAAGACATTTCAGTTTTAGCAGGTAGAGATGTTTTGGGGTTCGCAGGATTTGATTTTGGTAAAAGGCTTGTTTTAGATAATTCAGAAAAAGTTTTGAGAAGACTAGAATAATCAAATTTAACAATCTGAGATGGTCCTGGCTTGGCTTTAACCGAAGGAAAATTCTTAACTTTAGCAGGTAAAGATGTTTCCTGCTGGGCTTCCATTGAGGGGGAAATATCAAGGCCAGTTGAAGTATTTTCTTGCCCCTTGGTTGCAGATTCAGTCAAAGTTTCCTCTTCATGACCAATGGGGAAAATAATTGCATTGTAGTCGACTTGTCTGTTCAGGTCAACAATTTCTAACCATGAAAGTTTGGCTTCAAAGGATTTCTGTTCACTAACAATCTTTTGCTGCTCCATGTCTAACTTACAACAAATTGTCTTTTCTAACTGGAAAAGTAGTAAAATGTGGGATAAATATCTCGCTGATATCAGCTAAAACGAACAAGCTCTCTCAAGAGGTCTGTCTCGAACAAAGGCTGGAGAAGGTTTGGAACTGACTTCTGATTATTCCTTGTGATGTCATCAGCTCTGATGTCAGTTGGTTTCTACTGAACATTCCATTTCAACTGTCAAATGGGAGGAGCTAAAAGTAAACATTCTATATGGATAATCTTTCATTTTTACTTCTAAAATGCAAGTCGAAGTCAAAGTTTTTTATTGGAAGTAGTTGAGCATATTTTAAAATATAAATGGTTAAAGTGTGGGGGGATGACTAGTGCTGCAATAAAAGAAATTAATAATTTGTGTTATTTAAATGTGTTTTTAAACCGCACTATCTATTCTTCTACTTAAGTAACAAATGTGGGTACTTTTGACACCACTGAATCTTACCCAATAATTTAAAGGTAGTTTTTTGGGTCAGGGTTATGCATAAAAAAGCAAAAAGTGGTAAAACTCACCTGGTTGCATTACTGGGTAGGGCATGCATTTGCGTTTTTTACACAAAGCGCGTTGCCTAGCAACAGTCCTGACAGCATTCATTGACAAACAAGCTGGCAACATTTTATCAAAGCAAACTTTTCAAGCAAGCAGGTTGATTTTATTGATGGCTGGAAAGTAGTGGGACCTGAAAATAAAAGAGCTCCTCTCTGTTTGTGCACAGAGTGAAATTGTAGAGTTAAACAAAATTTACACTGTGTATAGAAAATGAAATTTCTTTACATACAGCTTGAATGAGCAGCAGCTTAGCATTGAAAGTGAAAGTGTAAAATGAATTGATGTGGAAGGTTAAGAGCAGAGTGAAAACAAATAGATATGGTACAAAAAGCAGCAGAAACACTGAGTTGAAGATTCACCATGTAGTGCAAGTATAATGTTATTAGTGTGATGAGGAGTCTCAATTTGTCTCAATTTGTGACTTGATTTGAGTTTTTGACAGTTCAAAAGTCTAATGGCAGCTGTTGCAGAATCTGCAGGTCCTGCATCGAAATGCTGCAAAGCCTCTTCCCAGAGGGCAGCAGGGAGAACAGTCCATGATGGGGGTGTGAGGGGTCAATGATGTTGTTAAGAGTTCGGGTCACACAGTACTAGGATGAAAAGTCTTTTATGGAGGGAAGAGGAGCCCCAATGATCCTCTCTGCTGTTCTCACCACTCTTCTCACCTTCTTCCAGTCTGAGCGCAGCAGCCTCCACACCACACAGTGAGACAGCTGGTCAGAACGCTCTCTATGGTGCTTCTGTAGAAGGTGGTGAGGATGGGTGGGGGCAGGTGGGCTGTCCTCATCCTCCACAGGAAGAAAAAGCACTTCTATGTCAGGCTCCAAACCTTGGACCCAATATTCAAACAGACAGATCCGAATGAGTTAAAACAGTCTTTATTTATAAATGGCGTGCAGCTGCTCATCAGCTGGAGCGGATAAACCGGATCAAACCATCCCCTGTGACATTTTATCACTGAATGTTTCAAATTCTATTATATATTAACAGTAATTGCAATAATATTGCCCTTTCAACATTGGGCAATTACGGTGGCCCAGAGGGCACACGTGATTTCATTTTTGACCTCAGTGGCGCAACCAGCGGAGCAGGTGACGGTTCTGAACAGCATCATGGCCAAGTAGCAAAGACAACAAGATTTGAGGGATTTCATTTTTAAGAAGGCAAAAACTAACGCTTCAGATAAGTCAAGAGTCTATTATAAGCTCACCATTTTGGCACCAAATATGTAGAAATCCGAATCTCTGGACATAGCGATAGCATGCACAACTAAGTAAACTAGTTTGAAGAGCAAACACTTTTCTGTCTTTAAAGTTGACATGACCAATGTTGGGCAAGCTACTTGTCCAGTGTAGTGAGCTAAGCTATCAGTTACTCAACAATAAATTAAGCTTCACCTCACCAAAGCTACCACCTAAAGAATTATAGCAAGCTAAGTTACACTAATGTGTTAAAAGTAGCTTAACTACATCAGAAGCTACTTAACGTTGTACCAAGCTAATGTCAATTCAAAATGAGTCTGATGCACTGGTTAAAACATTTATTAAAGATCAGCCAATGACATAACACAGTGTAAACATTGTTTTATGATTAGCATAAAAAAACTGAAGTATTTACTAGTAGACAAACTAGTAAACAATCTGCTGTTATTAGAACCAAATTAAAGGTACTGTGTAGTGTTCTACACATCGAGACATGGCTATGAGTTTGCATTCAATGGACATCTCTAGGGAAAACAAAACCCTACAAAAGGCATCTTATTTCTTTAGGGTCTCCCTTAGAGAAAACTTCTTCAGACCTCAATTAAACAGTCGATTCAAGTAACAAATGAAACTGTTTACAAAAAGGTGAAAAAATAAAGAAGCTAATTAAGAGATATATATACATTTATGTCTCACTGTATAATTTAATTTCTACCTACATATTTATTCATTGTATTTTGGGGGGTAATTAATTGAATGCTTATTTATTTATTGAGCATGTATTTATTTATGTATTTATTTTTATATATGGGAGAGCTGTTCCTCCATACCTAAAAAATCTTATCTGTGCAAATAAGCCTTAAAACAGATTTATGTAAACATCCTGTCTGGTAAATTAGGCCATGAAAATACAATATCTAAGTTTGGCTACTGCTCTCTAATGAGAGTATCTTAGTGGCACTCATCAGATTTAACTATCTGGAAATTAAAGGCGCCAATAAAGTTAAAGCTGATATATTTTTCTCATTTTTATTTCAAAAAATTGACTGCAGTTGCTTGTTTTAATGAGTGTTTGGCTATGTAAAACAAATGGCTAGTCTTGGCCACATGAGCTCTCTATGGCCAAGAACCGAAATTTGAACACATACTTTTTATCAGAGGATTCAACAAGTTTCAAAATCTCTGAAGATAAGGCGCTCTGCTCCTGTCTCCTCCTCCATCCTGTGTGTCTGTGGCTCTGTGTGTGTCATTCGGCTGTAAAAAGTGCGGAAAGCCTGAGTTCCTTTAAATCCACATTTGTTTAGGGATTGCCTTGACTATTCTAGTTGTTCAACAAAAACGCTGTTTTTAATATGTTTCTGCATTTTTTATTTCATTTTATTTCCTACTTGCTTTGATTCTGATTTAGTATTTTTAATCATGACACTTGCATTGAGAGGCTATACAAATAAATTTGCCTTGCCTTGCCTTGTGGGTGTCATTCATTGAGTTCCAGCAGTGCGCATGTTTCATACAGACAGGAGAGGCAAAATAGAGGTGAATGTCCAACGAATAACTCCGATTATTGTTATTTTTAAAAATAGAAAACCTGCTTTCATTACTTAGTTATGCCCTGGATTTTGTAGCGTTTGTGGACGCTACGTCGCTACTTGATAAAAATAATAACGTCACTACTGGGAAGTTACTTGATAAATAAAGCAGCGACGCTACGTCAAGCTACTGGAAAATGTAGTTAAACTAATAGCTTCGCTACATGTAGCGGCGCTACTGCCCATCACTGGACATGACACAGGAGAATTAGTCTAGAGTGTACAGGCACGGCTGAACATTCAAAACCTGCAATTTGGTTGTGAATTAAACATAAAATGAATCTGCAGGCCGCTGCCGTTTTGCTAGATGTAAGCCAGAATCTAGAAGATGTTGGTGAGAAAAGTGGAGCTGTGGCCGAGAGCAGTGGAGGAAACCTGGAGGAGAGAATCGAAGAATTGAAAAATGCATTTTAATTAAGCAATTTAAGACACCTGTTAGGATTATCATCTTGAAAGAACTGCCAAATGTCATGTAAATGTCTGGCCAATGGTCATAAACGAATTGAATGTTGACATCTGGCTGCAAAGTCCCTCGTGTGACTTGCAGAATGCCTGTTGTCCGATCAATGGTAAATATATTTCGATGGACCTATTAGAATAGTTTTAACTCATTCATTGCCAGCATGTAGCCTAGCTTACTTTAAATTACCCAATAGGAGCAATACTGATTGTCTGATAAACACATATTAAATAAATACTCTAAATAAATATTTGAAAGCTGAGTAAATTTATTAGATGTTATATTGGCTCATTTATTTTCAGGCTAATTTTAATGTATTTTAATTTGTAAGCAGTTTTTTCAGACTCTGAAAATTGTTTCAGCTGTTTCTATTTAATTAATTAATTGAATTTGAATGATTGAATGATTCAGATATTCATTTGCAAGGTTTTGTGAGGTTTTGTTCCAAATCTTAATGGATTCATTGCCAAAAGATTTTCCAAATTCAAATCAAAGAAGTGTCCTACTATGACTATAAAGCTGATCCCAGTGGGAAATTTATCCCTAACTATGTAGGGGCAGTGATAGCCATGCCAGTCCAGGGACTGACTGCAGTTCTACTGTATGCGGTGCCTTGGTCAAAGACCAACGTACCTGACGCGTAACAACCATACCAAGCATATTGCTTTAGGTTAATAGACCATATTAATTAGGCTATGAATGCTTCCAAAAAAAAAAAAAATCCACCATCCCCCTTCATTTTTTTCACTTCACTACTGTATTTATAGTAAAGAGAATTGGTCCTAGCACTGATCCCTGTGGTACTCCATAGGTAACCCTGGAGCATGAGGAAGATTTGTGATTAATGTGAACAAACTGAAATCTGACAGATATTTAAACCAGTTTAGTGCAGTTCCTGTATTTCCTACACTAAGTTTCAATCTTTTCTAAAAGAATATTACGATCAGCTGTATCAAATGCAGCACTGAGATCTAACAGGACAATTACAGATACAAGTCCATTATCTGAGGCCATGAGAATATTAGTAGTGACTTTCACCAGATGTGTTTCAGTGCTATGATGAGCTCTTCAAAATGTTCACTATGGTGGAAGTGATCACACACTGATAAAAAGGGAAGATTAGATATAGGTCTATATGTATATATTGGATGTAGGAGTTCGCCCTGAAATCGAATATTGACGGTTTCAAGCCCCAACTCCGACTTTCAGTGTTGTGTCCTTGGGCAAGACACTTCACCTGCATTGTCTACTGATGGTGGTCAGAGGGGCCGGTTATAAAAGCCAGTGTACAGCGCAGCTCCCTGCTTCTGTCAGTGAGCCCCAGGGCAGCTGTAGCTGATCTACAATGTAGCTTGCCACCATCAGTGTGTGAGTATTGTGTGATTGAGCTGGGTGAATGAATGTAGTGTAAAGTGTGTGTGTTTGGTTTAATACTCCTGACTTGAATAAAGTGCTATATAAGTACATCCCATTTACCATTACATAGCCTCACCTATGACATACATAGTCCAGCGTTCTACATCGTAGAACTGTGACACCTCTGCAAGTACCTCTGTATAATGACTGGCTCTCAAAGGGTGCTCAATTTCCCTCCAACAAAATTCATAAGCTTCAAACTCCCATATTCAACTGTACCTCATAGGTCACATCAGAACCTCAGAGGATCGGAAACTTTCCTTAAGTTTACAGGTAGAAACAAAAACAGTTGGTTCACAATTTTAAAACAACACTCTGTGCCTCAATGAGTTCATCCAGGACTCATATCAAATCAAAAAAACAAGTATACACACACCCCCCTTCTCATCAATAACCCCATGCTGCACATTAACACCATCGCTCTGATGTCCTAATGAATGATTGGGATCCCAGTACAGTTATTAACCATGTTATTCAAGTCAGTCAGAGCCTATTCAAACCCACTTATCAAAGTCCACTCTCTGGTTGTCATCAGCCAAATTTTTCATTTTAGAAAATAAGGATTAGTACAAATCTTAAAGAAGATACAATTAGGGCTGAGACATTGCCAGCCTGTCCTGGGAAAAGATATAAAAGCTCAAGGATTGCTAGAAATACAGCCTGAAAAAAAAAACATAGTCAAATAAAACAACCTCATGATCCCCCTTAAATGGGCCTTGAACTATTATGCCTGCACACTGTCAGCTTCATTGTCACTATGTATATGCAAGTAAGGCAAAAGTAAATGGCCTCTAAGGTTTGTTACCTAGAACGGCAATTGAACGGTTCATCAATTAGTCTATAGTGAATCATGACATTTAGGAGAATTGGTAGAATTCAAAGTCATACAAAGAATATTAGCAATAATCAGATGAATAATGACAAATAAGTAGTTGTACTGGTTGGACATGGAGCGTAATCAATAATGTGCTCAGGGATTGTCTAGGCTGCATCACATACACGGTTAAAAATAAATGAATAAAAACTGGAGGCTGAAACCCAGGGTAAGGTCAAGACGAATTTGTTTAAAACTCTCCGGCTTTATTTATAAAAGTGAACCCAGCTAATCTGCTGAGTACCTTACTGTATCTTGGCCATATCCGCTAAGATATGGTATTGCTTTGTCCAACACCAGCTCGAAGTGTGATTCATCCTGTGTTACATCAGTCTCCAATGTGATCATAACAAAAAGATGGAACTGCTTTTAAATTAAAATCATATAATGTCATCCAAATTTTTCATTTCCCCACCTGGGATTTTATTTTCCCAAAAAGTAGAAGCACTCATCCTGCTTTAATCTGGACTTTTTGAGCTACAGTCTCTCAGCACCACACCAATAATCCCCTAGAAACACAGCCTGTCAATAATTACTTATTAAAGGAATAGTACACTCATGAAACATGATTAGCCTTTCATATTATGCCTGCACACCAGGGGTGTGAACAAAATAATCGCGGATGATGATGTACTTTTTTTTTGATATCTAAAATGCATCTGGAGATCTGGCATCGATTCTGATGCCAATTATCAATTCTGACATTCAAATAATGAATAAATAAGCCCCGAGGCAGAAAGGTCCATAAAGCCAAAAACAAGTGCAATACAATTCCAGTCCATAGATGCCGCTGCAAATGTGTTGACGCGACAGTGTCCTGTGTGTCAGTAGCATCCGGCATTCTCAAACGAAGTCATGGAGGAGAAAAATATTTTAGAAGCCTGATAATTCAAGTAGTCGTGATAGCATTTTCCAGGTCCAATCCGCATGCTAGAATCGCGATCGCGGCTGTGAATCGATCAATCATGACTTCTTTGGCAATACCAACGGGATGACTAGCACACTGTCAGCTTCATTGTCACTATGTATATGCAAGTAAGCTGAGTAGAAGAAATTTCTAACTTTTACATTTACCTACATTATGCAATTGAAAGTTCAACAACGAAAAGAAAAATGCTCTCATGACATTTAGGAGAATTGGAGGATTCAAAGTCATACAAAGAATATTAGCAATGCCCAGATGAATAATGACAAATAAGTAGTTGTTGGTCTGCATGGAGCGTAATCAATAAGCTCATGGATTGTCTAGGCTGCATCACATACACGGATGAAAATAAATGAATAAACACTGGAGGCTGAATCCCAGGGTAAGCTCAAAACGAATTTGTTTTAAAACTCTCCGGCTTTATTTATAATTCTGGAACCCAGCTAATGTGCTGAGTACACTTACGGTACATTGGCCATATCAGTATGGAAGATATGGTATTGCTTTTGTCCAGCACCAGCTCGAAGTGTGATGCCTCTGTGTTATATCACCCCTCCATTATTTGATCATAACAAAAAGATGGAACTGCTTTTAAATTAAAATCATATAATCTCCCCACCTGGGATTTTATTTTCCCAAAAAGTAGAAGCACTCCATCCTGTTTTAATCTGGACTGTTTGAGCTACAGTCTCTCAGCATGACAGGCAATAATCCCCATTATTAAGAGGTGTACTATTAGCCGATTAATGACCACTCTAGCACATTCTGTTTTGGTGGGGGTAGTGTCGACACAAAGAAGTACATTACAACTTACGAAAGAAAACTGCTCCGGTCTTGTCAAAGCCTCTTCAAGTTGGAGCATCTTAGCAACATATTTGACAGCTTTACCTGTGGTGGTCAGAAGAATCTGTTATTTGCCTATATTTTACATCTACGTGTGCCATGTTTGCTGTGTAAGCAGAATCTGTGTGTGTTTATTTTTTTCTAATCATTTATTTCACAAGCACGAATGATGGCACAGATTTCAGCAAGAAGCGAGGACGATGAGGGTGGGATAATCTCAGCCTCCAGGATGTGCCAATTGTAGCCGGCAGCAGGGCTAGGTTTGTCAGAGGAAGAAACAACAGCATAAGATATAATGCCTGCTCCTCCTGGAATTACATATTTATGACCGTCTGTAAAAAATGTCAGGTGCCCCCAGAATGGGGTCTCTTTAAACTACAGTGGCGTTGGGTGTAGGAGTTTGCCCTGAAATTGAAGGGTTGATGGTTCAAGCCCCAGCTACAGCTTTCAGTGTCGTTTTGTCCTTGGGCAAGAGGTGGAAGTGGTCAGAGGGCCAAGTGGCACCAGTGGTGTGTACGGCAGGCTCACTTCTGTAAGTGAACCCCAGGGCCGCTATGGCTACAATGCGGCTTGCCACCATCAGTGTGTGAGTGTGTGTGTTAATGACTGAATGTAGGCCAAGTCTCCTGACTTGAAAAAGCGCTTTAAGTACAGTCAATTTACCATTTACTGTGACTAGAATCAATACACCAGATACCAGAAGGCCGGAAATACCGGTAGTACCTTTTTCCCTCAGTCTTTTCAGGTGAGGTACTGTGGTTGATGTACTGCCTTATCAGTCTTCATTACTAAAATTTACAATAGGCCCCACAATAAAATAGTGAACCAAAACGTGACCAAAAACAGCAATTTATACTTTTTAACAATATACTACAATTATACTAATATAGAATTCAGACTCTGTCATGAATTTGTTTTTATGTTTTATGCATTAGAGATTGTCTGGAGTCATTTAGGAGTTTTGTATGTAATGAAAAATAAAGATCAACTGCTTAACCCATTAGAAGCATATATTTTTTAGAACATTAAATTCATTTAAACAGCACTGATGTATAAATATGTGCATATAAGCAAAGGCCTCATGAAAATTTGTTCCATTTTCAATGATTTATTTGGAAAATATAGACATAGGTTCATTGTGATTACCGTATTTTCACGACCATAAGGCGCTGTGATCACTCCTCTAAAACAGTTTATTGACTCATAAATTCAAACTTCAAATGCAGAAATCTGCCGGCAGAATAATATGTTCGCAGAATTTTATTATCCTGCTGCCTGCAGTTTAGATTATTTAGATGAAAAACACCTACCAGCTGCCGCTGGATGAACCGCCAGGAGACCCGGCCAGAGGCTGCTGTTGAATGGGATTGCTGCTGACAGCTGCACCGCTGTATGTGGGGGTCTGAGCGGCTCTGACAGAACTAATATTACTATGAAGGATGGTAATCTGGATGAACTGACTGCAATGATTAAGTTTATAGGTGGCCTTTCTCACTTAAAAACATATTTAAACTACTTTATTCCCACTGATCACAGCAGATACAGCTGCAAGGCAAAGAAAGGATAGAGTAGTTCCGCCCAACCCGCGTGCAGTCAGACACACTTTTGCACCCGGCGCCCAGCCAGAGCAGCAAAGCTGCTTCAGCTGGCTAGCGTCTCAGAACTAACTGGTACAAGCAGCAAAAATGAAGCAGCAGACGCGTGCGTGAACACGCTAGCCTTATTTCTTTGAACGTCGGTTCACACCGCATGTCGCAGCGGTTGAAGTTCCTTTGTCAGACCTCCCGTAATAACAGCAAGCAAGCACAGCGTTCATTTGGCTCCCCATGTTTTCATTACATCGGCTGTGAGATGGGCACACATGGAGTCATACACATTAACAGCGATGGTGATGAATGGAAAAATACCACCTGGTCTCCTTACATTCACCTCCCTCAGCCACTTTTTCATCATCTCCTCAATGAGGAGATGAGGAGTTCTGCATATACACATACCTGTTCTTTATACACAATTCACGCCCACACTTCCCCCTTTTACATTTCATGGTGGTCTCCAACAACGCCCCTCGACAGTAACAACATTGAATATAGGCTTAATCACGGCATCTATAGGGCCGCGCCGCACATTTTGAGGAAAAAAAAGATGTTTATATGCGCCTTATATAGTCGTGAAAATACGGTAGCATAGGTTGACACTGAACTGGTTTCGGTGCCCATTATCTTTCGGCCACCCCTGATTGTACAACGGTCCCCTGTGATCATTTCCTAAAATTTTGCTCAACATTCTTGTTTCAATTTGAATTTCTAGCAAATTAAGCATAGCATTAGGAGGCCACAATACAGTTAGAACACTTAGATCAGTTAGATCAATCAACATTAAAAAAGGCTGATTTTTCGGACAAAAAGGATCATGACACTAATGTCTCACTTTTGTCATTACCTGAAACTTGGCATCGCTCTGCATCATTTTGTCACACACGTTTGTAAATAAGAAGAGATCAGCGTCTCCATTTTATGATCAAAAACTCCACCAATGGTGAGTAGGGTTGGTATACTGCCACAGCGTCCAGGCAACATTTCCCACAAACGTAAACACAGTCCTCCCCCACATTGTTGAGCTCTGCTTACAATGCCTCTGTCCTCTCGATTACATGGTAGCAGCTGAAGTTGAACAGTAGAGTCCAGAATGTTGCCATTTATCCATGATTCGGTGAAAAAAAAACAGCATTTACTCACTGTCTTGTTCACAGTGCTCAGCCATTGTACGTGATCTATTTTTTTATCCAGTGATTGCACATTGACCAGCAGGATGGATGATATGCCTGGGAGAGTTAGGTTAGCAGGTAGCCTTGCTTGGACACCTCTGTGCTTGCTTCTTTTCTGCTTCCACTTTTCTGACGCCTTCTTACTTTAGGAGGTGCAGCTGGCAAGCTCGGTGTTATCTCAGGTTGCCAGAGTAGCCCAAGCTCCTGTCTCTTTTGTGTAATCCTAAACGCTGCAAAGCTTGCTTTTGCAGATGTATAAAAGACCCTATCGGTTATACTTAAGAGACAAACACGTAACATTTTTGGACAATTTAAACAACACCTCACGTTTTTATCCTTCATCTTTTGTCACGTTATTTCTACTATATTACATTCTAACTCTGCAATGCTCCCAACGAAAGCCTCCAGCACATCTTGTCAGGCTGCAAAGTGGCCCTCTCACAGGGCCGCTATAGATGGCGCCACGACCAGGTCTTGAGAAAGCTAGCCGAAGTGCTGGAGGAGCGCAGAAAGGGTAGTAGAACACCATCGCCAGCAGAGGACCCCACCATCTTTGTCGCGGAAGGAGGAATCAGAAGCTTCAAGCAAAGAGAAACCTCAAGGCCCTTCACTACTGGCTAGGAGTGGAGCATGAAGGTTGACCTGGACAGGAAGCTTCAGTTTCCCACAGAAATCACCACCACATCTCTCCGACCAGACATTGTGGTGTGGTCCATAAAGGCAAGAGCGGTAGCCCTCATTGAGCTCACTGTGCCAATGGAGGAAGGGATCGAAGCTGCCTTTGAGCGAAAAAAGGCCAAGTATTCAGAGCTGGCTGCGGAGTGCCGGGAGGCGGGCTGGAAGACTACCATCTACCCAGTAATAATAATAATAATACATTTTATTTGTATTGCACTTTACATTTAAAAAAAATCTCAAAGTGCAGTAGAGGTCGGATGCCGAGGCTTCACAGGGTTGTCGACCATACGCCTCCTGAAAGACGTAGGAGTCATGGGAGGAAGGCTGAGGAAGGCAACAAAGGAACTGGCTGAGGAGTAGAGGTGAGTATTGCCATGAGTGTTGCTTAATCGATACATGTCGCGATACTTCTGAGTCACTTGATACAATATTATCAATGATATTGCAGTATCACTATATATTGCCATATTATTTTCCCAGCTATCAAAATAAATTGATGAGATAAAACAGCAAGTGCTGCATATTTTCATCAGAAAATATTGATTAGGTGGTTATTATCAAATGTTGTTTGGGGTTTTTCTTCCACTGTGACTGCCTCTCAAATACAGATTTGGTGCTGCACGCACAGTTAAAGAGCTCCACAGCTTTCTGCCAGGGTGGTGGTGTAGAGGGTAGCCCATTTTCCCATCAATGTTTTATGTAACCATTTTTTTTTAAATCGATACTAAGAAGTGAAAGATCGATATTATATTAAGCAGCCGAATATCACGATATATCAGCCAAAACGATTATTTCCCACACCCCTACTGAGGAGGCGGAGAAAGGGAGCTTTTGGCTCTGGCTGCGGAGGAAGGACAGAACCTGGGGGAACAACACCTAACCCCCAGAAAACAGTTGCAGGGGATAACATCTTTCAGCTGCAGGGGGTGACAGGGAGACGTCCCTGTCACTGCCCCGCCACCAGGAGACGTTCCAGGATTAAAGGGGTGAAACGTTGGTGAATGGTGGTTCCTGGCTGATGACCCTGCAGCTGACCCATGGGCACCGGAGGAGGTGCGACAGGCAGAAATGCCAAGCGGGATTTAACACCCTCCTGTATTATCCTAACTGAAAAAACTTTGTCTTATTTCTGCATTTCTCTAACTAAGTCACAACCACAAGCATTTCCTGATCGGTTGCCACGATATGATTGCACAGGTCAGTTTTTTCACTTTCAGTAGAGGAGTAGTGACTGCTCTTACCATGAGGAATTCTTAGCTAGTCGCCTCACCGCTCTTCCCCATGTGGTTTACATAGGAATACTATGTAAATCCACCATAGTGCGGACACCTCATTCGGTGTGAATGCACCTTTAATGGACCAATGTAGGCCATAGAAAGAAAATAAGAAATCTCCAGGTTTCTAGTTTGGTAGGCTTGGCTGCCTTCTCCAGAGGCAAAGTTGTGGACACTGCCTTTGTACTATAAACCAGCTATGACTTGTTCCCCCTCCTGTTTGCTTTTGTTAAGTGTTGTTAAACTGTAGCTAGACTGTTATTTTCCTCCATCTTTAGACTTCCCAGGCCAAAACAGAATGCTTTGAAGGTAGAATTACTTCCTAAGGTATTATCAGTCCATCTCGAGGACATAGTTTGTGTTCTGCCGATTCTGGTAGAAATCCCAAAGACACCATTTAGGCAGTAAACAGTTGGGATGACCACTCTAAACCTTGTTTCTTCCAGCTGACCATCATCTGTGAGAAGAACCACTTTGAGATTTTTGTGAATGAGAAGAAGACCCACACCTACAACTACCGCTTTAAAGAGCTGCCTAAGATCAACAGCCTGGAGATCGATGGAGATGTCCTGCTGACTTCTGTGATTGTTTAGATTCTATGTTCAGTAAAAGAAACAAACCTCTCTGCTCCTAGCAAACTTAGAAAAGTTTGAATTTCTGGAACCTGCTGGTGTTCAAGTTGCAGTTTTCCATTTACTGCCCTCTAGTGGTCTATTTGTAGACAGAAACCAATAAAATATAACCTAGATCTATTAGCTAAATAAATCATTTAACCATCCATCTAGAGATTTTTTAACCAACTATTCCATCTGTATTAAGCTTGTTTTGGTTTTTCATCTTGATTGAGTTTGTTTTAGCTGGTTTATACTCTTTTACTTAATTTGCTCTTATTTTGATTAAATGTTATCAGCCTCTGATAGATATGTTAAGGTTTTAATTAAAGCAAAGAAATACCAATATTAAGGTGTACCTTCAGTACGCACACATGTATAAGGGCTTATTACTCCTGTGCAAATCAATAAATCATGTTAAGGACCCACCCCCCCCTTGTTGATTTTTCATTTTGTTGAACTGATGAACATCAGAGGCCTGTATCATGAAGCAGGATTACTGGGTTAGCAAGACAAATTTAAGTTTAACCCTGACTTTTCAGGGTTAAAGCTGGACTACCAAGGCTAGTCACCATGGTAACATACTCTGAATAGCAAATCTGCTCCAGGTTAGGCTAGCTTTCATCCTAGGATTGAGGATTGATCTGAATCCTAGAAAATGCTTAACCCAGCAACCAATCAGCTGTTCGTGAAATTGTGACGTGCCGTTTCATTGGAAACCTGATTTAATCCAGAGCGAAAATATAACTTAAAACAAACTCACAAAAAAACAATTTCAAAACAAAAACGCAGTTAAAACAAAATATGTTCTCTACATAATGAATAGCTCAGTGCCCTGGAGGAACAAAGTCACTTTTTGCACTCGAGAGGGTTCCTTTTAGCGTACTTTTAGTTAATCGATGTTGCAACGGCAGCATGGCGCAGTGATGTGTTTTGCCATGACCGTATGCTTGGTTCTCATTTCCACATAGATTTTTGAATATGCAAGGCTAGGAAGGATCCTAGTCCAACCCCACACAGGAATCCAGCTCAATGTTTGATGTGCGTGACTTCATTTCTTTACCACGCCCTCCAGAAACACTAAAACAACCCATCACAAGCAATACTTTTTCTGAAGGTGAAAGTTGCAAATTTTACTTGGTAACTCATGTTGTATCTCAGCAAACTGCTCCTAGAGCTTGAGAGTTACACATTTCAAATTCAATATTCAGAGACTAAAAGCATTGGGGATCAAAAGTTATCAAAAAACTTGTTCTGCATCGAAGCATGTTGGCATGGTAAAAATGTCAAAATTGGACTCCTCGCCATAAAACTAAATACGCAACCATACTTTCACTCAGGATTATGAACTCTGGTACATATACTTATTTCACCAAGACCTATAAAGAGGTCTTTTGGAGCCAAGGTACAAGCCCCACAGGAAATCTGCCATTTTTGGTCAATACAAGTTTGCAGGATTATTTCGTTAGATCACTTTTGTCCAAACAACTGAGATAAGGCAGTGAGCACAGCATCTGTCAGAAAGAAAAGATCTGGGCTCAGTTTTGCCTTTTACTGTAATGCAACCGTTCCTGAAAAAAGCTTAGGTTGTGCCAAACTCATAGTACCATCTAGTAGTGAAATGTGATGGTTATGGGTTGGCTGGAAAGATGCATTGGATGTGACAGTAAGTGGCTTTGGCATTGTGTCAGAGCTTTATTGATGATTTAAATATGAAAACCTTAATGTTTTACATCAACTAAAAAGGTTCTGTGAAGTAAAATGAGCGTTGAGAATCGATACGCAAGGAAGAAGTAGTTTTATTTTACTCTGCTGAGAAGAACAACACTCACAGTTGAACTGTTAGTAAGGCTCTGGTGGGAGGGTTTCCCACCCCACCCCTGCATATCTCACCCACAAACATTCAGTTTTCCCAAGAGAAACAATTTCGAGTTCATTAAACACATACATTTTTCGCTAGTCAGATAAAAACATCTCAAAGCAGCTGTCTCTTCTGTTCATGGCATTAGGGAGTCTTAAACACCTTGAAGGGCATGTATCTATATTTCACCATTGTCTAAGGTTAGGAGGCAACTGCTCTCCTTCATCTCACTCCCAACTCCCCACATAACTTCCAGCATAGACAAGTTCAATGTTACTTCTAATTGACTGAGGAAAGGCACTGTCTAATATCTCATCTCACAGTTCATTAAATGGTTGCCTTGAAGTTGTGGTCATCTCAGGACTGGGCTCGACATAGAGACAGCTAAAGACGGATATACAGGGCTGGACAGGGCTAAAGACAGAAAGAAAGTGCTGGACAGAGCTGAAAACAGAAAAAATGAAGAGAGAGACAGAAATGAACTGCAATAGAGCTGAACATGGACAGCCAGTGCTGGACGGAGAGACAGCTGAAGACAGAGACATCTGAAGATAGAGAGTGCTGAACATAAAAGAAATTACAGGATTGAACAGAAATGGAGCGAAGACTGAGAAAGGGCTGGACAGAGAGACAGCTGAGGACAGATAGAAAGCTGGACAGAGAGACAGCTTAAGACAGGGTCACATCTGAAAACAGAGACAAGACTGAAAAGTGAGGAGTTTGAAGACAGAGAGACAGCTGCAGACACAAAGATGTCTGACAGACAGACATCTGAAGACCGGAAGATAGGGCTGGACAGACAGACATCTGAAGACAGAGAGACAGGTCTGGGCAGAGAGACAGCCGCAGACAGAGACAGGGCTGTACAGTGACAAAGCTGAGAGATAAGAGACAGGGTTGGACATTGACGGGGTTGAAGAGGTAGAGACAGGGCTGGACAATGACGGAGCTTATGACAGAAAGCAGGGTTAGACAGTGAAGGAACTAAAGGTAGAGAGCAGGGCTAGACAGTGACTGAGCTGAAGACAGAGCCAGGGCTGGACAGAGAGACAGCTAAAGACACAGAGCCAGGTCTGGACAGAGAGACATGTGAAGACACAAAGACAGGACTGAACAGAGACAGGGCTGGACAGTGATTGATTTAAAGACAGAGAAACAAAGTGTCACCATGACAGATCTGAAGACAGAAAGACAGGTCTGGGCAGAGAGACACCATGGACTGACTTTATTGGTCCATTTTTTCAGTTACAATAAACATGCATAATTAAATTAGATAGATACAATCATACACAACAGTCTCAAAGCCCAAAAAAACAAAGAACAAAAAACAAAAGAAAAAGAAATAAATAAACACATAAATAAATAAATGAATAAATAAGAGCCCATACCCTCAAAAACTTAGAATAAGCATATCATCATCTATTCGACACAAAACATCTCCAACTCCCCAAATAGAAATAAACTCATTCAGGTCTGACACCATCTTATAATAAGCAAATTCAGTCCTGAGACGTGCAGCCACCAAACCTTCTAAACATCAGCTCAGCTTCTGCAGAACCTGCCCCTTCATTTTATTCCTCCTGCTCAACCAAATGCTCATTTTAGCCTGTCCCAACAAAAAATTAACCAAACAAATTTTTTCCTTTTGTGCTGCCGAGTATCTGGGCCCAAAAATAAAAGAGACAGCCGCAGACAGAGACAGGGCTGTACAGTGACAAAGCTAAAGACAGTGAGAGATAGGGCTGGACAGTGACAGAGCTGAGAGATAAGAGACAGGGCTGGACATTGATGGGGCTGAAGACAGAGCAGGGCAAGACAGTGACAGAGTTAAAGACAGAGACAGGGCTGGACAATGACGGAGCTTAAGACAGAAAGCAGGGTTAGACAGTGAAGGAGCTAAGGGTAGAGAGCAGGGCTAGACAGTGACTGAGCTGAAGACAGAGCCAGGGCTGGACAGAGAGACATGTGAAGACACAGAGACAGGACTGAACAGAGACAAAGCTGAAGACAGACAGGACTGGACAGTGATCGATTTAAAGACAAAGGAAAAGGGGTGGACAGAGATAGAGACAAAAAAACAGGGCTGAACAGATAGACTACTGCAGACAGAGAAAAAGGTTGGAAAGGCATGAAGCTTAAGACAGACGGACCGAACTGAACATTAATTTTGGGCAAAAAAGTATTTAGTTAGCCTCTAATTGTGCAAGTTCATCACAGGCACAATACAACTATGAAAGGGAAAATGAAAAAAAGAAAAACAGCAAGTCATATTGCAAGATGTTTTTTTTTTTAGATTATGGAAAAAAAAAATTAAAAACACCAGCAAACAATCAAGATTTCTGGCTCTCACAGACCTGTAAATACTTCTTAAAGAAGCTGTTCTGCCCTCTACTCATTGTCTGTATTAAGGACAGTTGTTTGACCTCAATATCTGTATGAAAGACACCTGTTCAAAGCCCCAGTCAGACTCCAAAGTTGACAATGGCCAAAACCAAAGAGCTGTTAAAGGACACCAGGTAGACTACAATTGTAGACCTGCACCAGGATGAGAAAAGTGAATCTACAACAGGCAAACAGGTTGGCCTGAAAAAAAAAAAATCAACAAGCAATTAAAAGAAAATGGAAATCATACAAAGTCAATTTTAAGCTAAAACCTCCTCCCATCAGTGAAAGGAATGGAGATAAGACATAGCTAGGTCTTCTAGCATGACAATGATCCCAAACAGAGCACTTCAGGAATGAAGTGGCTTTGTAAAAAAGGATGTCAAGATCCTGGTGTGGCCAAGCTAATCTCTAGACATAAACCCTACAGAAAATATATAGAGGGAGTTAAGAAATAGCCCCGAAAACGTCACTGCTCTAGAGGAGCTCTGCATGGAGGAATGGGACAAAACACCAGCTACAGTGAGTACAAACCTGGTAAAGACTCCCGGGAAATATCTGACCTTTGTTTTCCCAATAAAGACTTTTTAATTTAAAATATATTAATTACAAATCTTATAATGTGATTTCCTGGATTTTGTTTTTCATAGCTTTTCACAGTTAAAATATATGATAAAAATTATAGATATCATCTTGCAGGCAGCATGAATGGTCAAGAAGGATGAGAGGTACGTATATCACATCTGAGCAGCAGTGTGTGTTCATGTGTGGGTGCAAAGTAAGTCCATGTAGCACTGTTCCCAGGGTCAATGTCCTTGACAGATGTAACAGTTCGTCAGCCGACCAACAAGGCAGCTTCACAGATGTCTTGAGGGTCCGGAGGAGGTCAGAGGGCAGAACCTCATGTTTACATTTCATCCTGGTAGGCTCGACTAGATAAAGGCCTCTCAAGGCATACATTGGGCCCCTGATTTTACGTTATTACATCATGTTCTACTCACCCATATGAGTTTGTGTCATTTGGAGCTGTTCTAAAGATATTCAGTTAGGTTATAGCTGATGGTTGATAGCTCTGCAGATCCCCTCATATATGCCGGGCAGACTAACAATGACCAAAACAGCCTCAGACATCTTCCAATAGATATGCCAGGTATCCACCAACCCCAAAACAGCAGAAATCCTGTTATCCTCTTAACATCCACCTCATTTTGGAAAATTCTTGCCTATTTTGCATACCCAAATGGAACAGCAAATAACTGAGGAACTGTAAGCCCAAATTACATTGTGATACATTATTTGTAAGCCAACACCTTGTAATTTCTGAATATATAAATGAAAATTGGGTGAGTAAAACACCCAAGCTGCATCAAGCCCAAACTGCATCAGTTCAAACAAAGTTGCTTTTCTTTTATTCTTAAAAATAATGTCTTTTTTGTTTTACTTTTTTTTAAATGCATTTTTAAACATACAAATACATAATCGAACACCAGGGCTAGGGCAGGTGGCAGGCAGTCATACTAAGGGGCAAGGGCATGAGGAAATATACAATTGGTGGGGACACATGTCGGAAATCTGAGATTCGCAAATATTCAACAGAAACATCTTAAGTAACGCTACTTTAAAAAAGGCTATTTAATCTTTTACTTTATTCCTTTATAAATGTGTTTGCAAAAAATAATGCATTTAAAATTAACATAATGCATTTGTTCATAAGATGTGAATATATCACCAAACAAAATGACTGATGTATTTTATTAAAGCAAAGGGAGATGTCTTTCTAAGGGCTTCAGCCCCTGGGTATATATTTTAGTGTCCTTATTATACGCACTAGAAAATCACCAAAACAATTCAGTGGGCCACACAAGTGCAAAGTTTGATATGTTTTATTTTGTCAAACCTTACAATAATGGTCAAAAAATGAATTTATATAGGTTGACTGACCAGAGGGAGCTGGACAGTGTGGTGAAGAATTATGTGGACAGGATGCTACTTTGAAGCTTTCATCTGGTTCAAAAACGCATTCTAAACCTTTGGCAGAAAATCCATCTATCCTTCCATTTTCAGAAAAATACACCCTGTCCCTTAGTGGGTCGGGAGGTGCAGGGTGGGGTCCACCTTCAGATTGCAGGTGGCCAGTCTGTCCAGACTCCTTGGTAGAAAATGGTCCTTTTTAATTCCAATTTGCAGTGGCTGAAGATCAGAGAAAACTACAGAGTTGTCAATGTTGTGTTAATCTGTTTATAGTCTAAAAAGAGGAGCCAGCAGTTTATTTGAGGAAATAAAGATGCAGAAGTTAATTAGTTGGTTAATTAGTGGTTGTGCAGCAGTCCGCTGCACGGACCAATGCATGCTGCCGCTGCTAAGAATTATAATTATACTTCTCCCTGTGGTTATTAACTAACGCATCAGGAGCGCGACAGGTATCACATCTGTCCATTTCGGCGGTAATCAAAACCATGCAAAAAATAAAAAATCCTTCGGGTGAAAACGACGCCTTCAGACCGGGCTAATTTCAACACAAGTTGTGTTAGGTGACTGTTACTCACACTGACATTTCTCTTTTTTAAAAATCTGAGTAAGTCCTACTGCTGTTTCCAGCCTTTTAGCTGGTGGTGGCATTGTACTGAAATGAGATATAAAAAATATATAAAAAAAACATTTTGGCTAGCGGAGCGGGGCAAACGTTCTAGAGAAAGTTAGCAGTTAAATATTGGATGAGAAGTATCAGCTTCCAAGACTCACGGAAGAGGATTAGGCCACTGAAAAAAAAAAAGTTAAGTGATTTTTACATTTTTATTTCAGTTTAATATTTTAGTGAAAAGTCACTAATTCTGACTTTTATTTTCAGAATTATGACTTTTTTTCTCAGAATTCTGATCTCTTAATCTCTCAGAATTCTGACTTTTTTTTCTCGTGAATTTTGGACTTTAATGTATAAGGCTTGAAGTGAAGGCAGAGATGTGGGAGCATCTGGGCAATTCACTGAGTTGCAAAGATGTGAGTTGTTTGGAGAGGACCAGTGACACATTGGTGGAAAATGACGGAATTAGGCAACTTCTTACGTACGTCTGAGTGGTCCCTCGGCAAATGGAGTGAGCAGAAGGTCATTAAAACAAGAGAGCTAGTCTCTAAAACAGACATGGCTATGGCTGGATGCTAACATGTTTGTTTTTGAACACATACTTTTGTTATGTATTACATTTGTGTTGTGTTTTCCAAATAGCGTGGAAAATGGATGGTGGGTTTATAATGTTTACCTTTTATGAGCATGACATGGAAGCATGTGTAGCGTAAAGCATTACCTCCAACTAGTTAAACTCATAATTATGAAGTTATTCAACAAATTCCTAAATAAAAGTGCAACTTTTATTTTTATTTATTTATTTATTTTTACTCAGATTTGTTGATTACTTTTTCAGAATTAATCAATTCCTTCCAAATTTCCAAATCTGAAGACATTTTATTTTCTAACATTTAGTTTATGTTTAGCAGTACTTCCTGTTATATTTCTTTATAATGATATATTTTTTACATTTTCTTTGCACAGCAAGCTCAGCAGATTTGAAATTGTGTGCTGTACAAGTAGTAAATTCTTACTTAAACATATATTCTTGTTATTTTTGAAGTTAGACCTTCTGTACTTTTATGTATCTGTATAGTACCCCCAAACCACCAAAAAAAAAAAAAAAAGCTGTAAATTGATTAGAAATATTAATCATCTGTCAGATTTTGAGAAAAAAGTCAGAATTCTGAGATTAAACAGAATTCGTGAGCAATTCAGTCAGGTGATTAAAGTTCGAAAGTTCTGAGAAAAGTCAGAATTTGACTTTTCCAAATGGGGCCTAAACTAAAAAAAATTAAAAATCAGTTAACTTTTTCAGTGGCCCTAATCCTCCATTCCTACAAGACTAAGATGACTAAACCAAAAAGATTCAGTTTCTATATATGAAAGTGAAATGACAACAACACGTTATAAATAAGCAATATTCATAGCAGCAATCCCGACAGACAATTTTACCTCATTAACAAGTTTCTGACTTTCTGTATCGCTGTTTCCCTCCCTTCTGAGAGCTCAAACACTCAGCAGTTCACAGAGGGGAGGGGGAGTACAGTGACGTAACGCTATGCTGCGCCTTCAAAATAAAAGCACAGATAGTTAAAAATTGTCAAAATCTAATATTTAGCGGTACAATTTTTGGGGACATATCCACCTGCTTTTATATTGGGGGGGACATGTCCCCCCCGTCCCCCCCGCTTCCTACGCCGCTGCTAAGGAGCATTACAATGCTACAGACATTTCACTATAGGTATTCTCCAAAAATAGACAGAAAGAAAAACTCCCAGGTGTCTGTCCAAGTAAAATGAATTCACAAAAATTAACTGTTACACACTTTTGTTGGGATCTGGGAGAAGTTCCACCTTTCTCCAGCAGAGTTTGCCGTGAATCCTCCTGAGCTGAGCCTTCGACACAGGATCCTGCAGTATACTTCAGACCTTGCCTCAACGCCGCAGTGTTTATCCAGTTTGCTTAGCACCTGAGCCTAGCTTCTTCTGAGTACCTTCGTTGTTTCTGTTCCCTGGTTGGATTCTAATCCCTCTTTGTCTCTGCTTACAGGAATCCAGTTTCCCCTTGTAAGCTCTGGATGAGCTTAACCTGCCGAGCCTGCCCTCTGAGCCAAACCTGAAGACTGTTCTCTGGATTCTCATGCTGCTCTGGACTAAGAGCTGGAAACCCAAAGCCAAGGTCTGCCCTCACGCTAGAAGCAAGACGCTGAAGCTGTTACTGAACTCTGCTGAACTAAACAGTCTCTTGACCCAACAGTTCCTCTCTCTCAAAGCCAAACCCTCGACTCCTCAAGGTATAAACCAGAAACTCAAACTCAAACTCATCTGCTCCCAAGCTAACTGAACTGTCATCCTCACAGACTCCAGTGAACCTGCCCCCAGGCCTGAACCAGTTCCTGTGTTTAATCCATGTGCTTATGCTCAATAAAACTTGTTAAACTTTTCATCTGTTTCTGTGGTGTTCTGCATACTGGGCTTTTCTGAAACCCATCATGACACACATTTTGGCAATAAAATAATCCCATCTTCCCAGAGTCTCTCTCCTTTTTCCTTCTTGAGCCGTAATGTAAAAATCAACATTTCCATATCGTGGATAAGCTTTATAATATTCACTAGAAGCTTCAGAGTAATCGCTTTCTTGCTTGCAATCATAAATATCTTCGACAGGTATGTGTCTTCATTATTGAGTCCCTCAGGAAGTATTCCAAGGTACATAGCAGGAAATGACAAAATTACGGTTATACCCATAATTTCATAGATTAATCGATTAACGTCCTTCCAGAAGATCTCATGCTCTGGACAGTCCAAAAATATATGGAAATGGCCCACAGAGACCACACCGCACTACCCCAGTAAGAGGACTGTGACCCACCCAGCCTCGATCTCTGCTTTGGCGTAATAAAAAATCTGATTAGATTCTTCCAGCAGAAATCGCACCATGTTAAAGAATTTGTGGTGGACAGAGTGTTCCTCCAAATCTGCATCCAAGCCTCAGGTGAAATTATTACATCTGCTTCCCTTTGCCTCATCTGTTCCTGTTTGGCTATGACACCAATATCAGCTGTTCTGCTGCCATTGTCACGCCAACTGACAAAAAGCACAACAAAAACAGCAAACAGAACCTCTTTCATTCACTTCCATAAACAAAACAAATCTTCAGGCAGACCTGCAGGGGGCAATCAATCATTTGCATTTTGCAACATCACCAACAAAGGACTCCAACCAACTTCCTGTCAAGGGGAGGAACTTCCTGTTAAACAGCCATCTTGAACACCAGTTCAATACATGCTGTGGAGGACAAAGGAGGAAAGTTGCTCAGCAACGCTCTAGGAAGTGGCGCGTGTGAGCTAACACAGCAGGGTCGTTTGGTGCATGGCGCGTGTTTCGCAGCCGCTTGTGGAGAAATTTTCCTGGGCCGTGAGTAGTGAGGAAACAGGAAACGATTCTTGTGGGATGGAAGAGGAAAATAGTGATAATGAAGAAGGTTGGAAGATAGCAACATAAAAAAATTAGAAAAAGCGGAAAAATCAGTTAAAGGGGAGTCCAGTTCAGAACAATCCAGTGATGATCAATCCATACATCTCCACAGCACAACAAAATGAATACAAAGTCATATTCAAAGTTGTTAATCAGGCAGACTCTTTTACAAATTGGAATCCGGTTCACTTAACAAAAACCATAAATAAACTTGTTGGAGAAGTCAGAGATGCCAGAATTCTGTACAGTGGAGACCCCTGCTAATTAACTGCAGAGACAGCGCTTCAGCAAAGGCAAAGCCATTCGGATCAACAAAATTTATGGGATAAGAGTTCAGTGCAGCTTAATGGAGAACAAAAAAGATCAGCAGGGGAGTGATTGGAGGAGTTCCTCTAAAAATTTCTGACAAAGAAATTCTAGAAAAACATAAGCGGTGCAAAAGTAAAAGAAGTAAAACGATTAAAAACAACAAGAAACAGAGAAAGATCTGACAGTTTATCGGTGCTAATTCAATTCGAGGAAGAGCAATTACACCCAGTAAAGTATTCATCGGTTACATCAGCTATAATGTCAAAATCTACAATCCTCCACCATTGAGATGCTTTAAATACAAAAATTTGGACACATAGCAGCAGTTTGTAAAGGAAAACAGAGGTGTGGAAGGTGTGCAGGAGAGCATGAGTACAGAAAATGTGGAAAAGAAGCTCAAATAAAATGCCATAATTGTGGTGGAGAACATACTGCTGCTTATCGTGGCTGTGAAGTGAGCAAAAGGTCTGAGGAAATAAAAAAAATAAAATTTGAGCTCGGAATAACCTATGCTGAAGCTGCAAAAAGGATCCCATCTCAGTCAGGAAAAAACAAACCAACAGTTCAACACACGGCAAATTCCAAACCTCTAGAGAAATGTCCAAAAATTGATGAAGACTCACTAATTGTTAAAAAAGACAAATTTTGTTCTATTCATGTGGTGGAAGTGATTAATTGTACTGCACAGATGACAAAAAAAACGAAAAAATCTAAATAATAGTGAAGGCTGCAGAAAAATATCTGGACGTGAAAGATTTGAACTGGGAGATGGTTGGAAGCATGATGGGAGGACCCATAGGACCATCAGAAACTGGCAGAGGGATCTATGACTTAAAGTTAAAACAAAATTATAAGGGCAAATGTAATTTGGGTATTTATTATGCTCGGATTAAGTTACACAGGCTGTGGCAGAAAAACATCTGACAGCCCCTAGCACTAGCAGTTTCTTTGCTTTACTCAACAGCGCATATCAGTTGGTGGCGGTAATGCACAATTCACAAGTTTGCCAAGTACAGTAAAAACCTCATAAGAAAGTTAAGAAGGAGGAGTTTGAGAGTGGAAAGTTTGAGGAGACAAGCCAAACCAAGAAAACTAAAATCCCTCAGTTCACCGTCAAACGCAACTGGTAGAAGATTTGACTTTCTTGAATTACTCACCTGCTGTTGTGGAAGTGGAAAGAATTCACTTCTGCTTAACCATGTGCTCCACATGCGCAAATGAAAAAGGTTTGTCACAGTTTGCATCTGACCTAGTTTATTTTAATGTTAGTGGCTTTCAGTGAATTATTTTCACTTAATTTGTTTGCCTAGGTTGAAGTCAGAAGTTTATGCTAAGCTTGACGATGCAGCTTATCGTTTAAATTAGTGACTCAAACCAGTCCAATTGTTTGGAACAGCAAACCTGATGGCTTTATTGGATTTATGCTTTTGTTTGACACTCCACTATTTGCATATCTTATTTATTTAAGTTAAATGTTAAACAAGATATTTGTTAATGTGAGATTAATGCTAAAACTTAAAGGTTTATTGGCACTTATGCTGACTAAATGCTAAGGCATTGCTAGTTTGGTTTCATTCAAAGTTAGTTGTTATTAGTGATAAAAATTAGTACTTTATTGATTTTTATTTTTTACATTTGAATGATTTGTGTTTGTTTAAACTTGAAATAACGCAATATCTCCTGTTACTCTTGTGTTCAAGGTTTTCATCCTGAATGGCTGAATGACTGAATGACCCCTTCACCAATCAAATCAAGAAAACAAATTTCAATAAAAAACAAAAAGGGGAAATCCTTGTTCTGAGTTGTTCCTTGCTGACTGGGCTCTTTCAAGTGGAGCATTACTGAGGGAAAAAAATCTACATCACAACAAAAACTTGACAGCCATCAACACCTTTGTTTATAGATGTTGGAGATCAGCCTGCCTTTTTCAGTGTAGTCCTGCTCTTGCTCTGACCGTGACTGGCTGGATGTGCTCTCTTCATCCTCTGACATGGCAGCTGTGGCTTGGAGCTTCGTGCTGCCTGGCTGTGTGTGTTTTCCCTGGACGGGGCCGCCTTTTACAGCTGCTTTTGTATCTCTGCTTCTGTCTGTCCTTGAACTCGTAGTCGGTCCTCAGCAGATGGCCAATAACACACTGAGCCTGGTTCTGCTGGAGGTTTCTTCCTGTTAAAAGGGAGTTTTTCCTCTCCACCGTCGCCAACAAGCATGCTTAGTGTGAGTGGGGATTGCATTTTGAGTCCACTGAGTCAATGCAATCAACTGGTTTTCTTGACAGATAGAAAACTTTGAATCAATTTGACTGTTTGATCTGGTTAAACTGTAAAGTGCCTTTGAGATGACATGTGTATTTGGTGAATTCCTGGCCATATAAATAAACTGAATTGAATTTTCCCCATCGTTGTCTGATATAATCAGCTGAGTTCCTATTCATAGATGTTACTTTTCTGTAAAGTTTGTCGATGATGCCTTTTGTATTTTTACCAGCATGTGAATCCATAAATATTTGTACTTTTCCTGGCTCTGCATCCAAGTCAGGGATTTTGATTTCCTTCCTAAAGACACTTTGAACCTGCAAATAATGATAGAAATCTTCTCTGCCCACCTCATAAGTCTGACACGATTCCTCAAATTTTCTATCCATTTTTAATTATTTTTCAGAATGCAATGATTCCCTGTTTTGTCCATCTTCTATATCTATTTATCCAGACATCCCAACACATACTGTATAGGAAAGTCCAGTAAAGAAACTCAATGTCCTTCCATTTTGCCTCATAGGTCAGGTTACACCCGCACACCAGAGGTCTAATCTGGGCAGACGAGTAATAATCCACCAGGCACGGCAGACCCGTACCTCCCCAATCCCCCGGCAACTGCAGGGTCAAGTATCTTATTCTTGGCCTTTTGTTGTTTTATATAAACCTTGAAAAATGCTTATCCCACTCCCTAAATTGTTTTACTGAAACCTCTACTGGAAGTGCTGCTATTATGTACGATAGTCTTGGAAGGACATTTATCTTTATTGTTCGGATTCTGCTGCCGAAATCAAGTGGAAGCAGGCTCCACCTGTCCAGGTCTTCATATATTTTCTTAATAATTCGTTTGTATTTGACTTCATATAATTGAGCCACATTTTTTGTTAATATAACCCCCAAGTACTCCATTTGCAGTTGATGCCAATTAAATTGGTAGCTATTTATTAACTGTTTTGATGGAACAAAACAGAAGGTCAGAATTTGAGTTTTTTGTATGTTGAGTTTATAACCTGAGAGTCTGCCATATTTTTCCCAAGATGCTCATAAGCAATGGAATACCAGATTCATGGTTTTTAATTACTGCTAACACATCATATAAACATTTTGTTTTCCACATTCCCTATTGTCACCCCCTCCAATCCAGGCTCCTCCCTAATGACGTGAGCCAGCGGTTCTAACTGCTCAAAGATTGAAGGGTAGTGGACACAGAACCCTGCCCTGCCTACATCATTACATTGTAATGCTTATTTGATTCGAAACTGCTACCATTAATTTTAATTCTGTCTTTAGGCGAGGAATACATAGTTTTTATACATAAAATAAATCTATCACAGAACCCAAATCTCTTCATTACTTCAAATAGAAACTCCCATCCTACAGTATCAGAGGCCTTCTCGGCATCTAAGAAGGATTGCACTTGATTTGTCTTTAGTTATATGATCAATAACATGTTTTATGTCTCTAGGTACATATAACACGTCAACAGTATTATCTGGTGTATGGCATTCAGAATATGGGAGACCAACTCTGCCATATTTAAAAATAAATACAGAAATAAATAAATGCTCAATAAATAAATAAGCATACACTTAATTGCCACCAAAAATACAGATAAACAAATAAGTGTAAGTAGAATTTAAATTATACAGGGAGACTTTTAGAATGTATATAAGGTCTTCGTACTTCTAGCTTTTTTATCTATTTGCTCTTTTTGTAATATTTACACCTTATTTATTTTTTTTTGTCCTGCGCTTTCGATGCTTTTGTTCAAGTCTCCTGACTTTCCGAGTCCAGTGGTTTGTTTTTAAACTTTTTTTTTTGGAATGACTATGACCTGGATGACTGAGAATCTTCACCAGCAGACTGGAGGAAATGTATAAACTACAGACAAAAAAGGAAATCTAGGCTTCTGGTTCGGTGGGCTCCGTTGCTCCTCCTGAGGCAGAGTTAATGTTTACTTTTAGCTCCTCCCATTTGACAGTTGAAATGGAATGTTCAGTAGAAACCAACTGATGACATCACAAGGAATATTCAGAAGTCTGTTCCAAACATTCTCCAGCCTTTGTTCGAGACAGACCTCTTTTGAGCGAGCTTGTTCGTTTTAGCTGATATTAGCGAGATATTTATCCCACATTTTACTACTTTTCCAGTTAGAAAAGACAATTTGTTGTAAGTTAGACATGGAGAACCAAAAGATTGTTAGTGAACAGAAATCCTTTGAAGCCAAACTTTCATGGTTAGAAATTGTTGACCTGAACATACAAGTCGACTACAATGCAATTATTTTCCCCATGGGTCATGAGGAGGAAACTTTGACCAAACCTGCAACCAAGGGGCAAGAAAATACCTCAACCGGCCTTGATATTTCCCCCTCAATGGAAGCCCAGCAGGAAACATCTCTACCTGCTAAAGTTGAGAATTTTTCTTCGGTTGAAGCCAAGCCAGGACCATCTCAGATTGTTAAATTTGATTATTCTGGTCTTCTCAAAAGTTTTTCTGAATTATCTATAACAAGCCCTTTACCAAAATCAAATCCTGCGAACCCCAAAACATCTCTACCTGCTAAAGTTGAAATGTCTTCTTCACTAGAAGCCCAGCAGGAAACATCTCTACCTGCTAAAGTTGAGAATTTTCCTTCGGTTGAAGCCAAGCCAGGACCATCTCAGATTGTTAAATTTGATTATTCTGGTCTTCTCAAAAGTTTTTCTGAATTATCTGTAACAAGCCCTTTACCAAAATCAAATCCTGCGAACCCCAAAACATCTCTACCTGCTAAAGTTGAGAATTTTCCTTCAGTTGAAGCCAAGCCAGGACCATCTCAGATTGTTAAATTTGATTATTCTGGTCTTCTCAAAAGTTTTTCTGAATTATCTATAACAAGCCCTTTACCAAAATCAAATCCTGCGAACCCCAAAACATCTCTACCTGCTAAAGTTGAAATGTCTTCTTCACTAGAAGCCCAGCAGGAAACATCTCTACCTGCTAAAGTTGAGAATTTTCCTTCGGTTGAAGCCAAGCCAAGACCATCTCAGATTGTTAAATTTGATTATTCTGGTCTTCTCAAAAGTTTTTCTGAATTATCTGTAACAAGCCCTTTACCAAAATCAAATCCTGCGAACCCCAAAACATCTCTACCTGCTAAAGTTGAAATGTCTTCTTCACTAGAAGCCCAGCAGGAAACATCTCTACCTGCTAAAGTTGAGAATTTTCCTTCGGTTGAAGCCAAGCCAAGACCATCTCAGATTGTTAAATTTGATTATTCTGGTCTTCTCAAAAGTTTTTCTGAATTATCTGTAACAAGCCCTTTACCAAAATCAAATCCTGCGAACCCCAAAACATCTCTACCTGCTAAAGTTGAAATGTCTTCTTCACTAGAAGCCCAGCAGGAAACATCTCTACCTGCTAAGTTGGAGAATTTTCCTTCAGTTGAAGCCAAGCCAGGACCATCTCAGATTGTTAAATTTGATTATTCTGGTTTTCTCAAAACTCTTTCTGAATTATCTGTAACAAGCCTTTTACCAAAATCAAATCCTGCGAACCCCAAAACTTTCAACTCAAAAGTAAACCAACAACCATGTAACCCTCATCCAGCTTACTATCCCCTGCCTTTGACCACACTGGCTCCAAAGTCACATCACTCATACCACCAGCCAATGCCTCTCCAACCCCAAAACCAAAGCACACAAGCCTCTTTTGAGCCTGAAACCCCTCGCTCTCAACGCACAGAGGTCTCCAGGCCGTCACCGATGTCAACCACTTCAACCATCCCCATGAAAACAGAGGGATCTCCACAAACAGAATACCATGGAAGCAGGCGTCCTCATGCAGATGGTGGCTCACACAGATACAGAAAACAGTATAATAATAGAGGCTTCCATGCAAACACAGGTACTCAGCCAAATGCAGGGAATTCAAATAGAAGATTTCCCCCATATGGAAGTTCCCAAGGAAACCAAGGCTTTCATGAAAATCAGGGACGATACCCAAACCAGGGTCAACATGCAAACCCGCGCCCACACCCAAACGCTGGTCGTTATACAAACCCAGGCCAGTACGCAAACCCAGGCCACTACCCACATCCAACCCAGTATGGAAATCCAGGTTCATACCCAAACCCAGGACCTTACACAAACCCAGGCCCCTACCCACATCCAACCCAGTATGGAAACCCAGGTCCATACCTGAACCAAGGACCTAACATGAACCCGGGCCCCCACCCACATCCAGCAACATATGGAAACTCAGGTCATCCCTGAAATACGACCTTCCATACAAACAGAAGATATTAAACTCACAGAGGCCCCTAAAGACTCAAGCAGGCCTCATTACAAGAAGAAGGAACAAGAAAATCTATAGAAAAATTAAGATGCTAAGAAAAAATGAAAAAAACTAAAAATAAAAAAAATATTTTCAAAACAAAAAGGTGGTGGAAAAAATGAAAATAATTTTAAAAAATATAAAAAAATAAATAAAATAATATATATATAGATATGTATATATATATATATATATCTATATATATCTATATATATATAGATATATATATATACGTACATATAAAAAGCAGCCTAGCGTGGGTTCTCTCCGGGTGCTCCGGCTTGCCCCACTGTCCATAAACCTGATGATTAGGTTAATTGGTTTCTATAGAGTGTATTTTGGTTTGAATGCATTGCTGTTTTTCTTTCTCGCTCAGTAATGGACTACGGACCTGTCCAAGGTGTAACCTTCCTTCATGCCCAGTAACTAATGTTAGAAAGTAAAAAGAATTAACAAAAAACAACTAAGACTAAAAATAAAACAACTAAAGGATAACTGGAAAGAAACAAAACAACAGCGAGGAGGGTAAGAGGGAAAGAGGAAATTAAAAATGGGCAAAATAAAGAAAGAGATAAAAATGAAGCATCCAATCAAGTTAAAAACAGCAGAAATGAATGTTGTGCAACTTTAATATATTTACTGCCCATGGTAAATACGTTGAGTTTATTAACAAAAATCTATCAGCTCCATTTCAGAAATATTTCACTTGAAAACCTTTCATTATACTATGGTGATAAGATACTATGTAGAAGACGAACCCACTATTCTCAAACAAGGCGTGAAATAGCTCGTGATTGGCAGCAAAACCACACGTGCCCACGCCAGGCAGATAATTTTCTTACTGAGTATTGGGCCGGAACCACTTCTTTTAAACAAGTAAAAGTCGCTCGTGATTGGTTGGCATATATATATATATATATATATATATATATATATATATATATATATATATATATATATTTATTTATTCATATATTTATTTAATCATATGCTGTGTATTTATGTTATCCTACACTACTACACTATTATTAGGCTACCATCAAGGACATGAATGAATTTATGCAGGAAATGAACATTTGCCAGGAAGCTGTTTATGCAAAGAAAGAGCTTTATTTAAACATAAACACAACAACTATAACCGTAGCGAGGATCTGCCCACACATGCGTATCCAAAATTACAACTCATGTGAGCGGTCCGTTTGCTTCACGCAGGGCTGGAGGTAACTGGCAGCATTCCCTCCTAGGCAGCTCCGATGTGCAGGCATACTACTGTCGCACGTGGCCTTTACGCCGGCATACAAGGCACCTGCCGGGACTGCAGCTTAACACAGAGTTCAGTGAGATCCGGCCTACGAAATGGCGGCGGCCGTACAATCCATCCAGTGACACCGCCAACGGCGCCATCTTCTTCGTCAGACATGGCAACGGCGGGTTAACGGACTTCCAGAGTTCCACTTCCTCATCTGTTAGCACACTCTGCCTCGCTTTCAGCAGCTGAAAAAACAATGAATAGAATCAGCGCTCTGCGTATGGACACAACACATCTATCAATGCACCTAGTTAAAAATAGTCACCAAATAAAGTCTTACCCTCTTTCTTCTGGCTACGACTCCGGAGCAGATTGCCTCCACACGCATAGCGTTTTGGCTGGCTGCGTATATCTGAAGCTCCAACGTATGCGTACCATATCGTCTTACAGGCAGCTGGGAAAACAATTAAATGAGAGTGGTATGAATATAAAAAATCAAACACAAGTCACAGTAACAAGGAAGGAGAAAACATTAAAACAAGTCACTTACACACAATGTCGTCTTTATCAACATCGCGGTAAATCTGGACTTGCTGATATGGCGAGCAAATAGGAGGTCACCGCCTCATTGTGAGATGCGACGGTAGTCTGTGAAAACAAAATGTACAGTTATGATTGGTATCCATCCATCCATTATCTATTTCCTTTTACCGCAGAATGAAAGCATATTCTTTTTAAATATTACCCTTGCTTTCCGGTTCATAGCGCCTGGATTTGTCTCCGAGGTTGTGAAGACGGCGTACTGCTTCCTGTGAATCACAAAAAATACACTCTTTAATAAAGCTTGTTCTTGCGAGGCTACTATTAAGCCGTGTAGCTTTAGGTTAGGCTGTAGTTTAGCTAACCCTAGCTGAGGCTAGGATTGCCTTTAGCGCCACCTAACTAGGCTAGGCTGCTTTAGCATAGCTAGCAGTAATCGAACATATATTTACACGCTAGCTTGGGGTTTGTGCACCCGTCTTCTCTTCCGAAGCCAGTTCGTCTCTCTATGCAAAGTTGAGCGGCGAGAGCGTCGTTCAGCCATTGATCCCGCATTACCAGCAAAATCCAAACAAAGGAACTGGAGATAAAGTTCTTCTGGGTATAGCTCCTCCAATCACATACGAGGTCATTGTTATACGGAAGGACTCGCGAGAACAGCTGCGTCTATCATGTTTTTTGTTTGTTTTTTTTTGCTTTATTGGCAATTCCGTGTAACAATACAGAGTAATTCAAACATCAAACACAGATACACAGCAGTTGGTGACATTATAACTTTAAAAAAAATGAGACATAGAATGTAAAAAATAAATAAAATAAAATAAAACAAGGGAAACAAACACATATAAATAAATAAACAAATAAATAAAATAAACATAAAATAATAATAGCTAGGGGTTTACATTGAGTTTATGGTCATTTAACTTTTTGTAGCTTCCTGTCCTAAACAGTCTTTAAGGAAACATATTAGAAGATGCAATATTGTATATGTGAGAGAGGAGTTGCTGTAAAACAATGGTTTACCACAGATTTAAAACTAGTAATAGCATAAAGAAATATTGAAATTCTAAAACAGTCTTTAGACTTTTTATCAGCAATTACTGTGGGTAGCACAACTTGTGTTACAGAAAATAGCAGGCTTTGGAGATATGTTCTGGAGAATCTTGATTTATACCATACTACAGAACATTTCAAAAGGCTGCTGACTTTTTCTATGTTTATAGGTGAAAATAATAAAAACTACAAAAGAGCAACTTTGCTGTTCTCCATAAATGTTGGGAAAATTGTTTAAAAGTTTGTTGCATAAGTGCTTTGGTTGCCCAGTGTTTGCACAAAACCCATGTACAGAAAGATTCCTTAGTCCTCGACATGGATGACCGGGGTTCGAATCTTAGCCGCATGTCTCTCCCTCTCTCATATCCCCTTTCCTGCCAGTCCTAACTGCGAGACACTAGTGCCGTAAAACTCAAAATAGTGCCGTAAAAAACTCCAAAATGTGCTGTAAAACTCCCAAAAAAAAGGCTCTTGCATAAAAGCTTCTACAACACAATGCTGTTGATGGTAGATTGTTTTGAAGGGTCAGACAGGAAGGGCTTGGTGAAACAAATCTAACATATCTGAGATGCCGATACCATTTACTGTGAAAGAAAGGACAACGGAGAGAAAATGTAGAGAATAATGTAGGAGTGCTGCTAGAATTCCAGTTCCCAGATCTGTGTTTTCTATTACTTCTACAACCACTAAAACTTATGTTATAAATGTACGTTATTGGCAAGTGAAACCCTGTCAGAGCTCTCCTTAGATATCAGCCCAGTTACAGTTTGCCCTGCAAAAATAATCTGCTCTCTTGAAAATCTCAAACTCTTGCCACATTTCAGGCATCGAACATAAACATTTTTTAGTGAAGAATCAACAACTAGTTTTACCCAATCATGAAGTGTAATTAAATATATTGGATATTTTTAACTTTTTAACAAATAAAAAACTGAAGAGTGGGGTGTGCAAAATGAATCGGCCCCTTTTACTTTCAGTACAGCAAACTCTTCCCAGAAGTTCAGTGAGGATCTCTGAATGATCCAATGTCGACCTAAATGATACTAAATAGAATCCACCTGTGTGTAATCAAGTCTCCTGATAAATGCTCTCTGTTTAAAGTGCAGAGAGCATCATGAAGAACAAGGAACACATCAGACAGGTCCGAGACACTGTTGTGGAGAAGTTTAAAGCTGGATATGGAAACAAAAAGATTTCCCAAGCTTTAAAAATCCCAAGGAGCACTGTGCAAGTGATAATATTGAAATGGAAGGAGTGTCAGACCACTGCAAATCTAAGAAAACCCTTTAAAATTTCAGCTCAAACAAGGAGAAGACTGATCAGAGATGCAGCCAAGAGGCCCATGATCCCTCTGGATGAACTGCAGAGATCTACAGCTGAGGTGGAAGACTCCGTCCATAAGATAAAAATCTGTTGTATATAGCACAAATATTGCCTTTATGGAAGAAAGACAATTCCTAGAGATATCCCTAAATTTCAGCAGAGCCAACAGCTTCATATGCCATGGACATGTGAATATGGTGCAGACTTTGCCAGTATTTTAGGAAGACAAATGGTTGGGACTTTGTCATGCAATGACACAGCTGATAGGCTTTATGTGAAGCACAGTGTTTTGGTGTCAGCAGAACGACTTTTCTTAGAAAACTGTGCAGTGGTGTCTCTGTCTCCATTCCACCAGACAATCTTGGATGTGTCTGACAGACATGCAATGTTGACAATGTATCATCAGATGTACCCTTGTGTCACTGATGTTGACTGTTTTGCCATGACATGCAAACGGGTAACATATATGAACGTAACTTACTCAATCGATGGATCTAGAGCAGAAAGGTCAGCATATGTATGTGCTAAGTGGTGTGGAAACACTAACAGTTTTGAGGATCCCATCCTTGACCCTCTAGCAGAACTATGACCAGCCATTATAAAGCAGTTTATAGTTGTTAATGTTGTGTCAAAGGGTACTGCATTTAAACATGTTATTGCACAAGTTTCCTGGCTTCATCCCCATCCGGACAGACATTTTTATGGAAAGCCAATAGAAGTTTGGGGCTTGCAGGGAACAGACACGTCATACCTAGCATCATTTCTGCCAGTTGAGCGCATTGCTAGAAGATGTATGTGCCACACATTGGGCCACTTAATACCAATTTAGCATCAAATAAATGAGGCAGCCTACCTCAGCATTGTTGCTGACCTTATGTCCTTATGACCACTGTGTACCAATCTTCTGATGGCTACTTCCAGCAGGATAATGCGCCATGTTATAAAGTGAATCATCTCAGACTAATTTTTTGAAACTTTTCCACTTAAGTAATTGTGAATTGAGCATATTGACAGACAACATTTTATTTTTTATCTTAAATGCAAATTTTTTTAAATAATTACTGCTCTAAATGTATTGCTCTGTCAGCTAAAGATCTGTTTTGGTCTCTATACTTTAATTAAATAAATCAATTCAAGCTAAAATGTAAGAGGCTATACTGAGCCTGATCTCTTTGTATCAGAGATTTTCTTACCTTTTAGAAAAATGTCACTTTGGGGTAAAACTCCCCTGCAACCCTGATTTGCATTTGTATAGCTCACAGCATTTTCATTTACATGTTAAAGCCTCCCTAGAATTCCATGGGGGAGGCATGGAAGGAACACTGCCTAAGAAAAGTCCACGTCAATTTCTGACTATTTATGGGAGTTTTCGGCGATGCCTGTAAATTACCGTGAACAGCCGTTAACCTGAACTTCCACGACAATCTACAGTGCCGCATACTGACGAAAATCACACTTTTCATGCAGTGGTTCTGGTTTGTGGGGGATGTTTTTGTTCTTTTTCAGTGTCTCCATGCATCCACCAGATGGTGCCATTGTTCCTCTGTTGGCCTGGAGGGCCTCTTCCTGCTCTCAACTACTCACACCTGCAGCTCGTTGGTCATCACCGTCTGAGGAGTATAGGAGCAGCAGACTGTCACCATCTCCTCGCCAGAGTGTTTGCCAGTATTGGGTACTCTAGCCCCTCTGAGTTTTGCTGAGACAATACTTTGAGTTTTTGTTTTTTTCTGAGACCTCAAGTTCTTACCTAGTTATTCTCTGTGAATCTTTGGCAGGATTTCTACAGATCCACTGGAAAAAGCTGGTCCGTCAAGCCCTGGAAGGAATCCTCTCGTCTCGCTGAGAAAGAAACGTTTCACCATATCAGAATGCCACCCACTTCAGGAAAACTAGAGACAGTCCAAAACAGTTCAAGTCTCCAGGAACAGGAACAACCTCAAATCCACAACAGTGAGTCCGAGCCAGTCTATATTAAAGTCATCGGCCTGTTTTCCCACCGACCTTGAACTCATCATTTGTGATCTCTTCCTAGAGCTTCCGCTTCCGGTTTACCAGACTGCTGGATTCCCCCAAGCTGAGAAACCACTTGTTTTGTCACTTTGTTCACCTTTGTTCAAATAAACTGTTGAAATTCTTTCTGACTCTGTGAGTGCTTTTACATATGGGCAAAACATATAAGACCCATCATGACAAAAACATGGCTGAAAACCAAAATCAATGAGATGATGCAATGATATCACAGTTTAGCATGGATTTTATGTTTGAGAATCTAAATTAATCTAAATTAATCTTCAAACTAGTTTACTTAGTTTTGCATGCTATCGCTATGTCCAGAGATTCTGATTTCTACATATTTGGTGACACAATGGTAAGCTGATAAAAGGTAATGTCTTCTGACTCTTGACTTATCTGAAGTGTTAGTTTTTGCCTTCTTAAAAATGAAATCCCTCAAATCTTGTTGTCTTTGCTGCTTGGCCGTGATGCTGTTCAGAACACCGTCACCTGCTCCGCTGGTTGCGCCACTGAGGTCAAAAATGAAATCACGTGTGCCCTCTGGGCCACCTGTAATTTGGTCAGGCTACTCGTAAGCACACAGCCTGCCAAATGTTGAAAGGGCAATATTATCGCCATTACTGTTAATATATATACAGTATATAATATATACTGTAGAAATGTAAAACATTCAGTGATAAAATGTCACAGGGGATGGAATGGGGGATGGTCCTTTTAGAAGGGGGATAAGTTTTAAAGATTTTTTCAAGAAGGGTGCCATCCCCCTCTTCCCCCCTCAGTATACAGTATACATATATATATATATATATATATATATACATATATATATATATATATATATATATATATATATATGGATAGATAGATAGATAGATAGATAGATAGATAGATAGATAGATAGACAGACAGACAGAGAACAGACAGACAGACAGACAGACAGACAGACAGACGAACAGACAGACAGACAGACAGACAGATAGATAGATAGATAGATAGATAGATGCTCCCAGTAGGTCGAATTATTAGACAGCATGGGATTAATTTCCACTGTTACGCTGATGATACCCAGCTATATCTCTGTCTATAAATCCAGATGAAGCTAACCCATTACATAGATTACAGGCATGTCTGAAGACATTAAAACCTGGATTACTCTTATCTTTCTGCTTCTGAATGCACACAAAACAGAAGTTATAGTCTAGACTCTTTTCATAGTACTCTCTCTCAGGATAAGCACTAATCTTAGACATAGTGTCTGCAATCGTGTCAAGGACATCAGTCTTTGAACCCTAGAAATGACCATTGATGGTTAAAAAAGAGATCTTAGGAGTGTTGGACCATAAACCATGATAATAATTCTGGACATCAGGGACCAGTGTCAATGCTGATATTGACTTGGGTAGTAATAACTTTAAATTTTTTGTGTGTTTGGATGTTTTGCATCACAGCATAGTTTTAATTGGTTCATTTGTTCAGGGTCAAATCACTGCAAAGCGGTTAGAACTATGTCTGTAGCATGAGGTTTCAGCAATACCTCCCTTCTTTTCTTCTTCTTTCAGCCATTTTGCTTTTTCTGATCCTGTGTTTGAGATCACTGCTCTTGCTGAGTGTTGACAATTTTCACAAAGCAAGCAGGTTTACTAAACCTGAAATCCGGGGAAACTCTGAGTTTGCTGTTTCACACAAGAGAATTTACTCAACCTATGTTTCAGCTTTACCATAGTAACATGGGCTCCCAACGCTAACCTGGGCGTTTCTCAATTCACTGAAGCAAGTACATACTTAGTGTCCTCGCCAAGTATGTTCTTGAGAAGAACACAGGAAAGTATGGACTTGGGGAGGGCGGGAGCACAATTGGAACGAAGGCGTAGTGGACGATCTTCTGCCCTCAGTTGGTGTATCTAGATTACTTAGACAGCGAGCTAAACACATATGGTTCCAGCAATGAAGAGACACGATTCCTTTTCTCTGTCTTTACTGAAGACCATGTTAATTTGTGAAACTGTAAACATACAAAAAAGGAAAATACATAAATGCTCTTGCATAACTTAAAATAATATGTCACACACAAGCAAGTCATTTAGTCAGCCACCAATAGTGCAAGTTCTCCCACTTAAAAAGATGAGAGATTCAACTGCCGGTAATTTTCATCATAGATATACCTCAACTATGAGAGACAAAATGAGGGAAAAAAATCCAGAAAATCACATTGTCTGATTTTAAAGAATTTATTTGCAAAATATGGTGGAAAAATAAGTATTTGGTCAATAACAAAAGTTCATCTTAATACTTTGTTATATACCCTTTGTTGGCAATGACAGAGATCAAGCGTTTTCTGTAAGTCTTCACAAGGTTTTCACACACTGTTGCTGGTATTTTGGCCCATTCACTCCATGCAGATCTCCTCTAGAGCAGTGATGTTCTGGGGCTGTCGCTGGGCAACACGGACTTTCAACTTCCTCCAAAGATTTTCTATGGGGTTGAGATCTGGAGACTGGCTAGGCCACTCCAGGACTTGAAATGCTTCTTACAAGAAACCCAACTGTTGCCTCCATGGCGAGTGTGTTTGGGATCATTGTCATGCTGAAATAACCCAGCCACGTTTCATCTTCAATGCCCTTGCTGATGGAAGGAGGTTTTCACTCAAAATTTGACGATACATGGCCCCATTCATTCTTTCCTTCACACGGATCAGTCCTGGTGACCTGTAGCAGAAAAACAGCCCCAAAGCATGATGTTTCCACCCCCATGCTTCACTGTAGGTATGGTGTTCTTATCTTTGGATGCAACTCCGCATTCTCTCTCCTCCAAACCACGACAGTTTCAAGGTTTTTACCAAAAGTTCTATTATTTTGGTTTCATCTGACCCATACGATATTCTCCGAATATCATGGTCTCAGATGAATCCAAAATAGAACTATCTAGTAAAAACTTACGGACCTTGACATGGACTGGCTGAAGCAGGGGGGACACAGCAGGAACTGCAGGATCTGAGTCCTGCTTGCGGTGGTGTGTTACTGATGGTAGCCTCTGTTACTTTGGTCCCAGCTCTCTCCAGGTCATTCATCAGGTCACTGTGCAAGATCTGGGACTTTTGGGCCACGTTGTTTCGATCAATTTTGACCCCAAGGGATAAGATCTTCGCTTGGAGCGCTAGATTGAAGGGAGATAATCAGCTGGGTCTTTATTTATCCAATGCTCCCAAAACACATTGATCCCATAGTTGTTTACTTCTTCACACCAAGCTGTTTCCTGTTGCAGATTCAGACTTCCAGTTCTGGTGCAGGTCTATATAATTTAGATTTAGGGTGTCCTTTGACAGCTCTCTAGTTTTGGCCAGGTGGGGTTTAGAGTGTGACTGTTTGAGGGATCTGTGGACAGGTGTCTTTAATAGAATATAACAGGGTTCAAACAGGTGCAATTAATGAGAGGTAACGAGTGGAGGACAGGGGAGCCTCTTACAGAAGAAGTTTACAGGTCTGTGAGAGCCAGAAATCTTGCTTGTTTGTAACTGACCAAATACTTATTTTTCCACCATATTTTGCAAATAATTTTTAAAATCAGACAATGTATGATTTTTCTGGATTTTTTTTTCTTTCATTATGTCTCTCATAGTTGAGGGTATATCTATGATGGAAATTACAGTACTGTATAATCTTGTGAAACTGGTAGAACATGCACAAAAAAGGAAAATATATAAATGCTTCTGCCCATAACTGTATGTCACACACATAACATGTCCAGGTGTACAGCCTCAGCTTTAACACTGACCTAGCATTCAAATCCTGACAATATTAGCCTGCATTCCACACAGCAAGCCATAAATGAAAAAAAAAAAGAAAAAAGTTCCTGCAAACTACTGAGAAACATAAAAATTACACTTTACTGTGATGACAAAGCGTGCAGCTTATGATCTGCCAAGAGTCCAAACGAAGAAATGAGTGGAGAGGTGGATGAACACCTTTACGCCTCTGGAGCTGAACCATAGAAAAAACTGCGGGTCACTTAGCTTCTGATTAACACCATTGGCCACCAGAGGGCAATGTTTTATACAAACTTCACACACAAGAAAAACATCATGCAAATGACAAAAGCGACCTCTGAGGAAGAATAATAGAACAAGTTTGACCAAAAACTAACTTTAAGCAAGAATTGTACTTCACTTATCATAAGGGACAGAACAGATGACGTCACCGCACGCTCGGCTCATCTGGAGCTGCATTTCACCTCCTGTTATTAATAGTCTCTGGAAGATAATAAATTATTACTTTTTTCATTTAGTGGGGGAATAGTAATTAATACAGTAAAATAAACACAAATCAAATGAACTTTTTGCCAAATAAAGCAAAAAACTCGCCATCAGAGTCAGCGGTACTTCCGGCATGCCTATGCAGAGAGAGGGCTGCTGCAGACGGGCTACCGTTAGCATCTGCAGCAGTCAGAGCATAAAATTACTTGTCTTTGGTTTGTTTAATAGATCAAGATGTGGATAATTTTATTTTTTCATTTATTCATATTTATTCATTTGTATTTTATCTTTACACTTACATAAAGAACTACTGAAATTATTTTCAGATTACACATAAATAGATGGTGCAGTAATTCCATGGGGGAAAAGGAATTACTTTAGGGTTAGGATTAGGATTCACTCAATGATAATGCCAGTGATGGGAAGTAACTGGCGTTGAAAGTCACTACTAGCAGCGTTACCTTCTACACAATAACTTGGTAATCCTAACTAGTACTTTGACTTTAACTATAGCGCGTTTACAATTTGCGAACACCCGTTATATATGGCGTTACTCCAGGTCGCACAATGAACCTTTTTTTCATGTCCTTTGACTCTCTAGTTTAGCCATGTGAAGGGGGGAGGATGAGAATGTTTGATGTATAGTGGACGGTGTCTTTATAGTGATAACGGGTTCAAACAGGTGCATTAATGAAGGTAGGGCGAAGGAGACAGAGGAGCTACTTGCAGAGGAAGGGTTTACAGGGTGCGAGAAACCGAATCTTGCTTGTTTGTAACTGACCAAATACTTATTTTCCACCATATTTTGCAAATAATTTTTAAAATCAGACAATGTATGATTTTCTGGATTTTTTCCTCATTATGTCTCTCATAGTTGAGGCCTTATCTATGATGGAAGTGCAGTACTCTATAATCTTTTTTAAGTGGGAGAACTTGCACACTATTGGTGGCTGACTAAATACTTTTGCCCCACACTGTATGTCACACACATAACATGTCCGGGTGTACAGCCTCAGCTTTAACACTGAGCTAGCGTCCAATCCTGACAATATTAGCCTGCATTCCACACAGCAAGCCATAAATGAAAAAAAAAAAGAAAAAAGTTCCTGCAAATACTGAAAACATAAAAATTTTACTTTACTGTGATGACAAAGCGTGCAGCTTATGATCTGCCAGAGTCAAACAAAATGAGTGGAGGAGGTGGATGAACACCTTCATGCCTCTGGAGCTGAACCATAAACGGATTAAACAGCTTCTGATTAACACCATTGGCCACCAGAGGGGCAATGTTTATATAAACTTCACACACAGAAAAACATCATGCAAATGACAAAAGTTTACTCCTGAGGAAGAATAATAGAAACAAGTTTGACCAAAAACCAACTTTAAGCAAGAATTGTAACTTCACTTATAATAAAGGACAGAATAGATGGCGTGCCACCGCGAAGAGAGCTCATCTGGAGCTGCATTTCACCTCCTGTTATTAATAGTCTCTGAAGATAATAAAGTATTACTTTTCATTTAGTGGGGGAATAGTATTTAACACAAATAAACACAAATCAAATAACATTTTTGCCAAATAAAGCAAAAACTTCGGCATCAGAGCTAGCGGTACATCTGACATGGCTATGCAGAGAAATTGCCAGAGCATAAAATTACTTGTCTTGGTTTGTTTAATAGATCAAGATGTGGATAATTTTATTTTTATTTATTTATATTTATTCATTTATTTATCTTTTACACTACAAAGAACTACCGAGAAAATTTTTTAGATTACACATAAATAGATTAAGTAATTCCATCGGGGAAAAGGAATTACTTTAAGGTTAGATTAGGATTCACTCAATGATAACCAGTGATGGGAGTAACGGCGTTTGAAAGTAATAGCATTACTAACGCCAAGTACCTTTTTAACGATCTAATCTAACTAATTACTTTGACTTTAACTATAACGCAGAAAGTTACCATTGCAGACGCCGTTACTCTACCGCGTTACTCGAATTAATGAACCTTTTTCATGATAGGACTTCTGCCTTGTCAGTCAGAGGGAGGATGAGAATGGCTGATGTATAGTGAGATTCAGTCTGTCAGTTGGGTAGGTGGGTGTTTCTGCTGGTGGGTGTTAGCGTGCAGCACACACAGAGATGGAGAGTGAGGACTCCTGCAGCAAGCAGCGCTTTCCAGATGGGAAATACCGGTATTCGTCGAGCTGCGTTTCCCCATCAGGTTTCCCCTGCATCTCGCAGCGCGGCGCGGTTCACAGCGTAGCGACAGGAAGCGCACGCTCGCTAAGGCGCCCAACAGCGATTGACAGCCACTTATTTTTGATGATCCACCCAGAAAAAGAACATCCTCTACTATACCTTTTAACTGAAGCATAAACTCTTCTGTCTAACATTTAGCGCCAAATACTAGAAATCATGCCTGCAACACCGGTCTTGGCGGTATAGAGATGTAAGTGATTATATGCTGGGTCATTAGTTAACATGACACTCTTTATCCCCCAATTTGGTCTTGTCAGTCAATCAGAGATGTTCCAGGAGCCTTATGAGTCATTCAGATGTTGAAGCTTTGCAGTCATACTGTCATGAAATATTTTAGAAAACCAAAATTTTTCCCTTTCAATCATTTCAAATAAGCCATACTTAAAAGGGTAGGCCGTTTTTTGTTTTTTTCAATGGGCCCTTGATTTTCACGTTATTACATCATGTTCTACTCACCCATATGAGTTTTCGTCATGTGGAGCTGTTCAAAAAATTCCGTTAGGTTATATCCAAATGGCGTCTTCCTGTGTGCAGCGACTTAAAAGGCACAAACTAAGCTGTTCATAATTTATTCTTTATGGTGCGCCAGCATTCATTTTGGCTGTGAATCTCTAACGTTCTGCTCTCTCTGCTTTTTTCTCATAGTAGCTTCATCTGGTCTGGTCTGTTTCACGGCTGTGACTCCATCCTGGAGAGAAATATCAGCTGTGCTGCTGCCATCAACACCTTTTGTTTCTAGATGTTGGAGCTTGGCCTGTTTTCCAGTGTAGTCCTGTTTCTCTGACTGTGACTAACTGGATGTGCTCTCTTCATCACCTCTGACATGGGGAGCTGGCTCGGGCTGTCTGCCTGGCTGTGTGTTTTCTGGACGGAGCCGCCTGTGGAGCTGGTTGACGGTTGCCTTTTGTATCTATTTTTCTTTTTCTATGTCTGCTTCTGTCTCCTTGAACCCCAGTGGGCCTCAGCAGATAACCCGTCACACTGAGCCTGGTTCTTCCTGGAGGTTTCTACCTGTTAAAGGGAGTTTTTCCTCTCCACTTTAAGCCTACAAGCATGCTTGAGGTGTGAGGGATTGCTGAAGAGTCAATGAGTCAATGCAATCAGCTGGTTTTTCCTTAGAAAACTGAATCAATTTGACTAGATGATCTGGTTGAACTGTAAGTGCCTTGAGATGACATGTGTTTTTTTGTTTTTTTTATTTTTTGTTTTATTTGACAGGGGACAGTACATTTAAACATTGCAACCAAACAGGTGGCGATGTCAAGTACATAAGGGGTTGTAACCATGGGCTAATTTGCGGCCTTGTCCTGATTAGGCTTTTAAAAGGTGTTAGCATTTGGGGGGAGGGAGGTTAACAACGACACACAGATGCATAAAAAACAAAGAAGTTAAAAAAAGTACAGTACAAGCCAGTTTGAGTGCTCACACTCTTGATTGTCTTTGAGACATTTTTTTCAATCTTATTGGAAAAGTCGAATATCAGTCTGTGACTTAAGCTCAGAGGCAAAAGTTCCAGAGATGTGATGCTTTCACTGAAGGCAGACTGACCCATAGATACGGCATCGAATATACGGTTCCCTGCAGCTCTTGTCCTGATTCCTTCATTTGCATACTTTGTGAATTAGGCTATTGAAATAGCGGAATTGAATTGAATTACATTAAGACAAATCACTGTCCTCCGGACCTCTGAGGTTATCTTATCTTAAAACAAAGCAGAGTGTTGTATGACGTCAGCAGAGATACAAAGGGCAGCTGTCAACCAGCTTGACAGGCGGCCCCTTCCAGGAAACACACAACCAAAACCTGCCGGCAAATATGTTCGTTTTTGTTATCCCTGGTGCCTGCAGTTGGATTTAATACATCCCATACATACGAATTTTCACGTCACCCCTTTCCCAAGTGGGGTCCCGGGGGGTGCTGGTGCCTATCTCCAACTGTCTATAGAGATTTTCGCTGGACAGGTTGCCCAGTCCATTGCAGGGGTGGATTATATGTAGATGAAAAACACCAACATCTACTTCCAGCTGCCACCAACAGTAGGGGAAACCCCCAAGAGGCGACGGGGCCTGAGGCAGCTGCTGCTGGAGTTCCCAGTGAGATCCACCGCCCGGTATGGTATGTGAGGGGTCTGGCGGTTCAGATATATAATAACATATAATATTTGAGAGAGCAGGATGGTATCTGGATGAACTGACAACACAGATGATGTTTTCAGGTGGACTTTCTAACTTAAATAAAACACTTTTGGTAGTTCTGCTGGCTCCCCTCCTGCCAAGACCTGGCGTGCTGGGGCGGTTTGCAGTGGTAGAGTGTGGCGGCGGGATGAGAATCAGCTCCTCCAAGTCGAGGCCATGGTTCACCGACGGGAAAAAGGTGGTTTGTCCCCTTCAGGTTGGAGGAGAGTCCCTGCCTCAAGTGGAGGTGTTCAAGTATCTTGGGGTCCTGTTCACGAGTGAGGGAAGAATGGAGCGGGAGATCGATAGACGGATCGGTGCGGCTGCTGCAATAATGCGGACGCTGCACCGGTCTGTCATGGTGAAGAGAGAGCTGAGCGAAAAGGCAAAGCTCTCAATTTACCGGTCGGTCTACGTTCCTCCCCTCACCTATGGTCATGAAATTTGGATCATGACCGAAGAACGAGATCCTGGATACAAGCGGCTGAAATGAGCTTTCTCCGCAGGGTGGCTGGGCTCTCCCTTAGAGATAGGGTGAGGAGCTCGGTCATTCGGGAGAGGCTCAGTGTAGAGCCGGTTCTCCTCCACATCGAGAGGAGTCAGTTGAGGTGGCTCGGACATCTTCTTCGGATGCCCCCTGGACGCCTCCCTCGGGAGGTGTTCCAGGCACGTCCCACCGGGAGGAGGCCCAGGGGACGACCCAGGACACGCTGGAGAGACTACGTCTCTCGGCTGACCTGGGAGCGCCTAGGGCTTCCCCCAGCAGAGCTGGAGGAGCTGTCTGCGGAGAGGGAAGTCTGGGAGTCTCTGCTTAGTTTGCTGCCCCCGCGACCCGGTTCCGGATAAAGCGGGAGACAACGAGTACGAGTACGAGTACTTTTTACCCACTGATCACAGCAGATATAGCAAAGCTGCTCTCTGCCATCAAACACAGGAGCAGCAGAAGGATCAGGACACACTTTAGTGGACATCTGACCTTAATGTGGACGAGCACGAAAAAGGAATCATGTCCGGTTTGAACGTAGCATTATATTTTTACAAACATGTACTGACTTTGTATTTGTTCAATAAATCACAATAATCTGGAATCCTGTGTTTATTTAGATAATCATGTTAGGCCCAGTCTAATTTTGACTTTTTTTTTTCTCTTAAGCTTCCTGTATGTACACAGAGAGCTGGTGCAGAAGAACACCAACAATAACAGACATGGATTGAGGGAAGAAAGAGCCTCGCTAATTCTGCTGCTCTGTCCTGTCAAATCCAATGACATCAATGTTTTGTCAGTTTCACCGTGTGAATGAGCTCCACAGTGGGTTTTGCGGTGCACACTCAGCTGTTGGCATTCTTCAGCTTCATGACTGATGGGTAGTAAGAGCCACTGGCACAGACATCCACAGCTGCAGTAGAGGATTCCTTCCCGCTGCCAAGAAAAGGCCTCTAAAATCCCTCCTTAAATGGGTAAAAACAGTAATATTTCAGCAGTGCTGCACAAACATTTACTGCACATAACCACACTTTTTGTTCTAATTCATTACTGTAAATATTAATATTCAAACACAGCTCTGTTTATTGCCAGCACTTGTATGTAATAACAGTTTATTGTTTCTTATTGAATCATCTGTTGCTAAGGATCAGTGAAATAAATGTTAATGGTCAAAAGAATTCAATTCAATTCAGTTTATTTATATAGCACCAAATTCACAACAACATGTCATCTCAAGGCACTTCACAGTTTAACCAGATCATACAGTCAAATTGATACAAGAAGAACATGCCCTCAAGGAAATAGACTATTTACTTGTGTGTTCTCAAAGCTAAAGAGAGGATTTCCATTACAACAGTTCCTAATATAATCTGCTGCCAGAACATTGGCTCAGAGCAGCAGTCATCTGAACGTCTGTAACAACTAGCGTTTGGATTTTATACCCACCAGGAACGTTTTGTCATCCTGTAAAACGTCAGCTGCCAACACTGACTGACTGACACACTGTACATTAAACAGAATAAGCTCTGCCTGTGGCGGTGTTACGGAATATTTGCTTCTCTGATTCACTAGTTTCAGATTCAGTTCACCCCCAGACTGTCATGTTTGGCTTCAGGTGCCTATAACCCACATGCAGAACACTCAGAGGCAGGAGAAAAGTTCAAAGATTTATTGTAAAGTTTAAGCACAATGAATGAACAGATCCAGAGGGAATTTGTCTGGTCACGCAAATGGGTTCTGAAAAGCACACAGAGTTACTGTGATCCAGGACTGGTCACGAGTGGAGTTCACTGCAGAGGTGCAGGGGGGACAGAGGGTGTTGAGTAGGGAGGTCCAGGTAATTTGGTGCAGGTTGAGAGTGTGCAGGGCTGTACCTGTTCTGGAGTTGAGCAGAGCGGGGCAGAGGGGGGGGAACCTTGAGGGTTTAGAGGCTGTCGGCAGGCTGAAGAGGGCTTGGAGGAGGCAGAGCTTGGTTTGAGTGTTGGCAGATAACAGATTTGAGTTTCCCTTCCAGTTTCTGCTCCAGAGAGAGCGGGCAGGCAGATTACTGACAGAGAAACTCTTCAGGGTTTCAGGTTTTCAGGCAGGCTCAATCTAGGAAGCAGAGAGGAAAACAGATCAGGTCAGGTTCAGGCTTTCAGCACAGGGGAGTCAGAGGTTCAGACAGGCTGGTTGGCTCCGGAAGCACTTGCTAACCGTTACTGGCAAAACACTCTGGCACTGGAGAGGAGTCCTCTGCACTCCAAATCACAGGGGATCTCCTGATGAGTGATGGCTGACAGGTGTGGAGCCGTTTTGGCCGGCTCCAGGAGATCTCGTACTCCCTCTGGTGGAGAAAGTGGACAGACCTCCAGATCCCAACACAGAAACAGCTGAGACCAGTGAGGAAGAATAGTAATATCACAACTAAAGGTGTCAAATTATTCATGTTCCACTCCGGTAATGGTAACAGTGTCAAATTTAACTTCACATCATCTTGAAAAACGTTATTTTGGTATGTGGTTTCATGATCTTGGCACTGATGGCTGTTTTAAATTCTCACCTCCATCTCACCTGTCTAACTCTGCTCTGGTTGTTCATTTCACTGCTTGTCGCTGATTTTTTATCTAAAGCTCGAATCCACATGCACTGAAACCAATTTGAAGGACACAGATGAAAAGTTTAACAGGTTTTATTGAAGAGATTAAGCCAACGTGCAGTGTTGCTCTCCGAACTTTCTGCTCAGCCGGAACTGGAAGGTGAGGGGAAGACAGACAGATTATTAGTTCAGGCTCAGTGGGAAATTTGATTCATTGATTTGTTAAAGAAGAGGATCTGGTTGTTGACTCGCGTTTCCAGAGAGGTTGAAGGATCTTTGACTCCAATCTGTGTGTTGTTATCCAGAGTTTGTCTAATGCGTTGGAGGGCGGAACAGGGTTTACCTCAGAATTCGGACAGGGTGTAGGGAGAAATCCAGACGCTTTTGCTACTCAGATTTCCCTGCTGTACTTGAACGGGTCGTGAGTGAGAGATGATTCCCTTGCTCAGAGAGTAATTTCAACGTCCCTCTCAAGGAGACTGTTTGAATCCCTTGCTCAGTTTAAGGCTCACTTGATCCCTCCTGGGAGAAGAGGTCTGCAAAAGGTCCAGTTTGCAGGATGACTTCCTGCTGAGAGGCAAAGGAGACAAAAACAAAGTCAAAACTCAGGTAGACAAGAACTCGGTCTTACTCAGCAAAAACTCAGCTTGGCTAGAGAATCCAAAACTGGCAAACACTCTGGCGTCGAGGTAGTGGCAGTCAGCAGCTTAAGAACACTCCGTTAATGAGGAAACCATCAGCAGGTGTGTGAGGAGGCGGATCGGAACCAGGCGCCTCCTGTTGGTGGAAGGGAGAACAACACAAAAACAAACACACAGACTGGAGTCCTGACACTGCTCATCTAATCCACCTGCTCCTGCTTCTATTTATAAGGTGCAGTCCCAGTCATCTGGGCCAGATTATTGCTCTTGTTCTAGTGCTCTTTCTCGGGGACCAGAGGAGAGACGTGTTTCTGATTTCCTGACCCTGATCTGCCTCTCATCCACTGAGCCTGCCTGTTCCCATCGTTCCAATGTTCTGCCTGAACTATCTGTGGACTCCTGGAACCCTGAAACCAGCCTGTTCCTGTTCTGATCTATTTTCCCTGACCTGGCTCGGACTCATACAAGTTCTTTGGTGCTGCAGTATCTTGGACACTCCGGGCGGCGCCCGCCGCATCTCGTTGGCAGTCCACCTGCTGGATCCTACCTCATTCTTTAGCTATGGATCAAACTGTTACACCAAGTTATTGACTCACATAGATATTAATCCTCTGTCAGATTATCTTGGTCATTAATCTGTGTTTTTCTCAGATGAGATTCTAGTTATAGCCGCTGCTTCTGCGGATCTGCAGCCCGCTCCGTTTATAAATAAAGGCTTTAAATCATCCCACTGTCTGAATACTGGATCCTTCTGTCTTGCATTATGACAATGTGGTGAACAACAAGTTGGGGCAGCACCGAGTCCAACCATAAAGAAATAAATTTTTTGGATGAAACAAATTATTTTGATCTTTTTTATTTTTGTAAATACCAACAGGCCATAAAGAAAATGAGCTTAAATTAAACAAAACTAATGAGTCTATTTATAAAATGTAAGGAGTAGAAGAAAGAAGTTGACTAGAAACTATTACTCCAGTAAAATATAGATAGCAAACATTTCTTCTTTTTTTTTTAGCCAACATTTCTTATTCAGTAAACAAATGAAGTATTTGTATTTTGTTATTTGACGCGTCTGACCACAGCAATGATAGAACTCTAATAGGCTGAAATTTACTGCAGTTGTTTTTGTCTAACATTATAATTTATAAATAAATAAACAAACATATATTTAATGTCACTGTTAAAAATTTAAATAACTCATGGATTATCATTTAGACTTGTCACAATAAACAATAAAACAGTTAGAATTATTCGCATAAAAAATTAGGATTCTTTTTTGTGTTAAGCTCTCTATTTCTTATCTAAAACTAGATGAGAAAAGGTTTCACTCAACCCTCCCTTCCCATTTCCTCAGTGTAGGGAGGAGTTAAATTATGCATCAGACAAGATTAGAAATAAAAAACTGAAATGCAGATCAAAACAAGACCTTAAAAAAAACCCTCAAACTAACGGAAATTTTAATAAGAGTTTTTAAGACATATAAAAAGTAACTGGATTGATTTTAATTTGTATCTTTTTCATAATAATTCATTAATATTAGGCCTGGTTTCTGGTTGCTGTTTTCGCTTTTAGGTGCATCAGTCATGTGTGTTGTTTCAGAGGTCTGTCCTTATCTGGAATTTTATGTCTATTTTTTATTTCTTTTTTTTTTGCTTTCCTTATGTAAGTTGTACTTCATAACAGGCTAAAACTATATCTATAACTGTTTTTAATTAAATTAAAAATAAAGATAGAAGATAAAATAAAAGGTCCCTCCAAAAACTAGTGTGTCCTAAACACCCTAGAGCTCCCTCATTAAAGGCACAATCTGATGTTTTGCATAAAACGATGAATATTTGTTTACATTTTAAAAATAGTTTTGTTTCATTTTCATTATGGCCTGTTGGTATTTAACACAAAAAGACATTAAAAATATTTAGTTTCATCCAGACAATTGATGGCTTTGTGGTTGGACTCGGTGCTGCCCGTACTTGTTGTTCACCACATACCAAAATAAATTGTTTTTTAAGATGATGCAAAGTTAAATGTGACTCTTTTACCATTTGATATAAAACTAAGAAAATAAAGTCTAAGGAAGGTATCATCCAGGATTGTAGAAAAATGTTCCTTTTATAGAGTAGAGCAGTAAATATTCTGTCTTAACAGTTTTTACTGCATTACTTTAACTTTTATACTTGAAGTCGTTTTAAAAATGGTACTTTTACACTTTTACTGGAGTAAAAAGCTGAAGTTGATCCTCTAACTTCTAGAAAAGTGTTTTTAAACAGCAGGATTTATAGTTCCACTAGAGTAAAAAACATTAATACTTTTGACACTTTGTGAGTAGGCGATTTCTCCCCTCCTCACTGTTTTTAAAAGACTAATTGCTTGTGGATGATTGTGGACATTTATGAATGTGAGTTGCCTGACGAACTATGCGCACACACACACCTGCTCAATCGCTCTGCACAGTTTGCCCTGAGTGTGCAGCGGGACACGCGCTGCCCTCTTACGAACAGAGACAATTGTTTACCTGTCGCAGTTTACTGATTGAAACACCAGCACTGAAGTTAGCGCTGGCTGCGCTAACTGTAGCAAACCAGTCCCCACAGTTTCCCCTGAAACATCTCCTGCATGCGGGTGAGGTACCCACTCGTAATGTAGCACTACACACACCATCACCGTTCCTAGCACTGATTCATTCATTACAAACAAAACGCCATACTTACCTCGTGTCCTTCACCTTGAGTCTCCACTTCCAAACGGAAGCATGCGCCGTTTGGATTGTTTACAATGCCATCGTGACTTTGGGTTTGGGGAATGTGAGTGTAATGGGGGGGGGTATGGAAGGATGCTTTGTTTTACCATATGTCAAGGGAATGTGCTATGTGCTTTACAGGTAGCATGGTTAAGATGAGTGGGATGTTTATAATTCTTGTTGTTGTTTGGGTGGTGTGTTTGATAACTTAAACCATATTTGTATACATGTGGGATAATGGTATGGCCCAATTATCCATAATCTTGTTAGCCAATCACGTTTGTTTCAAGCTTAGTAAGAGGAGGATAAAAACCCTGCTCATTGTGAGTTTGGTTGCTTGGGTGTAGAGCTGGTTACCGGGGAGAGCTCTAAAAGTAAGTGTTCATGTTTAATTGCGGCCTAGTGAAATCTGAAACCTTATTTTTTTGATTAAGTGCCTAATTCTTGCCTTTTTGCTGTTTTTGGATTATTTTTGGACTTTTGTTATATTTTGTCATTTTGGAGGATTTTGCTTATTTTTTATTATAATGGAGAACTAACTTTTGGCACTGGTGAATAAATAAACTGGCAATTTTTGAAATCTATTTTTGCATTCCTGATCCCTTTTTATCCTTGTTTCCTTGACTCCAACCGCAACGCTGTCCTGGCGAGGGCGGTGACCACCCCGGTCACCCACATTTGGTGTCAGAAGTGGGATCGACGCTGACAGAAATTGGAGTCATAAGGAAAGTGGTAATTGGCTTGAGATGGCGTATCGTAGGCTGAAGAAGGATGACAAAGCTGCAGAACCAGCAGAGGACCAGGAGGACGCTCGAGGAGAAGATGGGGACCACACTCAAGGGTCTGAGCTGGCGGCACTGCGTAAGCTCCTGGAGAGGTCACTGGAGAGCCAGCAGAAGGAGGCCATGAAACAGGAACAGCGCTGGAGGGGCATCCAGGTCCAGCTGAATCAGCTCCGCGACGACTTCGAGGGAGAGAAGCAGACGGTGTCCACGGCAATGGCAGCGGCGGTCCAGGCAGCATCAGCGGCGACAGGGGGCCAACCTGCAGCGGCGGCAGGGCGGCCAACCTGCAGCGGCGGCGACAGGGGGCCAACCTGCAGCGGCGGCGACAGGGGGCCAACCTGCGGCGGCGGCGACAGGGGGCCAACCTGCAACGGCGGCGGCAGCGGTGGCGACAGTGGGTCAAATGCCACCACCACCAGTAGCAGCAGCAGCACCACCACCACCAGTAGCAGCAGCACCACCACCACCATCAGTAGCAGCAACACCACTAGCAATGCCCATGGAGTGGTCCAGACGCGCCATCCCAAAACTGGAGGAAGGAGAGGACATCGAGCAGTATCTCATGACGTTCGAGCGGCTAGCTACAGCATACTACTGGCCAAAAGAGAACTGGGCGGTGATCCTCGTCCCACACCTCACAGGGAAAGCACGCGCAGCATATGTGGCAATGGATCCGAGCCACACCATGAACTATGACCGCGTAAGAGAAGCCATCTTGCAAAAGTTCGAGATCAATGAGGAGACTTACAGGCGGCGATTCCGTGAGCCAGACGTCAAGCCCGGTGAGACACCCAGAGAATTGTACACCCGACTTAAAGATCTCTTTCACAAGTGGATTAGACCGACAATTAAGTCGGTTGAGGAAATCTGTGAGACCCTGATACTGGAGCAGTACCTGAGGACCTTGGCTCCAGACGTCCGAGTATGGGTTAAGGAGCGGCACCCACAGAGTGGTCAGAGGGCAGCAGAACTGGTCGAAGACTACGTTGCAGCACGGCAGAGGCACACCAGCTTTCGCTTGAACCAAGACAACAGGCCAGCAGCCAGAGGTAGGTCTGATGGTTTTGGTCAGGGTGGTGGTCAACAGCCTAGCAATCGTCCTAGAGATAATACTTTCCCCAGTAAGCCTAGCTTTCAGCCTAGAGATGGTACAGTTCCCTTTAGGCCCAAACATCCTGCAATGCCCAGAACGTCCACATCCATCGTGTGTCACAATTGCGGTAAAGAAGGCCATATAATGCGTGATTGTCCTAACCGTAAGCCCAAGGGAGCCGGATACAGTTGCCTACCGAGACCAGAGGGGGAGGCAGTGGGTTTCCTGGGGAGGTTGCAGACAGTGCAGGTATCTGTTAATGGGAAGCAAGCCATTGCAGTGTTGGACACGGGGAGCAACCAGACACTAGTGCAGCCACACTTGGTGGAGGAGCGAGACCTGTTACCCGGTAGAAAGGTCTCAATTATGTGTGTTAATGGAGATGCACATGACTACCCAGCCGCAGAAGTCTATATTAATGTTAATGGCCAGGTTTATCAGCTAATTGTTGGTGTGGTGGAGAAGTTAAGCCACCCGGTGTTATTCGGCCAGGACATCCTAGTTTTGCCAGAGCTTTTGCAGTCCAGCAAAGTGGTGAACATGGTGGTTACCAGATCCCAGGGCAGCAAGCCAGCAAACACAAAAGAGCAGGCCAACGTTGAGTTATTGAATGAGTTACCCTATGCTAGCAGTGATGTGGAGGGTGTTAGTAGGGGTAGGGTCAGAAAGTCCAAACGACAAAGAAGACGAGACAAGTTGGAAGGCACGGTTGAAAGGGCCACAGAAGTTCCAGTAGTGCAGCCAGATGGAGACTGGGAGGAGCTTGAAACTGATATAAAACAAATGCAGCGGGAGGATAGGTCATTGAAGAAGGCGTTTGAGAAGATTATTGAGCAGGATGGGGTCAGGACAGGGTTCCCACTTACTCTAGCTGGGGAGGGATATGTCCTTAGAGGGGGGATCCTCTACTATCAGCCAGATGGGGGCAGAGAGGAGCAGCTGGTAGTACCCACACAGCTACGTAGCAGGGTGATGGCTATGGGGCATAGCATTCCCTGGGCGGGTCACTTGGGGCTCCCGAAAACCTATGCTCGCATTTCAGCTCGATTTTTCTGGCCAAGCATGTATAAGGATGTGCACGACTTTTGTAAAGCATGAAAAGAGTGTCAGCTTACCAGTAAGCACAGAGCTAGCCCATACCCCCTACAGCCACTTCCATGCATTGATGTTCCATTCTCACGCATAGCAATGGATATTGTAGGCCCACTAGAACGAACGCAGACTGGATTCAAGTACATTCTAGTGATATGTGACTATGCTACTAGATATCCTGAGGCGTTTCCACTGCGAAAGATATCTGCCAGACCCATTGCACAGGCGTTACTCCAGTTATTCTCCCGAGTAGGCATACCAAGAGAGATAATCACAGATCAGGGCACAGCATTCCTCTCTAAGAGTTTGAAGCAGGTTTATGGCGTACTAGGTATAAAGGGCATTAAGACCACCCCCTATCATCCTCAGACCGATGGCCTAGTTGAGCGTTTTAACCAAACTCTGAAAAGTATGCTGAGGAAGTTTGTGGCTGAAAATGGAAAGGACTGGGACCGTTGGCTGCCCTACCTTCTTTTTGCATACCGGGAGGTACCCCAAGCGTCCACTGGGTTTGCGCCATTTGAACTGCTCTTTGGCTGGCCAGTGAGGGGACCCCTGGATGTGCTTAAGGAGGCCTGGGAGGGTCCGCGACCGCAGGAGACTAACCACCCTTGCAATAAGGTGTTCTCAAGGTGAGGGAGAAGATGGAGAAAAATGACTGAACTGGTGCGCGGCAAACATGGGAGAAGTCACAAATCAGACAGAAGACCTGAAAATGCACCAGACAGGCAGAGAGAACTCTGGTGCCGGGTGGCAGCCGTCTCTGCTGCTCCACATCAGAGAGCAAGTTGCTGGCCAAATGGCAGGGCCATACAAAGTCATCCGGCCGATGGGCCCAGCAACGCACGCAGATTGAGATGTCGGGCAGGAGAAAGCCGAGGCAGACTTTTCATGTGAACCTGCTAAAAGAGTGGCACACTGGGCACTCCAGCGCCAGGGTGCAGGCAGCGGCGGTGGAGGAGGAGGATCAACCGAGCAGTTCTTCCCGGCCAGCCAACCAGCAACCACCTGGGCGTGTCAACACCTCCTGGCCCCCACAGCAGCAGGCAGAGCTGCATCAGATCATCCCAACCGACCTGTTCCAGGAGGCACCAGGTTCACCACAGTGGTGGAGCACTCAGTCCGCGCTGACCGACTGCGACTCCGTCGTCAGCGGCCATATCGTGTATAAAATCTGCTGCCTTCCCGCCAAGGCAGAGGTGGAGGACAATGCTGGCACTGGGAGTCATCGAGATCAGCAGTGACTGGTGCAACCCGGTGGTGCTGGTCCCTAGAAGAGCGGGACACTGAGATTCTGTGTGGACTTCGGAGGGTCAATGCCCAATCAAAATTTGATCGTACCCCATGCCTGCGCTTGGAGACTTGATAGAGGCTGGGGAAAGCACCTATATAACAACTTACTGGACTTATGTAAGGGCTATTGGCAAGTCCCATTGACCGAGGATACCAAGCCCTACACACAGCATTCCAGCACTCCCAGGGCCTGTATGCCACTTCAATGTCATGCCGTTCGGAATGCAGGGGGCACGGCCACTTTCCAGCGGATGATGGACATTGTGCTTTCGCTGGAACTGGGTAGTTTGCAGCGGCTTATTTGGATGACATTGTGGTATAC
>JAGKQL010000024.1:893116-915427 GCA_018398635.1 Cyprinodon brontotheroides
TTTGAATTCAGAATATGAGCGGACATTTCCTTTAAATCAAGAAGTTGACTTAGTTACATTGTGCATTACATTTATTATTACCTAAAAATAAATGCTAAATTAAATTTAAAAAAGACAAAAAAAAATGTAGTTGGGTTATTATTTAAATTCCAACATGGAGGTAAATCAATCAGCCTCTAGTGATGCTAGTTAAAAGCTTTTTGAACTGGTTCCATATATGCCATGATTATAGTTCATTTTTAGGGTCAATTATTTAAAAGTTTTACATCAAACAGTCACAGGCATCATGAACAAATGAAAAATAATAGCAATGAACAACAGAGCTGCTTGTCAGTGACGAGACCAATCAGAGAGAAGCTTCGTAGATATTGGGGAGGATGCAGAGGCCCTGGGGAAATGAAATCAGTTTCAGGGAAGCGCAAAGACAGGAAGCATCTGGTCTGTTCCTGTTTGGCTGTGACTCCATCCTGGAGAGAAACATCAGCTGTGCTGCTGCCATCAACACCTTTGTTTCTAGATATTGGATATTGGCCTGTTTTCCAGTGTAGTCCTGTTTCTCTGACTGTGACTAACTGGATGTGCTCTCTTCATCCTCTGACATGGGAGCTGGCTCGAGCTCGCGGTGACTGGCTGTGTGTTTCTGGACGGGCCGCCTTTTACTGCTGCTTTTTGTATCTCTCTGCTTCTGTCTCCATACTGAGCCTGGTTCTGCTGGAGGTTTCTTCCTGTTCAAGGGAGTTTTTCCTCTCCACTGTCGCTACAAGCATGCTTAGTGTGAGGGATTGCCTTCTATCTTTTCTTTTGAGGAAGATGTTAAGCCTCGATCAAGATCCCTTAACCCGGTACCGGGCCAAACTGACACCTACTCATGTTTATCTATTTATAGAAATGGCCAAAACACAGTCACATGGTGTTTTATCCAAATGCCTTTCAAATGGGGCTTTAAACTTAAAAATAAAATATTATTTTGGGTTTACAGCTCTGTAAATGAATAAAATGAGATTTAAAATTCCACCTGACGTGTGACTCTGCAGGAGTAATGCAACAGCAGGTATTTATTTTTAGCACCGCCCTCTAATGGCCGCCATCATTGGAAACTAGAGGCTCAGACCTTTCCAAGGAGGGGTCGGAGGTCACTGTGCGACCATTTCAGGTGATGTCACCGGCATGCGTTACATAAGCTGCTCTGTTATTCTTATTTTCTATTCAGTTTGGAGATATTATTGGTAAATAAAAAAATAAAAAACAAGAGCTAAATCTTAGGAACAGAGGCTGTGTTTTATACATAAAGTTTTCAATAATGTAAATCAGCGTATTTTTCTGACCAGATTCCCTCTTATCAGTGGAAAAATGCATTTGGCCCATTTTGGCCACTTTTGGCACCATTGTGCTAAAATCAGAGCGCTCACTAAAACAAACTTCAGCTTATTCAGTCCAGATGTGCTTGAGTTATAGTCGAGAAGTGGATCTATAAAGTCTGAGAGTTCATCCAGAGTTTCAAAAGGGCTTTCATGGTGTTTTGCAGTGTTTATTTTGGTAAACATTTTGGCGAGGCTAAATATTTTTCATTTTTTTCTTTATTTAATCACCTATAAATCAGACAAGGTGACATCTAAAATTATGATTCCACCTGAAAAATATTCCTCAATGCCTTTCTGTCACGCAAATACAGACAACTGTATTTACAATTTATAGTTTTGGAGCTTTACTTGTTTTAATTCACACATGTAATTTTAGGTGGAATTTGCTTCGAAGACTCTCTGGGCTTAAGTGGTTAAAAGGTTGTTTTTTTTTAACCACTGTTCTGATCGGGAAGTCTCCAGTTTATAGAATACCTTTCAAATATGTGACTAGTGCGTGTAAAAATATGAATGTAAAAATATATGCTTTATAAACCTCTGCAATAATGCATAGCAAAAACTCCAGAGCCAAAATTGTCAAAATATCTCTTTTGCTTTGAATAGTACAGTGTGTAGTTTTTTTTTTTTTTTGGCTTGTGTCTAATACGTCAAATATGACATTTCTGCATTGAACACATCCCACCCATATATACATTAGCCTCAGGACAGACAGTAGTTAATGACTGATGTTGTTTTGGCACAGAGACATGAGACATGTTCTCTGAGTTATGTGCTTTGTCCTCATTGTGATTCCAAAGGCATGCAACACGGCAAACGGAAGAACATTTTTTGCCGATGATGCAAGCTTAGGGCTGTGTTTTTAGTTCTGTTAGCAAGCCAACCAAAAGTCAAGTCAAAGCCCACCCCCATTAAATTACTACACAGCCAGTTCAGAACAATGCCCTGATTTAGACCAAGAGTTCTCTAGCGTACAGTGTCTGCTCGAGGCAATGACTGTAAAACTTTAGTATTTCTGTTAGGGCAAGTTAAATCACCTGAATGTGCAACAGCTTAAGCATTTTATGACTTTAAACCTACTCCCTTCTCTATGTGCATGTAAAATCTTACAGTTCTGAATAATGTCATAATCAGCTTCGTAAGCTGCACTGTTTAGGTATATACTAAAAAAGAAAAGAGCCTGGCTCTGAAACCTTAGAGAAAATGTATCGGATTTAAGATTTAATCAAAACAGAGAGGAGTTCCTTCTATTGGCACCGATAATTTAATATCTTCCTCTGGGTAGAAACCAAACACTGAAAAACTCTACATTTATTCGTAGTGTTACATGCAAATGATGCAGAAATGAATAGATCTTAGTGGCAGAAAGAAAAAGAGTGAGAAAAAAAAGTCACCAGCATGTCCTCCTGCAGAATCAGCGTTTAGTTCTTATGCTCTACTAATCTGGAATAAACTCCCAAAAAGCTGCAAAAGGGCTGAAACTCTCAGTTGCTTGAAATAAAGATTAAAAACACATTTTGTTTTGAGTGGCTTTTGAATCCCCATCTAAACAATATTAGTTATGTTTCCAGTAAACGTCTGGTTCTATTTTTCTTAATCATTTCATCTTTTTTTTTATTTATAATCCATTTATTTCGACATGTCACTTTTATTCTATTTGTGTTTCCTTTATGCCACTGCTATGTACGTTCCTTTTTCTGGTGTACAGCTCATTGCCCATGAAATGTGCCATATAACTAAACTTGGCTTGCTGCCTGAACCTGATCGTTTAAGTCCTGATTCGATTTGACAAACTAACACAATGGCAGTTTCCTTTACAGTCATATTATTTACTGTTCCAGTTAGTTTACTCACCCCCTAAAGGCCTCGAATGCAGACACATATCAAAGCTAGGTCTACAAGTACATAGAACAAATAAATACATGTATTAAAAAACAACTTTTTAAGCAAAAAAAGCCTTAAGATCTGCTGTTTTCCTCTATGCAATTTGATCTGTGGGCAAAAAAAACTAAACCTCAATAGATTAGCTAAACAATCAGTGTTTCATGTATTACAGTTTTCATCTTCCTCTTTCTAAGTATAGAGTATAAAATAAGCACAACATTTTTCTTTTAATCCTCTGTGGCAGTGATTCCAAACACAAACCAAGTGTATCATCTCTATATCTCTATCAACGATATATTGGATGATAATGGAAGTGTTGGCATCCGGCTCAAGGACTGTTGTGTGAAACAATCAACTACAGGTATTTGGGTTTAACTTGCCAGGGTACATATGATGATCTGGGTTGTTTAACTTTCAGACACAATGAATCACGCGCTGAGCAGTGAACCTGAGCTGGACTGAAAATGGCTGCTCTCATTTTAATCAAATTGGGCGTTAGAGAAGCAGAAGTCTCAAAGTACGAACATAATGACTTGTTTTGCACTTTGTATGTAAAAACCTTGTATGTTAAGCTTCGGTTGCATAATTATCCTCTCCTAAAACCAACAGAGCTTTAGGAGACAAAGAGGAAGAAGAAAGAATAAGAAAACTGGGATGAGAACCTGTCATCCAAAGACAGGAGTAAAGCTTGTAAAGATGCTTTATTTCCAGTAACCAGCTGATTTCTGCTCTGTCCATCGCAATAGTATAGATTTCCTCTCTCTGTTGGCCCAGAGGTAATCAGCTCAGCTTTGTCCAGCTCTATGTTAATGTCCAATTCAAAAATCAAACCTCTGAAACTACTTTAAATCTGAAATTATTACATCCCGTTCAATAAATGATCAGTGATTTTAATTCAGAGTAATTTTCATGTGAATGTGCTTTCTGGAGGCATTCATGTTTGTCAAAGAACACTACTGCCACCTACTGGTTAGTGACGCCTGCCACGGTGCGTATCGGGCTGTTGATCAAGTCCCAAAGTGCTGTATCTGGTGTTTGTCACAACGCCGCTATTATCCAAGTCATCTTGAAAACATTCTTCTCAAAATGTTGGCTACATATTACGGTTTTTCTCTGGCCAGAAGTTCGATGGCAAATCCTCCTCCTTCAAGTTGTTAAGGCAAGGCAAGGCAGATTTATTTGTATAGCACAATTCAGTACAAAGACAATGCAAAGTGCTTTACATGATTAAAATATAGGAAAAATAAAACAGAATCAAAGCAAGTAGGAAAAAAAAATGCAGAAACAAAAAAAAAAAAAAAAAAAAAATTGGACTGAAAAAGAAAATAAAAAAAGTTGAACTAATGATGTTTTTAGTTGAACTGTTTAACTAGAATAGTGGAAGGCAATCCTAAACAAATGTGTTTTTAGTCTTGATTTAAAGGAACTCAGGCTTCCTCGCGACTTTACAGTTTTCTGGAAGTTTGTTCCAGATAAGTGGAGCATAAGGAACTAAATGCTGCTTCTCCATGTTTAGTTCTGGTTCTAGGTAATCCAAATCCACCAACCCGCACATTGGAGGATCATGAATCAGAAAGGTGAAATAATTCCAATATCAAGAGGATTTTCCAAATTCTTCGAAATTTTAAACCATACAAAATTACCACATAGTTACTTTTGCTATTAGCGAATTACTTTCGCTGAGCATATTTACTAACTCACTCAGTAACTTGTAAAGGTCCGCTTCATATTCAGAATTCAAACTTCTGGAAGTACTTTAAGTCTGAAATTATTCCATCCTGTTCAATAAATGATCAGTGTTTTAATTCAGAGTAATTTTCATGTGAATGTGCTTTACTGAGGCATCCATGTTTGTCAAAGAACACTACTGCCACCTACTGGTTAGTGACGGCCGGAACGGTATCGGGCTGTTGATCAAGTCCCAGTGCTGTATCTGGTGTTTGTCACCAACGCCAGCTATTATCCAAGTCATCTTGAAAACATCTCCTTCTTCCAAATGTTGGCTACATATTACCGGTTTTTTTTCTTGGCCAGAAGTTCATGGCAAATCCTCCCTCTTCAAGTTGGCGATCCAACGACCAACCCTCGCCCCGCGGAGGATCAGGAATCAGAAAAGGTGGAATAACTCTTTTTTCACTTTTAGCCCCATGTATTCCAGCATCCAGCTGCCATGCACGTAAGCATTGTCAGTTTCACTATAGCTCTGTGAATTTCCAATGGTGAAGTCCTCTGGAAATCTTCAATAATTGTTGTTGATTGCAGATGTGTCTAGTAGTTCCCATTGATTTAGCTTGAAAGCGGGAGAATGGCGCTAGCTTACCGCCAGCACCGCGGACGCCACTGCTGGAAGATGGCAGGAGGAGGCTGGGCTACTATATTTGGGCAAAGATGGCCGCTCCCAGACTCAGTAATCCATTAATTTCCCGTTACGCTTATCCCTGCTGGGATCGCGTGGGGAGCTGGTGAATATCGTCAACTGTCAAGGGGCAAGAGGCAGAGCACCAGTCTATCACAGTGCAACAGAGTTAGACAAAGACACACAGCCATGCACACACTCACACCTAAGCAGAATTTAGAGAAGCCAAATTAAGCTGACAGTCATGTTTTGGGACTGTGGGAGGAAGCCAAAGTACCCAGAGAGAACCCACGCATGCTCAGGGAGAACATGGAAACTCCATGCAGAAAAGACCCGGGGCAAGGAATCAAACCCAGAACCTTCTTGCTACAAGCTGTGCAGCCTAATGCAGCGGACCCATCCATGAAAACTGTCTAACAGAAGGCTGCATTTGTCCACCATATAATAAGAAGTCTTCCAATCTGAACAGGCCTCAGCTGCTTTGTGACATAATCAGACAACGACTCTGGCCTTTTGAAGACACAGTCGCTGAACTTGAACTTGAGGTTGTCTCTGTGTTCATCTAACAGAAACCATGGCCTTCTAGATAAACACAGTGATTTTAAAGCGTTAGGGGATTTTGTTCCACGTTTAATCTGAAAGGAGTATTCCCACTTTCACAGTCACGTGGAGGAGTGCAGTGATGCAGAAAGTCTTTTCAACAAACAATCTGACTACCAACAGTGTCCCAAAACCATGACTTTGGTAATATCTGTGCATGCTCAAAACAGAGATGGAATTGAAGTAAACCTAGACAAGCTTTTACCAAAAGGGGTTTGGAAAGACTTTAAAGAAGTTAATTTAGTTTTCCTTCAAAGAACCAAGCCAGGAAGTTCCACACTCACTATTTTATGTAATCAGAACTTCATAAATGGAGGATAAAACTTTTCCTAACATAGAATCCATGACATCATCCTTGTGAAAGGATTTTACTCCTTTTGGTCTGGGGACAGCGTTTGTCTGGACTTTGTCAAATAATTTTCCAAACTCCTAGGTTCAGCTGAATGAGGCAAATGAGTTTGAAAATCTCTAACCACTACTGTGGTATGACAATAGGAGGTGAACGAAAACCTTGCGTATGGACAGGATGGTTTTCTATCCAACTCACTTAGAAAAAAAACTATCGTTTGACAAAAACACTACTGTACTTTCACGCTAAACCTTTTAAAAGTAGAGCTTAGTGAGAACAAGATGTGTTTCTTTCCAGTGTTGACTCAGTTTATACCCTGTCCCTGACACAACGGTCTGTGCAGAATGTGCAAACATAATATGAAACGCTCTCTGGAAGGATGACTCCACTGTTTCTCTCCAGTGTATGTCAGTTCCATGGTAACCCACCATGGGGGTACCAATGACTGCACCCCTGGCAAAGAGCAGGGCTGTTTTTGATGACGGACAGGCGGGCTGGAGGCTGTGGGGAATTCAATACGTGCAGGATGTCAGCTCTTAGCACATGTGCATGCACTCACCTGCCCGCTCAGTCACAGCCTCGAAGGGAAAACTATTCGAAGCCTGGCGATGTCATCGTGAGGAAAGCTATTTTCTCTGAGGTTGTTGGTGTTATTTGCTCATCTTTTCCCCCCCTTATTCATTCAGCCAAACTGTTGAAAATTAAGCACAGATTATTCTTAAGTGGGGAACTTCATGCATCACACTCTACGTCTTTAAAAGAAAAACATACAGATTTATTTGTAATGGCTTCATAAATCCACATCTCTCTCCCACCTTGAAAGCAGAAATAATACACTAGTCAACAAGGTTTTTTGTAAACTGAGCTAATGATTAATGGCTTGACTTTTTTATTGCAGAAGCCCACATCGTGTTTATTTATATATTATCATTCAATTAAATTCAGTTTATTTTCCTATAGCGCCAATTCACAACAACACATGTCATCTCAAGGCTCTTCCAGTTCACCAGATCATCCAGTCAGATTGATTCAAAGTTTCTATCTAAGGAAGAAAGCAGATGATTGCATCGACCATTGACTCAGAAGGCAATCCCCTCACACATCAACTGGAATTTCGGACCGATTGCAAAGCCAGTTTTCCGCCCACTTGCTAAAGGGAGCCTTTTCAAGAATGCGCCAGAACTTCGGCGGTGCCGGCGGGAGTAAAGTTTATCTTCAAAACAACAATGGCGCATCTGCAAGATAACACGGTCACAAAGATGGATCTAGAGATGCTAGACATCGAAGAGGAACAGGTTCTGTTAATGGAGTGGGCAAAAAGACTGATTAACCTTTCGTCGCAGTTGTCCATTGTAGTTGTTCCTCAGTTTTTTTAAAATAGCGCGAATACACAGAATTGAGAAGGACGACCACACAGGCAGCCGTAAAGGTGTACCAAGGACCAATCTGAGCTGCTTTTTGTTTGTGCACTTCCGCTTGAGGTCTCTGCGCGGGTTTGTGACCGTCCGATACATAGTCAGGTTTTTTTTTTAGGTGTAAGACGATGGTTGCAGAATTTCTGCGTGGGGCGAGTGGTCGCGCTATCACAGAGACAGATTTGACGGGGTTGCAGAGGCTATGCGTCAGAAGCATAAATTTGCTTTAAGCATGCTTGTACCAACAGTGGAAAGGAAAAACTCCCTTTTAACAAGAAGCAACCTCAAGCAGTACCAGGTTCAGTGTGAGCTGCCATCTGCTGAGGTACGACTGGTGTTAGGAGGAGAACAGAAGCAGAGATAGAAAAAGGCAACTTTAAAAGGCAGCCAGGAAACACACAGCCAGGCAGACGAAGCCCAGCCAGTCTAAGCCAGCCGAGGATGAAGAGAGCACATCCAGTTAGTCACAGTCAACCAGCTGATGGAATACACCGGAAACAGGCCAAGCTCCAAACATCTGTAGGAAACAAAGTGCAGCCGACAAGGCGCATAGCCAGCCGATACTTTCCTCAGGATGGAGTCACAGCCAAAACAGTGGTCATACCTGGATGAAGGAGAAGACCATGAGAAAAGAGAGCAGAACGTTAGAGATTGAACTAACAGATTCTGCAGAGGGAGAATAGAGATAGAATGAAGCAGAATGATGAAAAAGGGGTCCCCATGTCCTCCAGCAGCTTAAGGGTGCCTATAGCAGCAGAACTATGGAGATAGATCAGATAACCTGAGCCACTCTAACTAGAAGCTCTTCTTTATCAAAAGGAAAGTTTTAAGCCTAGCTCAAAAGTAGACAGGGTGTCTGCCTCACGGACTAAAACTGGTAGTTGGTTCCACAGGAGAGGAGCCTGATAACTAAATGATCTGCCTCCCATTCTACTTTTAGAAATTCTAGGAACCACTAGTAAACCAGCAGATTGAGAGCGAAGTGCTCTGTTAGGAACATAAGGAACAATCAGATCTCTGATATCAGATGGAGCTTGGCCATTTAAGGCTTTATATCCTCCTGAGAAGGAGGATTTTAAATTCTATTCTGGATTTAACAGGAAGCCAATGAAGAAAAGCTAGGATAGTTTAGTAGGATATCCTAGTATAGGATAGGATTTTATGGGCATCAAAAAATACTCCACACATCTGCAACATACAGGAAGACAAAGGGCAAAGTTTTACCATTTCAACTTTGGTTCAGAAATGGTTCCTTGGTGTAGAATGTCCTCTGATTATGCAACATTGCTGTAACAGAGGCCAACGGATCCCCCCCAAACTAGAAGAGTGAAGTCCAGCAAGTCATTAAAAACAGGGAAGTCAGACCAGAACAGCATTCATCTTAAATTTCATGGCAGTTATTGTTAGAAAGCCGCAGGCTGTCGCTCCAAAGTGTGTGGAAATATACAAGTAGAATGGAGTTTCACTGAACTATGCCAATACTAACTTCCCACCACAGCAGAGTGAAAGAGGCTGAGCTCTGATCGGAGTTACAATCAGCAATCTAAAGAAATAGTTTATGATAGTTTTATAGCATTTAATTCACTGCATTAAAATTACATAAAATTCCTTTGTTAGAGGAAATTATTAATAATCCAAAGATCTTTAACAACTTAAGCCAGTGACATATGTCTTGAAGTACGTCACCAAACACACATACTGCAGTTGCAGAGGCATGTCTGCTCCATTCAAGTATAAAATCTGTGGTTTATTAACAATCCTCTGCAGCTCTTATTACTTTACTCTGTATATCAGGACACAAATGCTTAAAAATATTCAACCTTTAATTTAAAAAGTATTGAAAAGAGCTTTACCTTGAAAAAAATCACATTTCCCATAAGGTTTGTCAATGTATTTGACAATTTTTTTTTATATTCAGCATGGGTAGCTGGGTCTAAAAGTTTTGTTTGCAATTAGACATACTGAATTTTTTGTCCTGTAATTTAAATTGAACAAAACACCTGTTGAGGAGGATGAAATAGGATATAGACCTAAACTACTTTCGACTGGAGAGATTTTCTTTACATCTATCCAGTATAAGCCTCCACCTTTAGCTAAGGATTTGTCAAAAAAAAACAAAACATATTTCACCAGATTTCCAACTGGATCTGAATTTTAACTTCTGTTATTAATTAATAGTCTGTAAATAGCAATACGTTTTTTTGCCTTTTATTATAACATACACAGACCATTTTACCCACTACACCCTACTTTAATTATAAACATATCAAAATAGGACAATGTTAACATCTAATAAACAGCCTTATCTGGCTCTTATCTAGAAAAGCACCAGTGGCGGGAAATTCTTTATTGGGAGTTGGCAGTGGTGGTACTAATTGTAGTGGCAAATAGATCCTGGAATGAATTCATGAAAAGATTATGAGAATAAATTCATAAAATTACGAGAATAAATTTGTAACATTCAATTCAATTCAGTGTATTTCTATAGCTCCAATTCACATCATGTCATTTCAGGTCACTTTCCAGTTCACCAGATCATCCAGTCAGAGGTTGATTCAAAGTTTTCTATCTAAGAGAAAACCAGCTGATTGCATCAACTCATTGACTCTTCAGCAATCCCTCACACTAAAGCATGCTTGTAGCTTACAGATGCTTGGAGAGGAAAACTCCCTTTAACAGGAAGAAACCTCCAGCAGAACAAGGCTCAGTGTGAGCGGCCATCTACTGCTGAGATACACTGGGGTTCAAGGATTACATTACAAGAATAAAGTCGTAATGTTACAACAATAATAAAGTCATAAAATTATGACAATAAAGTGGTAACATTATGAGAATAAATTCATAAAATTACGAGAATAAAGTCAGAGTAGCATTCAATTCAGTTTATATCTATAGCACCAATTCACAGCACATAATCTCATCTCAAGGCACTTTTCCAGTTCACCAGATCATCCAGTCAAATTGAGTCAAACCTTTCTATTTAAGGGGAAAACCAGTTGATTGCATCGACTCATTGACTCGAAGCGACATGCTTGTAGCATACAGTGGAGAGGAAAAACTCACTTTTGAACAGGAAGAAACCTCCAGCAGAACCCAGGCTCAGTGTGAGCGACCATCTGCTGCTGAGGCCCACTGGGGTTCAAGGATTACATTACAAGAATAAAGTTGTAAAATTATGACAATAAAGTTGCAACATTATGAGAATAAATAAATTAAATTACAAGAATAAGTTGTAACATTATGAGAATAAAGTCATAGAGTTACAAGAATAAAGTCATGATATTACGAGAATAAAGTTGTCTTTTATGACAACTCTTTCAATAAGCACTGTCTTTCCTAAAATGAGGAATGTCGAGCATAATGTGAAGTGCTACTTTGTTATACCTTAATTGTCGGTTTGACAAATAAGGAAATCTTTTAACACCAACATCAGATTGGGCAGGATGTCAAATTGGACTCAAGTCGCTGTTTGGTGGAGCTGGTCAGAGCTCAAAGCTTTCTTTCTGAAACGGGTCGTAGTATGATGACTTTATTCTCATAATATTACAGTTTTATTCTCGTAATGTTACGACTTTATCCTGATGACATTATGACTTTATTCTCGTAATAATAAGAAAAAGCTTGAGCCTGGTCCTCATACTTCATCAAAGTATAGTAAAGATGAAGCTGTCCTACATGGACACACTGTATAAACTGTATATATCCATGCACCTTTTCCTTCCTTTTTCACCTTCATCTTCATCTTTGACTGTTTGAACTGTGAGATATATAAAGTCAATCAATGTGGAAAAAGAGAGAACGGAAAACCCTAATATGGTAACATTTTGTTTTTTCTTTTATTAATAGGAGCAAACAACATCAGCTGAACATGCTCAGATAAATACATCTGTGCCAATCCTCCATATATTCCTTTCTGAGGACCTGAAACCAGCCTTCAGCCTAAACAGGGCAACCATTAGAATTAGACAGACACACTTTATTGTCAATAAAGTATATATATATACAAGTATATATATACGGCTGAGCTGTTGATGAGCAGTGGAGCTTAGACTGACACCTGTTCTTCCTGAAGTCCACCATCATCTCCTTGGTCTTCTCCACCTTCAGGATCAGGCTGTTATCTCTGCACCACCAGCTGCTCCCTCTGCACCTCCTCTCTGTAGTCCAGGTCATTGTCATCTCTGATGAGGCCCACCACCGTGGTAACTTGGGAACTTCACAATGTGATTGGTGGTGAACCTGGGGATGCAGTCATGTTTGTAGTCTTTGTGCCAGGTGGTGCACAGAGTTGGATCATTTACGCAAGTAAAAGTGAAAAGTATGTGCTCCAAAAACTACTTAAAGTATAAAGTAACCTTTACAAAACAGCCAGATGCCACTATATGAACTGAAAGCTCAATTTTACGACTATTTCTAAAAATTCTCTGAGATAGGGCCAAGTTTGAGGGAGGTCTTGTTGGTCTCCGTCTCCCGATACGCTCTCGCCTGTCTCCGACCTTTCAGACGTTTCCAACATCTTTTCTGAATCCCACATTGTAGCATGGCATAGACAATTCACGTTTGCAGTTTGAAGAACACCTGCTTGCTTCTGATGATTTCCCTTTAGCTAACCAATGAGTGTTTGCCTTCTATGACTCATCCAATCACACTAGTTTTCACTAGATGTGGGTGGAGCCAATGATCTGCATGGGATGGAGCACATGATGGGAAATAATGATTTAGAAACATTAAACCAGGGGTAACCAATTAAAAATCAGCGGGTCTGAATAAAGAAAATCATCAACCAGTAAAGGTCTGGAGACATTTTTAATGATCTGTTATTTTACACAGAATTTAACACTGAAATAAAATTAGGTATTTATGCAGTATTTTTAAGGAACAGCTGAGACTGGAGGCTTTGCTTTGCGCAGGAGCGATTTTTCTGGAGCGCTGCGGGGTGGAGTGGAGGATGTGGGATTTCAGGGAAACAGGAGAAGCGGCGCAAGTGACGTTTATACACAGCCGTCAGACTACATGTGGTAATTTATAAATGTTTTAAGTCAGGTTGGGTCCAGAGAAGCCAGCAATTGGGTCCGGATCCGTTAATCCGCTAATACGTGACCTCTGCATTAAACCGAAGCCAAGAGTAACGAGTAACGATTGTTTTAAAAATGTAAGGAACAGAAAGTACAGATACTTATGTGAAAATTTAATAGTAGTAGAAGTAGGAGGAAAAATAAGTAATGGAGTAAAGTATAGATACTAAAAAGTGTACTTAAGTACAGTAGCAAAGTATTTGTACTTTGTAACTTGACACCTCTGGCCAGTTGACAGGAAGACATCTTATCTTCTTGTCCTTAAAGGGAGCCTAAAATGAGACACAATTAATAGATGCATTTTATTATTTAGATAGAAAAAGACATATATCAGTATATTGCCCAAATTACAATTACATTTTTTATTTTGTACAGACCAAGTGGAGGCACACTACAACCGGTCCAACACGAAGGCGAGACATATCATTGAGCGTGCGTTTGATGCTCTGCAGACGAGGTGGCATACTATTTTCCTCAGGATACTGGAGATTCATCCGAGGTTTGCTCTAAAAGTGATTTGTGAAGATGCAGGTTGACAGGTCGATGCAGAGGAAGAGGAGGAGAAGATAGAACCAGAAGATGGTGGACATCCGGCGGCTGTAAATCATCTGTATATAAATTATTTCCTGCTCCTTATATTTGTATAAAGAGTTTTGAAATTGTATTTATTTATTTGTTTAAAACATAGGTAAATAACTTAATTTGTGAATATGTTCTTCTTGTTCCAAAGATAAATCATTTGTGTAACATAATAGTCCATGTTTGTATTACTATCTTTAAAAACTACAGGACAGTGGGACCCAGAGAGCATGGAGGCAGGTTCAGAGTTCTATGAGTCCAGCAGCGTGCTCAGACAGACATGCACAGATGAGGACAGGCAGGCTCAGTGGTAGAGAGGAACATAGATAAGACTTGGTACCAGAATAAATGCCGAACTTTAAACTGGTCTCCACCTTGGAGCCAGGCTTACAGGGATTAAAAGTGACCTTTCCTGCTTTCCGAGCCAAAACCCTAAGGGCTCCGCAGAGAAGAGCCGGGACACGACCAGGAGACAAACACCAAACCCTCCACTGACCTCTAAGACTCAAGACATGAACCAAGAACTTAACTCTCATAAAAAAAAAACATAAATAAGTGACAAGAAAACATAACACCAATAAACAAATAGATGAATAATGATCTGGCCCTGATAGCTGGGCTGAACCACATATATAGCAGAGGAAGCAGGTGAATAAGATCAATGATAATTAGAGAGCGGGGAGGGAACGGCAGGTGAATTAAGTAAGTAATTAGATCAGCTACTGGGGCTGTGTTCCTGACACTATTGTTTTCTTTCAGTCTTTCTCCTCTTAATTCTTTGTGTTCTTACTCAGAAGAAACTCACTTAGATAGGCAAAATATTTATACATTTTATTTAGAAATTTTCAACAAGCTTTTCAAAAAGGGTAAATATTTGTTGGCCCTTTCAGTAGCCTTCCTCTCCCTTGCTTCCTCCCTGGCTAATGCTGTACTTTCTCTCTGCTCCTCGCTTTCAGCCTGATCCTTCAGGAAGTCTAGCAGGTCCTAACTGGTTCTCATCCTGTCCTGCCTGCCTGTTGGGGCAGGAGTCGAGGCTGAGGTCATGACCACTTCACAACCAGGGGCCGATTGATATTGTGCTGCTCCTGGAGTCCAGCATCAAGCAGCTCAAACCACTTCCAGGTGGCAGCAGACACACCATCAGCCTCCATCCCCTTCCCATCATGTGGATCTCCTGGAAATAGGGTTTAGGTTTGAGATTGTTCTAGTTAATCAGAACAATATCCTTATACTCTTCCTTTTTTTTTTATTGCTAACAGCAGAAATATAACATAAATAATTCATAATGTCAGTTAATTTATGAGGGGGTTTTGTATTTTTGGAGCAAATTGTGCCATTTTTTTGCCTGCTTTGGGGTTACCTGCAAGTCCGAAGTTGTCACAAATTCACTAGTTGAAGAGAAAAATACAGCAGTGCCACAATCATAGCTATAAGATGAGAATGTAGGCAGATATAAATAAAAGTGATTTACTCGCATCCAGATTTGGAGGAGTTCCTCCTTCCAGTAAATAGGCCCTCATTGGCAGTTCGCCAGTTGATCAGAGCCTGGGCTTTTTCTGTTGTCCCTAAATATAATAATAATAATATAATTCTGCAATGTTTAGCTAAAATTACATATTTCACATTAGGTCTATTTTATATATATATATATATATATATATATACGTGGGGCAAAAAAGTATTTAGTCAGCCACCAATAGTGCAAGTTCTCCCACTTGCACCACAAAAGATGAGAGAGGCCGGTAATTTTCATCATAGATATATACCTCAACTATGAGAGAGACAAAATATGAGAAAAAAAAATCCAGAAAAATCACATTGTCTGATTTTTTAATTTATTTATTTGCAAAATATGATTGCAGAAAAATAAGTATTTGGTCAATAACAAAAGTTCATCTCAATACTTTTGTTATATACCCTTTGTTAGCAATGACAGAGATCAAACGTTTTCTGTAAGGAGTCTTCACAAGGTTTTCACACACTGTTGCTGGTATTTTTGGCCCATTCACTCCATGCACAGATCTCCTCTAGAGCAGTGATGATCTCTGGGGCTGGTCAGCTGGGCAACACGGACTTTCAACTCCCTCCAGAGATTTTTAGATGGGGTTTGAGATCTGGAGACTGGCTGGAGCCGCTCTCAGGACCTTGAAGAAATGCTTCTTCTGAGAAGCCACTCGCCGTTACCCGAGGCGGTGTGTTTTTTGGGATCATTGTCATGCTGAAAGACCCAGCCGCGTTTCATCTTCAATGCCCCCTTGCTGATGGAAGGAGGGTTTTCATTCAAAATTTGGCGATACATGGCCCCATTCATTCTTTCCTTCACACGGATCAGTAAAGTCCTGGTCCCTTAGAAGAAAAACAGCCCCAAAGCATGATGTTTCCACACCCCCATGCTTCACTGTAGGTATGGTGTTCTTTGGATGCAACTCAGCATTCTCTCTCCTCCAAACACGACAAGTAGAGTTTTTTACCAAAAAGTTCTATTTTGGTTTTTTGCTATGTTAACCACAACTGCTTTCCTCTGCTTTTTGTCCACCACCACAATATCCGGTTGGTTTGCCATTACCATTCAATCCGTCTGTATCTGGAAGTCCCACAGGATCTTGGATGGATCATTCTCTACCACCTTTGGAAGTGTTTCCCACATTGACCTTCGGGGTTTCCAGTCCATACTCTGCACAGAAGTTGCTAAAAGGAGGTGTTAAAATGGAAAAAATAACTAGTTATCCATCAACTCTGAACTCCTATAGTGGACTTGACAGTCAAAGAGTACATTCACAGACTCTGCCTTCTGATGCTACAGGTACCGAATGAAGCTGGAAAACTTTACTTTCAATTTTGCTGTCAGACAGACCAGTTTACCCAGCCTGGTAAATCATTTCTCTCAGATGGTTAAAATTTTTTATTTGTTTTCTACCTCTATGGCGTTTTTTGAGTCAAGATAGAGCTGTGTGATAGACATTAGCCACATTGCTTTGGTGATAGCCCAATCATGTTTAGCTAACTGGTAATCTTTGTAACTGTAGTGTTGAAAAAAGGGTTTGTAGTTGAATATTTCATGTATTTTTTGGCTAAACTCATCAATATCGATACACCTAAAAGAATGATTTGGGAAATGTTATCGTGAACACATGAAGCTGTGTGAATCCCCATCTATCAGAAAACTGTCTCAAATAAAAATCCATGCAGCAAACGGCGGTTTAATTGGAGAAATGAAACTCCTCTGCAGTCCATGAAAATATTTTTTGTTTAAATTTTCTTCAGAATTTTATTACAAAGCAAAGCATTAAAGTGGAAATTGGCAAAGGTTCCATATTGGTAAATTTTTTTAAAAACATTTTCCAGCTGTGATGCACTTTTGAAATAAATACTTCCTGAAAAAAACTAACATTGCTTCTTTATTTATTTTGTTCAGAAAAGTAAAATTTTTAGTATTTAGAGAATAACTGATGTGTAGTTAGGAAAACATTCCATGAGAGTTTAAATATTCCACTTCTAACACCTAGATGGTGTAATTTACGACGGAGTATTAGGGCCACACATGAAGAGAAAAAATATTTTTGCCATGACGAGATTAAACTCGACATGTAGACTTTAAACTCGCCCTGTCGACTTTAAACTCGGCATTTCGAGAATAAAGTTGAAATGACTGACATGTTCTCAAATTCAGAACTGCGAGCCTGGGTAAGCATAGGGAAAGACGTTACGTTATTATTGGTAGGCCACCGCTTCCTGTGATGATTATACAGTTGCAGCACGTCAAAGACTACCTCCACTCTTAAAATGCAGACTGCAGCTTGTGGAGCGCGATTTGCTCTTTTTCCATATCCAAACTTTGGAATGTCGAGATTAAAAGTAAGCCAAAATATATATCAACTTTATTCTCGAGAATAAAGTGAAGTTTGAAAGCTTCGACATGTCGAGATTAAACTCAACATGACATTTCAACTTTATTCTCAAAATTTTTGAGTTTAATGTCGACATATGCGACACAAAAGATGGAAACATGTCGAAGTTTAATCTGGAATCATGGCAAAATATTTTTTCTCTTCATGTGTGGCCGTAATACTCCGTCGTAGAAAATTAAGTGTTGAATTACCAACTCCAGAAAGAGTTATTATTTAACACTAAATAAGAGTTACAATGTCAACTCTCCAAAAAGAGTCAAATTAACACTCGCTGGTGTGGACCCATAAAGACACTTCAAGGGTGTTAAAATCAAATCTGCCAGTGTTGATTTGAGCATTTTGGATTTGCTGTGTATGACTACCTGACTTAAATTACAGATGAAAACTGCAACAACAACAACAAAATAACTCCCAAAGCATTGGTGATCTCACATGGCTCGTCTAAACCTTACGGCCCTGTGTTGGGGCCCACAAGGCAATACCCAATTTTCATCTTTTGCTAAATTTAATTAAACTTGGTGCATTTTTTACAAATTTTTTGAAGGAGGCTTTATTCTTTCAAAAGAAATGGCTTATAATTATTTTTACAAATACATTTGGTTTTACAGCACTTTAAACATAAGATGCAATTTAAGGCTTAATTGAACATGGCGCACTCATTTGAAAAAATTTTAAGGACACAGATATGATGCCGCTCTGCCCCTCATGGTTGGTATCTTCAGAAGCTAAACAATAATACCTCATTTCCTTGATTAAGTAAATGAAGTGTGGTTTAGTCATAGTCCTCTAAGCTCTGTTTGAAAGGCTGTGGCAGGACCTTAAACAACCCATTTATACACAGAGACCCTCAAATCTGGTTGGATTGAAACTCTTCCACAAAGGACAGAAACTTCTCTAGAGCAGTGTTGTCAGAAACATGTTACAAAAGTGCCGCTTTATTGGTACAAAACTATGTTCGTTAGTAACAGAGTGATAATACAGTAAGGTGGGTAACACGTTACAGTATGAGCTGAACAACGCACAGTCAGCAACCTACAGTAGGAGCCATTCAAAATATCCCCACTTTCCTTAATGGGCTCCTGGCTGGTCCCCTATAATTCCTTTTTAAACATCAATCTTTGTACTAAAATATTCTTCCTGTCATGATTTGTGGACATTAAGACCTAAAGAGACATTGGAGGGAAGTGTGCTGCCATTCGACTGGTGTTTGACTGGGTAGGGCCATATTGAATGGCTGCTACTGTAAATAAAGAAGAGCAGAAAACAGTTTTTATTTGTTGATAAAAGCAGGTTTAAAAATATAGGAAAATGGTTTCAAAAACTTTTAAACCTGGAGAGACTCACACAGAGAAAAAACTGCAATTACAAAATATTCATTTTATTTATACAGGTAACATTAACATATTTTTCAAAAATAATTCTATCTAAGGAAAACCAGCCTATTGCATCAACTCATTCACTCTCTGCAGTCGCTCATACCAATGTGCTTGTAGTGACAGTGGAGAGAAAAACTCCTTTGAACAGGAAGAAACCTCCAGCAGAACCAGGCTCAGTGTGAGCGGCCATCTGCTGAGGCCCACTGGGGTTCAAGGAGACAGAAGCAGACGTAGAAAAACAATAAAGTCGTTTGGCGCTCAGGCCTTGACAGAAGACGTCCATGCTGGATGAGTAACCTAGAAAAGGATTAGAGTAGTCTTCTCCCAGGGCTTGGCACTGGTGGTGGAATAAACCAGAGGGTGAGTGGGACTGAGAATGAGGGTGGAGATGGGTGAAAGTTTGGAGAGAGAAGCTTGGCTAGGAGTTAATTAAAGGGCATCTTGAACAATGATTGGCTTTGGAGAAGGTGCCAGAGTTGACAGGCTGGACCTGAACGAGGGACATCGCAGGCAGTTCATGTGAAGTTGACAAGAGTCTTCCAGATTTAATTTACGATTAAGCTTCATTAGATGAAGTAGATGGCAATATGACTTCGAGAGCCTATACTCCTGTCATTTGAATATGTGACCAAAATGGACAAGAATATTACATCTATGTGCTGCAGGGCCAGCGAGGAAACTGCCTACTGCTAAAAATAACAGAAGTAACATCTGGAGAGAGTGTACAGCAAACTATAGATAGAGGCTAAATGACCTGTTATTGATTTAGCAGTAACTCACGGAGGGTTTGTGTGTGTTCATGAATCTGAGCGTCCCGTTTCTCAGTCCAACGACGGAGGTGATCTGCTGGGCTTTGTGTCTGGCCGCAGTGTTCTGTCATGATGGGTTCTAGAGTTAAGCCCAAAATGCAGAACACACACACAGAGGGATTGGGTAAAAGTTCAAAAGAGTTTATTGAAGCACAACAAAAGATGAAACTGGAACTGGTTCAGGCAGAGGAGCAGGTTCACTGGAGATTGTAGGTTAGCAGAGTTCATGAGCAAGCTAAGCATCTAGCTTCAGGCTTAGCATAGCAGGCCTTGATCTGAGCTTCCAGCTCTTAGCAGAGAACAACAGGGAACATCCACATAAGATTCCTGAAGCTGATTCCACGTAGGAACCTCCAGGGAAACTCCACATAGAAGTCTTAGGTTTCATCCACGTAGGAATCTTCGGGTTGGCTCACCAGGGCAGATTAGCAGGTTAAGCTCTCCTAGAGCCTCTGGCTTGAGACTGGTTCCCTGTGATGCAGCTCCTCCAGAGCTTCAGACAAGGAGACAGGGTTCCAGAGGGGCAGCTCTTCCTGAGCTTCAGACCAGAGACAGATTTCCTGTGAAGCACAGTAGAAGGAGAGATTAGAATCTGAATCTCACACTAGAGACAACCAAGATTCAATCAAAAACAGAGACTCTGGAAGCTAACCAACTAAGATCAACACAGCGGCGTGGAAGCAGGTCAGGCAGGAGCTTATAAAGGAGAGGTCTTCTGAGGAGAGGATTAGCAACAGGTGTGCAGGAAGATTCCAGCCCTAGGGGAAAAATACACAGAACAGAAGAGGATCCTCGGCGCCCTCTGGTGGGCAAGCCTGAGGATCCCAACAAAATCACTTTTTTAAAGTAACGGTGGCAACTCTCTTACAAGTAAATAAAAGACATTTATCTTAAACACTTGATGGCATTTATGGCTCTTAACTGACTGGCACAACGAGGTAAATTTGGAAGACAATTTTATTTTGTCTTTCGTTAAACTGCCTTTTGATCTTAATGAATAAAATCTTTATTTAGAAATGTTTTTCTTTTCTCTCCGACTTCCTTTTTCAATCAGGCATTATAGTTAGTTGTTAGAAAATCTAAAACAGATGAAGGAGGGAAATAATAGTTTACAGCACTGTACATCTCTGGAAAAGAATGAAACTTTGAAATAAAGAATGATTTGCAGCGTTATAATATTTTCTAAGGATGCAACACATTTCACATTTTTATTGGCCTTTAACTTTAGACAACCTTCCTCCTTTGAGTCAGTTATCAAAAAAGACATTGATGGATTAAAAACTCAAAGCAAGTTTGAATGAAGACAGAATTTCTGGCATGACACCCATGTTAGGTTGTTTAGGCAGGAACATGCCCCAGATGTCTGTAATGTTAAAACAGGAGATCACATGGCATTACTTAAGGGGGAATTCAGAGCTTGTGTTCAAATTTTGTCGCGCTCGTCTAAAATACGTAAGTTAATGACCGGTGCCCTTCTCAAGCACATGGTTCCCTGAATGGCTAAGAACACAAACCCTTTCACACAACCCTCTATTGAAAACACATGACTGGTTATTAATAATGTATCATCAACACACACATCACGCCACGCCACACACATCATGTCATCATCATCACAGGCTGTTTTTTCTATGTCTGAGTATGCCTGAATATTGACCAAACCTCTTAAGAAAATCCACAAGATGACATCCAGTTAGCAGAGCATTCACTCCGGGGATGGGCCTCAGAGTGAAATATTTACATTACAATCAGCTCAAGTGATTTCTCTTCACTCATCCCCATCTTATAAACAACCAATTTCTATGTTGTAATTTAGTGAGAAGAACATATGTTTAGGGGTTGCCTCAAAGAAAACAGGCCGTCCTAAAATATTTCAGATGGGATTTTCTTGTTTGTGAACCACTAATGTGAATCACACATGTTCTTTATATGATGCTTTGTCTTAAGAATAGAATTATGACTTTTTCTGCATCCTTTTGATGCAACAGTCCCATAGACTCCGCAATTTAAATGTATCCTTGCTACTGAGTACAAGCTGTTGGAGACGGAGTCATGCCTGCTTTGTTGTCTCAACAGTTCCAGTCTGAGTATTTGGATGTGGCAATGAGTCTCCTGGGGCCTGTGATGTAAAGCAGGTCATTATTACTCTGCCTGTGGCTCTGTCCCTGTACAGCTGCAAAAACCTGCGGTGGCCCCGAGTCTGGCAGTGTCAGTTACTCTCCTGGACTGAGCAACGTCAGCGGGTCTGAGGTCACTGCTGCTGTCACCAGAAGTGGTTCAGCACCTGGTTTATCCACCTGTTTAATAAATAATTCAGCCACAAAGTGTGTTGATCTCGTGCAGAGGATTGCCACCAAACCCATAGTAAGTTACAGTAAGTAAAAGTACTCCTCACTCTCCTACTGAAAGCAAAAGTACAGATACTTTGTGTTAAAAAATTTCGGTGTTAAAGTTTCCTGATTAGTCCCCTTACTAAAGTAAAAGTAACAAAGTACAGGCTTGTAAATTTACTTAAAGTATCAAAGTAAAAGTAGAAACCACTTTTTTCATGCCGCTGCCTACATTTTAAATGGATGTCTGCCAATAGGACTAGATCTCCGTT
>JAGKQL010000024.1:937653-1018758 GCA_018398635.1 Cyprinodon brontotheroides
ATATATATATATATGTATATATATATATATACATATATATATATATACATATATATATATATATCTAACACTCTGAGACTGTACACCAGCGTGGCGAGGCAGGCTGGCAGTGAGGTGTCAAGACCACTGTCAGGATGGAAACAACTAAGATCAGGGTACATCGAAAGATGGCCCCAAAGACAAATGGCTTGGTGAGTACCTCAGGCAGGAGAAAAGCGAAAGTGAGGAAAAGAAAGAGGAAGGAGAACCATCATCAGGGACAAGCCGCTGCAGCCGCGTATACCACGAACAAATAGAAGAAGTGGCTGATATCAAAAAAAATCCTACCCAGTGGCTGGAAAGGCTGGACTGAAGGACAGCACAGAGGCACTGTGGACAGCACAGAACAGGCACTCAGTACAAGATCAGTAGAGGCCAGGGTCTACCACACCAGGCAGGACACCCGATGCAGACTGTGCAAAGATGCCTCTGAAACAATACAGCACATAACAGCGGGGTGTAAAATGCAGGCAGGAAGTGCATACATGGAACGCCACAACCAGGTAGCTGTCATAGTGTACAGGAACATCTGCCATGAGTATGGGCTGGAAGTCCCAAGGTCAAAATGGAAGACACCTCCTAAGGTAGTTGAGAATGACCGAGCTAAGATCCTATGGGACTTCAAGATCCAGACTGACAAACAGGTGATGGCTAACCAACCAGACATCGTGTTGATCGACAAACAGCAGAAGAAGGCAGTAGTGATAGATGTGGCAATCCCAAGCGACAGCAACATCAAGAAGAAAGAACACGAGAAGCTTGAGAAATACCAAGGACTGAAGGAGGAGCTAGAAAAGATGTGGAAAGTAAGAGCAGCAGTGGTGCCAGTGGTAATTGGAGCACTAGGGGCTGTGACCCCCAAACTGGGAGAGTGGCTACAGCAGATTCCAGGTAAAACATCAGAGGTCTCTGTCCAGAAGAGCGCAGTCCTAGGAACATGTACTGGCACAGCAAGAGAACCCCTCACACTCCCTTGCGTAAGCCCCAGAGGATGAGCTTCAGGATGACACATACCACCCCACAAGTGAGAAAACAGTTTTATATATATATATATATATATATATATATATATATATAACTATATATATATATATATATATATATATATATATATATATATATATATATCTTGTCAGTCTGGATCTTGAAGTCTATAGGACTTCCCAAGACTGAGTGATAATAAATCAAATAAGCTAACCAACCAGACATGTGTTGATCGACAAACAGAAGGCAGTAGTGATACATGTATGGCAATCCCAAGCGACAGCAACATCAAGAAGAAGAACACGAGAAGCTTGAGAGCTTGAGGATGAAAGAGGAGCTAGAAAGATGTGGAAAGTAAGAGCAGCGGTGGTGCCAGTGGTAATTGGAGCACTGGGTTCTCTGACCCCAAACTGGGAGAGTGGCTGCAGCAGATTCCAGGTGAAACATCAGAGGTCTCTGTCCAGAAAAGCGCAGTCCTAGGAACAGCTAAGATACTGCGTAGAACCTCAAACTCCCAGGCCTCTAGTAGAGGACCCGAGCTTGTCGAGGGGTGAGAAAACAGTTTTATATATATACCTCATTAACAGAGTGCTCTTGGCTGCTGATTGCCACTACCTCGGCGCCAGAGTGTTTGCCAGTTTGGTACTCTGAAGATGTGTCCAGGTTGCACCATTAGGTGTATTACAATCCCTCCAAGCGAACATTTGAGTTTCTCACACTGAGCAAAGGGATCTCATCTTCACCACAGTCCGTTCAAGTACGGGCGGGAAATCTGAGTGGCAGTCAGCTTCTCCGTTCTCATCCACAAACAACCGCATTCTGGGTAAACCCTGTCCGCCCTCCATCGAATAAGACAAACACTGGAACTACCACTGGCATTACAGACTGGAGTCTATGAGTCCTAACCATTTTTCTGGAAGCGTGAGTCTGCAAACCATTTTACTCTTTAACCTGAACGAGAATCAATTCTTACCACTGAACCCATGAACTGAACTACCGGCAGTGTCTTCCCCTCACCTTTCAGTTCTGGTTGAGCAGTGTTCAGAGCAACACTGGAATCTCCACAAGCTTCTCAATAAACCTGTTAAACTTTTTCCCTGGACTCCCTGTTTTGGTTTCTCTGCATGTGGGTCCGAGCTCTTGATAAAATCATGACAATATATAGTTTAGTTTTTTCTCTTATCTTGTTGTAATCTTAACTTCGCGTATGTTTGGATTTGTTTATAAATACTGTGCTGTACTATCATTCAATGTGTTAAAATGTAATAAAAATATTTGGGGAAAAAAAAGAATAACATAAAAGTGTAAAATTAGAATATAAAAAATAAAATATTGGACTGTAAAGTATTTTAACAACAAAACTGTGCACCTAGAGAATAAATAACCAATATACAGGACATTTTTACAGTAATGGATATTTGAAAATAGCAGCAACATCAGAGATGTGCAAAATGACAGCCGCATGTTATTTAACTGACTAAGGTTTCTATCATTATATTTGATTTTATTTGTTCATGCACCCGGTGGTTAGCACCTTTATTCCACTCTGGATTCTCATTAGTGTAGGTTTTGTTCACTTCACAACAAAAAAAAAAGGAAAAAATTAATTGAAAAGTTCAGTATTCATTATTTTCCTGCTTTGTGTGTCAACTGTAATGGTTACTAAGCAACAGAGCGTACGGCGGAGAAAGCCGCCGAAGGGTAGACCTGTTTGAATTCACAGCCAAAAGTGTTCCAGTCTCCTTATTTTCAAGGACATTCGAAGGATCCAGTCCAGGTAGACCGCGTCCTTGGAGGATGCAGCCCATGAACTCGAACACAGCCTTTGTATCCCCAATTGGCAACACACCTGCACTTGAGTGGACCAAGCCAAAATTAAATAGGTAGAAGAAATATACAAAGTCTTAACAGATAAACAAGAATAAAATTGTTAATCTAATTTACAAACTCATCTACATTATGAGTCTGCAAAACAAACAATGTTATACAAGATAACTTAAAAAGGTACTTTAAAGATAAACAAACAAAGCCTCAGTCCAAAGAAAATCCTATAGTTGGTAGAACCCAGTAAGGTAATCAATGACATCATCCGGCCATTTTAGCAAGAAATACTGGGATAAACAATGGTGAGTAAAAAGGAAAACAAATATCATGAATATACTTTGAAACAAAATAAACAAGTTCAAACAATAGTCCAGAAAAAGTAGCTTTAACCTAAACATATAAGTAGATGGAAACTGCAACATAATGCTAACACAAACATACCCGGGATAGTAGGTGAAGCAAAGCTGCAAACTAATGTTTAGATTTAAGTATTATGACTAAAAAATCTGAATAAGGGACACGTGGTGAACACAAACTGAACCAGTTTGTCACACCCAGTCTAATGAATAAATAAAGTTTGATGCATAGACTTGTGCATTAACAGTTTGAGTCAGATGGGGTTGTAAAAAGCGACAGCTTAAAAGCGCCAAAAGGTGTTAGACAGACAACAGACAGGAATGAATATTCATACATTTAGAAGTTAATTACCCCAGATTCTTTTAATGGTCTAAAATGTGATATTATTCACATAAAACTAGAAGAACTCTGATATACTTGCAAAGATTTAGCTTTGTCTTGTTCTGCCTATCTGCCCTGCTCCTCTCTGCACTGCACTTAATTAGATGAATTGTTCCCACCTGCGCCTCCAAAGTATGCATCAAACCTGTTACTCTTCCTATTGTCACAACCGGTCTACAAGGCTGCAACAAAAAGGGAGGATAGATTAGGTTAACAAAGATTCAAAATAGATTAATTTCCCCCCTAAATAAAGCTAAAAAGGAGAAGGAGAATCAGCATATAAAAAGCACATCGACAGACATAATGTGAGTATTCAGGCAGCTGCATAGTTCATGCAGTCAGTAGGAAGAGAACGAACAACTAGCCAGAGCGGATCTTTTTAATGCAACACAGGAGGAACTCATTCAGTACCTGAGTTCAAATTCAGTGGCTGCATCCTCTGAAGCCCAGATTCGTCTGCCGATTATATCGTAGCGCAGCACCTAGGCCTATTTGGACTGGAAGACTGCAGGTATGCGGTCAACAAATGCAATCTTCTTTTTGCCTGTTGAAGGACAGGTCTGCTGTATCCTACATCTACTTTCATATCCCATGATTCATAGGGAGTCCAAGCTAGTGCTCTTTGCTCAGAGATAAAGGGAAATGGCGCTGAACAGTGGTGAATATTGGAAGTGCAGTTTAATATAATACAAGTATTTGAACAGTTCTGCCTGAAATGAAAGAAACTAGTTGATTTATTGCAAGGGCGTAGGTTTGATTTCAACTTTTGTAGGGACACTATTGTTTTTCAATTTTATTGGTCTGGATGTCATTGGTCGTATGCAAAAATATATATGCTCTTTTTATGCTTAAGAATAGTACACCCAAAACATGATTATCATTTTCTACTCACCCCATGCTGAACAAAACTCTGGAGTAGCTTTTGATATCTCAAATGCATCTGGAAGTCTGGGAAGCTTTGCTTTGTCTGCTGCTGACATTCAAATAATATGGAGGAGGTCTATGGCATATCGAGACAGAAAAGGTCCATAAAAGTCCGTGAAAGCGTCTCAATATTCCTCCCATACTGCTTGTCCAATGGTAAATCCTGAAGTGTCTAATTAGGTAGCATCCAGAATTTACTACCGAACGGAGTCATTTAGAAGCGTTTTAGAGCATAAACAGTAGTGTATAGGATTTCCTATAGCTTCCCCATGCGCCACGCGATTCTACGGAAGTCCGGCAAACCAAACGGCATTTTGGGAAGAAAGTGCGCATTCAGCGTCTGCTCTGCCGATAATGCAAGCGTAGAAGAAAAATGTGCTGTTTACCTGTGCAAAGAAAGAAACAACGAAAGCGAAAGAAAAATGTCTGAGGACTTCAGTGTTGAGGAGGAGCATGAGTTCTTTGCCGAGAGCTGAATGCGCTGGGTTTGGTCTGCCGGCTTCCATTAGAATCTCGTGCGCATGGTAGGCGCTTATTAGGAAGTCCTATACACTACTGTTTAGGCTCTAAAACGTTCTAAATGACTTCGCTTTCGAGTAAATTCTGGATGCTACCCACTCAGGACACTTGGATTACATTGGACAAGCAGTATGGAGGAATATTGACACATTTTTGTGGACTTTATGGACCTTTCTGCCTCGGCATCATAAGACCTCTATTATTTGAATGTCAGCAGACAGCAAGAAGCCTCCCAGATCTCCAGATGCATTTGAGATATCAAAAAGTACTCCAGAGTGTTGTTCAGCATGGGGTGAGTAAAAAATGAAGGCTAATCATGTTTTGGGTGGACTATTCCTTTAATGTGAGCATCGGGGCACATTTTTTAAAGAGAACAGCAGCATTTCTTGCTACATTAATACAAATCTTATAAGCACAACACACGCTAGATGCTGTTTATCGATGTTTAAAGCATCACTGTAACCAATGTGGAAAGGTTTGCATTTAAACTTTCCAGCGACAAAAACAGTAAGTAAATACGTGCCTATTTAACCAAATATAGTCTAAATAAGTCTGTTATATGTGGATTTATCCTGTGTTTTCTTTTGAAGATATAGAATTGTGCAGAGGTAAACCCCACTCTTATTTTTTTAATCTAATATGCTCTCTCTGTATCATGCCAAATAATACATTCAAGGGACGGCAAATACATTTTTCTAGTTACATGTGCACTGGAACTAAAAGAGGAACTGACACTGAGCATTTTTAAAATATTAACTTCAATATACAAGTTTTACATCTAGGGCTTTAACAATTAATCATATTAATCGATTATTTAATTAATCGTCAACTAATTTAGTAAATGATTAATTGTTAACTGGAGTATAGGGTGTTAGGTTTCTGTTTGTAAGGTTTGTTTTCTGTGTCTTGTTTCCACCTCCAGATGGTGCTCTTTCCCCATTCTGGCTAGGAGGGCGGCTTCCGGGGTTTTCCTCCTCACCTGCGGCTTGTTGGGTCATTACCAAAGGAGTATAAGAACTATGGACGGTCAGCACCTCGATGCCAGAGTGTTTGCCAGTATTGGGTACTCTAGCCTCCTGAGATTAGCTGAGTTTATTCTTGGCTTTCTCTCTCTGAGCCTAAGCTTTGCCTTGTCTCTTTGGTGTTCTCCGGTAGGAAACCCTCCTGATCCGCTGAATAAGCGTGGTCCTTCTCCTCCCTTGGAAAGGAAAAACTTTCGTCTCTCTCTGAGCAAGGGAAAACCTTCATCTGAGCCGTTCAAGCCCGCCTCTGGAAAACCCATTGACAGTCCGTTCCTTTGCTCCTCTGGACCCAACTCAAGTCTGCCTGTCCCCCCTCCAACGAGTTCTGCACCTCTGGAATAATTCCCCACAAACAGGACCCAAGGATCACTAAGAAACCCCCAAACGTGAGTCACTTCAAACTATTCATCAGCCTTGTTCAGTTTCCCTACGGACCGTGAAGTCATCCTGTGATCTCCCCCTTAGAGTTTCCGGTTCCGGTTCACCAGACCGCTGGGTTCCCCACTGAGGAATACCTGCTATCTATCTCTCTCGCTATGCTATGTAACCCTCACCAATAAACCTGTTGATTTAACTAGCTCTCTGAGGTGTTTCCTGCATGTGGGTTCTATGTTTCAAACCCTTCATGACATAGGGCCAATAAAATGTGCCTTTAGCCAACAGAGCGACCCACTTAGAGCAGGAATTATACCAAGATTGTAAAAATGTTTGCAAAAAATTTACCAGACATTAATGTTTGTACTATTTTATTTATGGACCGTGGGGAAATTTAGAAAAATAGAATCAATGTAAATAGTGTTCCTCTGTTTGTCTTTATCCAATTTCTAGAAGTAGAAGTCAATTTAATAAAACAATTTTTATGTGGAAAACAAAAAATAGCAGATCTTTAGCATCATTCTTGTGTTATGTTGTACAAAGGAAATAACAGCTGTTATTTATACCTGAAGTGCCGTCAAAAATGAAAACAGTAATAGCAAAGAAATATTGGAAAAAGGGAATCAGAAAAGTTGATAGCTTACAGTCTTTGCTTGTCCATTATCACAGCAGTTTTCTGAACTTCTCTCTGACTCAGAATATTTAGTTTTATTTAAAAAATCATAACATTAGTTACTTACATTTCTCAAGTTCCACCAATCCAAACTATCTCTTGCTTCTTTAGAGAACTGCAATCAGAAGCTTTCGCCTGTCTTAGTGTAGATAATATTTTGTTTTTTAATTGTACTACTTTCGTAGCCTATTGGTAGCCGGCGTATTCTAGCGTTTTTGTTTTTTTTGTTCGCAGCTACTGCGAGGAGCTGCGAGAGGAAAAGAAGCCACTGCTGCAACAACGCTGTATAATAAATTATAAACATGTTCACACGAATTATTGGTAGAGACAATTAGGTTGGTGCAAAATATTGGTAGGGACATGTCCCTATGATCCCTATGAAAACCTACGCCCATTTTTTATTGGTTATTGAGTCAGATATGTGGCAGATAATATTGGGTTTATTTAAATGTTTTATGTATCCCTGTGTAAATGGGTTTGGCTGACATTTTCCAGTATTTCTGCAGTGTGGAGACTATAAATCTGATATCTGAGATGACGGTACTGCTGCTGAAGCTCCTCGAAAATGTTATTAGCACCCAGAAATGCAGTGAGAAGTTCTGTATTCATTCTTTGCCTGCTTTGTGTGTCAGCTATCATTGTTGCTAGGCAACAGAATGTACGGGCGGTGAAAGCCGGGTAAGGCTGGACCTGTTTGAATCCATAGCCAAACCTCTTCTGCCCTCCTTATTTTCACAGATTTCAAAGGACTCAGTCCAGGTAGACCGGGTCCTTGGAGGATGCAGCCTCTGAAATTGAACACACCCAGTGTATTCGGATTCGGCAGCTGCAGCCCCCAAACGATCCAGCCTACCTGGACTGGGTCCTTCAACGACCATTAAAAAACAAGGAGGCCAGAAGCGCTATAGAATCAAACAGGTTGAGCCTTCTCCAGTTGCCACCTCCCCTCACACAGCGTAGCTTTGTCATCTAGCAACCACGACAGTTGACGCCCAAAGTAATGAATGCAAAACTTCTCTTTGCTGTTTTATGTGCTGATTTCAGTTTTGAGGAGCTTCGGCAGCAGTACCGTCATTACAAATATCAGATTTGTAGTTCACACGCTGCACAAATATTGGAATCTGTGCTTAAATATCACCCAAACCCATTTGTACATTGACAGATATATAATTTCTATAAACCAAAAATTACCTGCGACATATCTGACTCACTAACCATTTAAATAAATAAAGTATTTTCATTAATTTAAGACAAATGTGTTCACATATTTGTATTACATAACACTGTACTTACAATATTCAACACTGTTCATCGGTATTTACATTTTTCCTTTTACCAAGGTGCAACTGCCTTGCTTGAACTCGCAATTATTCATGGGATACGCAAGGCTATGAAGGATACATGAGACCCTTCCTTCAAAAGAAGGCTAAATTTGAAGTAGTCTTTGACTCCGAATAGGGCACGGCACGACGCTATGACATAATCAGCCAATGAACCTGGCCGTCGGAGAACGCAGCCGGCGGATCCATACACACACAATCAATCAGATGTGTCCTTATCTTTGCTTCCTATAAAAGGAAAGCAAAAAACAAGGACAACTAGTGGACTGGGGGAGTTGCCACATTTAATATTCTGCCAGATGTTTAAAAGCCTTTGAGTGAGTAAATATCAAACATTGATTCCCTTCCCGCCTTCCTGATATCAATCACGTTTCTGCCTTGTCAGATATTTTCCTGGCTTCTGAAATATGAACATCGACCTTGCTTTATCCTCCTGATTGCTGTCTCCTGCTTTACCCCTGGATTTGTCTGCCTGTATTTGTCTATCCGGTCCTGAATGTGTTAGAATTCCAGTTTGTGTGTTTTCTCTCTCCACCATCAGGTGGTGCCCTGTCCTCGTTGGGCCTTCCTGCACACCTGCGGCTCGTTGGATCATTACTGGAGGAGTATTTGAGCTGTGGGCTGTCACTACCTCGACGCCAGAGTGTTTGCCAGTTTTGGATCCTCTAGCCAAGCTGAGATTAGCTGAGTCTAACCTAAGCTTTGTTTCTCTGAGTCTTATCTAGTTTTTGTCTTTTGCTCTTCGGCAGGAAGCCTTCCTGAGTAACTGGATACCTGGACCTTCTCCCCCTGGAAGGATTTACTGAGAACACACTGTGCAGGGGAAAACCTCCACATGATCCGTTCAAGTCCTCTTCGGAATTCCAAGTGACAGCCCGCTCCTTTACTCCTCTGGGTCCAACGCTTGTCTATCTTTTCGCCCTCCAACGAGTTCCCTCTTCTCTGGATTACCCCCCACAAGCTGGATTCAAGGCTTGACAAGAGCCCCCTCAAATGAGTAAACGACTGAGGCTGGCCATTTTGTTCCTGTTTGCCCCCTTCTGCTAAAAGCCAGGGTCCACCAGTAAGAGCAAGGTTCCTGGCGGACCAGAAGATTACTCCCACTTCACCTCGTCTACTTTCGCCCGCTTCAATCCAGATAAATAATGTGTCTCTCTCTATCAGCTCTCATAGACTCCGGCTGCAAACAGAACTTATTGGATTCTTCTTTTGTGCAACAGATGGGTATTGAGACCATACCCTTACAAGCCCCCCTTCGAGTTTTTGCTCTGGATTGCAGAAATCTGCCTCAAATAACCCATCAGATTCGTCCCATTCAACTGAATGTTTCTGGTAATCACACTGAGCACATCTCCTTTCACGTGTTCCCTACTACTAATTCTGCCTTCATTTTAGGGTTTGAATGGCTCCAACTACATAATCCTGTTATTAATTGGGCCAATAGACATATAGACTCATGGTCTGTAAACTGCCACTCTTGCTGTCTCCGATCCGCTGTTCCGCCAGGTTCTCCACCGGCTGAAGGATGTGAGGCAGACCCCTCTGATCTCTCCTCTGTTCCTGCTGATTACCATGACCTCGTTCAGGTATTTAGTCAGTCTAAAGCCTGTTCTCTACCTCCCCAAAGACCCTATGATTGTGCCATTGATCTGCTCCCCAGAGAACCTTTACCCAGCAGTTTAATATCTCCAAGCCCGAGAGAGAGACCATGGAGAAATACATTCAGGAGTCCCTGGCTGCTGGGATCATTCGACCTTCTTCTTCACCCCTAGGAGCAGATTTTTTCTTTTTGGGTAAGAAGGATGGACCCTGAGACCCTGCATATATTACAGAGGTCTGAACCAAATCACAGTCGAAAATACCCTTTGCCCCTTTTATCCTCCGCTTTTGAGCCTGTCCAGGGAGCTATGGTGTTCACCAAACTGGATCTAAGAAATGCCTATCATCTTATCTGTATAAGGGAGGGGGAAGAATGGAAGAATGCCTTTAAGACTCCCATTGGACACTTTGAATACCTGGTGGTGCCCTTTTGTTTGACTAACGCTCCTGCTTGTTTCCAGGCGCTGGTGAATGACGTCCTGAGAGACTTCCTAAATGTCTTCGTGTTTGTCTATATTGATGACATTCTTATTTTTTCTAAGAACCTGTCAGAGCACAGGATCCACGTCCGCCAAGTGCTTCAGCGCCTTCTGGAGAACAACCTTTTGTCAAGGCCAAGAAATGTGAGTTCCACAAATCATCTGTCTCTTCCTGGGCTTCATCCTTGAGGGCGGACAGGTAAGACCCACTGAGGAAAAAATAAGGGCAGTTTTGGATTGGCCCACTCCAGAGACTAGGAAACAATTACAGAGATTTTTGGGTTTTGCAAACTTCTATTGACATTTCATCCGTAATTACAGTCAAACAGCTCAATCTCTTACATCTCTCACATCCATCAAAACCCCCTTTATCTGGTCTCCTGAGGCTGACGCAACGTTCAATCGATTGAAGAACCTTTTTGCCAATGCTGCTGTACTCATTCAACCTGACCTCACCAAACAGTTCATATTCTGTAGGTGGACGCCTCCGATTCTGGAGTTAGAGTGTTTTTAAATCTGTCATCTCCATTGTTGTAGAAAAAAAAAACACAAACAAGTGAAGAGCTTTGAACAGGGTTGACATGACATTAAACATTTGCCCCTTTCTGGAAAATAAATGTATGCAGTCAAATATGATTATATTAAATGTGACATGCCCTTTCGGAGTTGATGGATTTTTTATTTTTCCCAACTTTCAATGTTCTGTCATTGTGACAAATCTGCATTTAAATGCAGGTGTTTTCTCCCTCATCAGGCCATTGTTACACCTGCTGCCGATTTCCAGCGAGCATGGACTGATGCAGACTAACGTGTTTGTGTTACATCAACAACAAATGGTTTAAAAATGCTAGATCAGTCTCCAGCTTCTGCTCTCTTGACATTGAGTTTCTGACTGTTAACTGCAGACCGTTTTATCTGCCTCAGAGTTCACTGTGGTTAGCATTACTGCTGTATATGTCCCCCCAGCACTGATACAAAAGAGGCCATGAGGATTTTAAGCAAGGCTATGTCTGAGCTCCAATCTGCACACAGAGGGCGTTTTCATCATTGCTGGGGATTTTAACCGGGCTAACCTGAAGACTGTTCTCCCTCATTTCTAGCAATATGTGGACTTTGCAACTTGGGGACAAAATGTTTTCTGGATTTAGCCTACTCTAACATCAAAAATGCATTTCCTCCCCGTCCCCACCTTGGGTAATCAGATCACCCATCTTTCATGCTAATTCCTGCATACAGGCCCCGGCTAATCAGGGCAAAACCAACAGTTAGGGAAGTCAGAGTGTGAACTGAGGGGGCCAAGGACAAACTGCAGGACTGTTTGAATTCTGAGACTGGAACATGTTGAAATCTGCAGCTACAAATTACAACTATATCAATACTGATGAGTGTGTCATTACTGTGTCAGCCTACATCAACAAATGCACTGAGGACTTCAGCACCACCTGGGCCTATCAATGACCCTGGATGAATGGAGAGGTTTGGAAATCGCTGAAAGCATTAAACTCAGCTTTCAAGTCTGGTGAAAAAGAGGCTCTGAGGACAGCGTGAGCCAACTTGAACCGTGCCATCACATCAGCAAAGCAGAACCACGGACGGAAGATCCAGGATCACTTCCATGATACCAGCAACATGGAGGATGTGGCAAGGCATACGGGATATCACAGACTACAAAACACCCTCCCTCTGGTAGGTTCAGCTGATGCTGACTTCTTAAATGAACTAAACAACTTCTTTGCAATCAACAGCCCATTTAGTTTGAGGAAGGAAAACATCAGCGATGGATGATCTGGCCAAAATTTATATGACCATATATTTCTATATTTTAGCCATTTCAACATAATTCTGATATTTTTATAGACACTGCCAAGAATGTCCATAACAGATGGCTGTACAAGGTTAGGACACATGTTTGAAAACTCCTCCAATATAGCATTTAAAAATATTTGCTTTAAAAAACAAAACACAAAAAACATTAAATAAAAAAAATCTGTCATTGACAAATGCTGTAATCACAGAATGTGATGTATATTAAAATATCTAAAAAATTTGGTTTATTGATAGAAATTGTATAAACTAATATCAAATTACGGCTGCTGATTGTCTTTATTCATGACAAAAAAACTTACTTCCAATGGAAGAAGTTGCATAAATAATGTTTAAACTCATGAAATCCAGTATAGCATTGGGCAAGTCGAGGCCTCTCTGCCTCCTGTAGCTCACCAGTAGGGTTAAGGTCTGGTTATCCTCAGCAGTCAGCAGCAGATATATTTGATTTATGCTCAATATTGAAGAGTGGTCTGCGCTATGTAATTCCACGCCACAACGCAAGAGGGACAATCAGGAACTAGCTGTGGGTCTAGATACAGCCGAGGTGTGAGGAAGTAGGGGCAAGTTTGTGCGACAGCGGAGGAGGGACATGAGGGCCAAAAGAGCAGGGGATCCAGGTGGAAAAAAGTGTCCCAGGTGTTCTTGTGCACCTGCGCTCTTCTAGCTGGTCCATCTTCACCAGTGGATTTTCCACAATGGCGGTCAGACAAACAAAACAAAGGTACCAAACAGAAATTATGCATAGTGTAGAGCGGATGTAGAATTGACCAATCAGAGGCCACCTGTCTGCGGTCACCTATAATATGGGAGAGGTGCACCTGAGTGTCTGCGGAAGGGCAGAGACATCTCTGTGTTCACTGCAACACCTATACAGACTACCTAGTTTCGAAGTATAAATCAGCCATTAGGGTTAGGCTTAGGAAATGTGGGGCCCTAGGCAAAGACAGGCAGGGGGCCCTCTGAATGGAGCAAACAACACATAAAACAGCCCCATTCTCCAGATATAGAAATGTTAATAGAATAGACATCCATTATCTGTTCTAGGTTGTGACCCCTCTCTTCTTGTCCCTTTTTCTTCTTGTTTTCCTCTCTATGTTTTGTACTCAGCTGACTTTTCATGCTGTCTCTAAAGGAATGAAAGATTTTTTCCAAGCACTAAGCTCACTTAGCCGATTGCTCCTTCCTGTGTTTCCAAAAGGCCAAAGTAAATAACCCAGTCCTTCTTTTCACTGTAGACAAGCCATGATCTGCTTATCTGTTCTCCATTTTCATTTGGATGAAATAATAGCTGCATGAATCATGACAGCAGACAAGATAGAGGAGAGCAGGGGCTAGTTACCAATCTACTCGCTCTGGAGAGCAGAGTTCGCTGCTTTTAGATGTTGTCTCCAAAGTCTCCAGTAGCAGAAAAGAAAAAGTCTCTAGATTTGGCTCGCTAGGAGCTTTTAGAAATCAAAGTGCTAGAGGGGTCTGAAAAGTGGCTAAATATAGCGACTAAAGCGCTAAGTTGGCAACACTGCTCTTTGCATGGTTTGTTTTCAAATGGTTTTGCTGCTGTCTGTTTGGACCTTTCTGAACATGTGCAGCAAAATGGACTGATCCAATATGGTGGACCTTACTGAAGGGGGAATAAGACACACATAATATTGCATTCTGGTAATATAAGCATTCTGATGGCATTTTAGCCAAAGGAGTTTTATCAAAAACATAATTAATGTGCACAATAAAGAATAGTTGTATTAACTATACATGTTAAAAGAGTTTTATGGGCCCCAAGGAAACTGTGGGCCCCTAGGCAACTTACTAGTATTGCCTAATAGTAAATCCCCTGTCAACAATGGGTGGTGAGGTTGCTCGAGGACCCAGATGCAGAGACGAAAGTGAAGCAGATATGAGTTCTGAGAGGTTTAATTGCAGACCATAGGTAGCAGAGGCAGAAATCCAAAAATCCAACTTAAAATATTAAACAAACCAAAACCATGGAAGACATCAGGGGAAAACTAGTCTGAGGAGCCGGGAGAGACAAGCTGAGTAGACAATACAGCAATGAGAAGGAACCAGCACTGAGTGACTGCTGAGGTGGAGTATTTAAGGAGACCAAAACAAAGGATGGACTAACGAGCTGAATGAGGAGCAGGTGTGGGTGGAACTGGCAACAGGGAATCAAGGGGAAAGAAAACAATCACAAGGGGGCAACAGAGAGTAACCAAAGAATGCTAGAATATCATGGAAAATAAAAATAACTGATAACAGAAAGCTGAACGCTCAGAGTCACAACAAATTAGAACCATAACACCCCCGCTGTATATGCCATTCATTTGGTCAGTAGATGAATTAAAAAGCCCTAGTTTGTTCCTGTGGTCTCAACAGTCTGCTAGGTCCAATCTAATAAACAGAAAAGGAAAGACATATTTTGGGAAGATGAGATGAAATTAATGTATATATATATATACTGAATACCATTTGAAAGAAACAGATGCTGCTTCACTTGATGCTGGTCCACATTAAGGTTACCAGTGACTCGTTAACTCATAGTAAAGTGCTTCAAAATTCTGTGTTAAAAACCTTGTTTGCAGTGAGAGCTCCTTGTCCTCCTGAGACATATTGATGAATGATAAAACAAACAGGGCTATGCATGACTTCAATAAGCCTTGGAATGGGCAGAACTGCAGGACTTCAAATATTGTCTTACTTACCTACAATGCAGATATTCGCAAGACAATGTTTTTCCAGACTATTATTTCACCATCTCCTGTTTCTTTGCCTTTCCCACCTTTATTTCAACATATAATTTCATGCTTTTGCTTCTGAAGCCCACTTCTTCCTCCTACATTGTCCTGGCTTGTTCTACTTCAAGTGCTGGTGAAATTATTACCTGGGAGCAGCAGTGTCTAAAAAACAGACCCTCTTTGAACAGCAACAGAAAGCTGCTGTTTGAATAAAACTATGGTGTAGGAATAGTAGCACAATGGTTCCATGGTGATTAAAGCAAAACAAAGAGTGAGAGCTGCTGGCTGAACATTCCCTGCTGATGAGTGTAAAATGTTTGCAAATGGATTAGAAACTTCGGGTTTCCCACAGAAAACAGTCAACTGTTGTTTCAGCAGCTCATTTATTAACAAATGTCCTGAGAGCTGCAGATGTCTGAGCCAATCAGTGACAGCGGTAGCTTTCTGAAGATTTTAAACACTGGATGAAGATACGGTCAGTGAAAAGCCGGCATATCAATATGAAGGATGAGATCACATGCCAGCATGCTGGATACAGCTTCAACAGTATAATGACTGATTATGTAATTTATCTCCAAATGATAACACAACCAAATCAGCTTTAAATATACCAAATACCTTACATATTTCAAAGAATAGAACAGTGTACAGTGGGGGAAATAAGTATTTGACCCCTTGCTGATTTTGCAGGTTTGTCCACTTACAAAGAATGCAACAACCTACAATTTTAATCATATGTACATTCTAACAGTGAGAGACAGAATCCCAAAGAAAATTCCAGAAATTCACATCATATGAATTTATAAAAACTGATAACCATCTGATGAGGAAAAACAAGTATATGACCCTCTGGACAAACAGCATGTTAATGTTTTGTAGAAAAGCCATAATTGGCCAGCGCAGATGTCAGCTGGTTTTATAGTTGTTGACAAGGTTTGTGCAAATTTCGGCAGGGATTTTGGCCCACTCCTCCCTGCAGGCACAGCCTCCAAATCATTCAGGTTCCCAGGTTGTGGCCGCCGGCAACAAGAATTTCAAGTTCCCTCCAAAGATTTTCAAATTGGATTGTGGTCTGGAGACTGTGGCTAGGCCACTCCAGAACCATGATGTGCTTCTTCTTCAGCCACTCTTGTTGTTGCTTTGGCGGTGTGCTTAGGGTCCGTTGTGGTGCTGAAACACCATCCTCCACCCATCTTCAGCTCTCTCACTGAGGGAAGGGAGATGTTGGTCCAGAATTCCACCATACATGGCCCCGTCCATCCTCCCCTCAATACTGATGGAGTTGTCCCTTCCCCTTGGCTGAAAAGCACCCCCAAAGCATGATGATGCGACCTTGACGGTGGGGATGGTGTTCTTAGGGTTGTACTCAAGTGTGCTTTGCCCTCCAAACACGACGAGTTGAGTTGAGGCCAAAAAGTTCTATTTTGTTCTCATCTGACCACATCACCTTCTTCCAGGCGTCTTCTGAGTCGTTCAGGTGGTGAATGGCAAACTTCATGCGCGGCCTGTACATGTTTCTTCTTGGAGCAGGGGGACCTTGCATGCTCTGCAGGATTTCAATCCATGATGGCGTAGTGTGTTACCAACCGTTTCATTTGTAACTGTGGTCCCAGCTGCCTTCAGTTGATTCATCAATTCCCCCCTTGTGGTTTTGGGATGATTCCTCACCGTTCGCATGATCAGGGACACCCCACGAGGCGAGATCTTGTGTTGAGGCCCAGACCGAGGGAGGTTGGCGGTTGTGTGGTGCTTCTTCCATTTCCTGATAACTGCACTGACAGTTGATCTTTTCTCTCCAAGTTGCTTTCCGATTCTCTTGCAGCCCATCCCAGCCTTGTGCAGATCAACAATCTTGTCCCTGATGTCCGTAGAAAGCTCTTTGGTCTTGCCCATGGTGGTGATGTTGGATGCTGGTTGTTTGGGTGTTGACAGGTGTCTTTTATACAGGTAACGAGGTGAGGCAGGTGTATTTGATGTAGACAATTGGGTGGGATTGGGGCTGTGTCTTAAAGAAAGACTAACTGGCTTGTAGGAGCCAGAATACTTGCTGTTTGGTAGGGGGTCAAATACTTACATCTGATCTTTACAGAGTCCAAAGCCTTTTCAGGCATTGCTCCTCTCCAGAATTTCTAATTTAGCTGGACTTTCATCCTCACAATCAAAAGTTAAAAATCCTCCCAGTTAGGGATATCCCGATCCCGAGATTGGATCGGGCCAATTTTTTTCCTATTTACCGGTGATCGGAGCTCGGCTACATTACCTGACTAGTCGCGCTGATCTTTACGGCAACTGCAAAAGCAACAAACACTAGACGTTATGAGGAGAGACAAATTATCCAACGAAAATAATAGAGCAAAGAAGATCACAGAAAGGTTGGTCAAATTTATTTTCATTGACTTTATGGCAGCCTATGTTAAGCACCTATAGGCTAAAAGTGTATCTTGGATAGTATATAAATAAAACTTGTACCGTAATGGTGAAGTCCTCTCTGGAAATCTTCAATAATTGTTGTTGATTGCAGATGTGTCTAGTAGTTCCCTATTGATTTAGCTTGTAAAGCGAGGGAGAATGGCGCCAGGCTCACCGCAACCGTGACGCCACTGCTGGAAGATGGCGAGGGAGGGGTTACTATATTAGGGCATAAAATGGCCCCTAGAAGACTCTGTGATGGCAATGAAAGTTATTGTTTTTATTTTTTTACTGATTAACGCTAAATTCATTATATCACCGCAAACGTATTAGTTATAGGTATAAATAATGATCTATTGATTATTCCCTGCTGACCAGACTTTTCCATTAATTGACCTCCTTGACAAAAGGTGACTTTTCAGGCACAGGACAGTTATAATATAATCTTTTTTTAGATACCTTATTGTGAGAGCTACTTGAAAGATGCTGATGCTTTTACTTGCGCTGGTTCACCTTTAAATTTTCAAAATATGCAAAGCTTAAATTAATTAATTTTTCTAACAAAGTGGATCAGAAGCCTCTGTTTTCATCTATGCTATAATTGTAAATATTTTGGTTAAGTTTGCAGCAAACAGTATAGGGAATTCCACAAACAGTGACTTTAGCTGTTTTTCCGATGCTATGACATAGAGGAGTAGCGTGGCGGCTGCAACAGCTGTACATGAGGAACCAAAGGCCTGCTTTCAGCTCTACAAGCTCAACCCATTTCTCACACTGGCTGCAGAGCAATGATTCCCAACCGGGAGTATGACTACTTTTTTCTACATGCGGAGCAGATCTTCTGAGAAGCTGCAAAGTGATCAGTGTTTGTAATTTAGCAGACAGCCTGTGCAAACCTTTTTTTACATGTATGCCTTGAATATGCAGATTGTATTCCAACGACCAAACTGTACATATTAAACGGTGGAGGATATGTTAGTCTAAACATTTACCTCGTGCAAAGTGATTATCCAAATCTAAAACTCAGTTGCATCAGCAGCTTTACGTATTTTTCATTACTTTTAAAAGTCAGACACAGATTGACAGAGAAAAATCTTTCCCACAAAGGAGACTTTTGTTCAAAGACAAAGGAAGGAGAAGATTCTGTGCTCATGGAATGTCAAAAATAACAATATGTCATGATTAGGATTCAACACACCTGTCAGCTCTGCCCTGTTTCTAATCAGCTTCCATAACATTCACCTGCTTACCCGATTATATAACCAGCTCTCAGACCAGTGACTAGTGCCAGATTATTAAAAGCCATTGGTGAGTTTTGTCCAGAATTACTGCAAACATGTCTGCCTGATCCTTGTCTTAGTGTGTTTTGGATTTCTACCTGTTTTCTGTGCCCTGACCTCACTCTCAGATTTCCCTCTGGATTGGTTCTGGATCTCGGATCACCTGACTCTGACTCTGGATTGGCTCTGGGATTCTAAACTCTGGCTTGTCCCCTTGATCATCCTACCTGTCTATGCTCTCACGTATTTGGCCCTGTGCATTCCCCTGATCAATGTTTAATTGTCAAAGAAGGACTCCACATCAGCCTGGATGGATTCAGGATTTAGGTTCAACTGAAATGTAAAACGCCAACCAGCATCTTCAGAAACTCTCAAAGTTTGTCCCTAAACAGGAAAGGAAGTTACAGTTTGTGACTCTGATGATTTCCTCCTGACCTGCAGCAATTTCAGTTTCTAATGAACTATTAAAATGTCTCTTGTTTCTGGATGAATTCTCAGTCTTCTGTTTTCTGGCCATTAGACAAAACTAGAATGATATTAATAAAGAAAAAATGCTGGGCACAAATGAATGCAGCAGCACAGCAGACAATCCTTATACATTAAACTACAGCCAAAAAAATGACTTAGACTTATACAAAGTTAATTGACATCTTGTATACACAGAGTGTATACAAAAATAAATTTTGATGCATAGACCATAATAGTAGCATGTCTAAAAAAATATATATATACTGTATATATTTTAAAAATGGCTCAAAGAAACCTGTCCACTCCAGAAAATTCTCCTGAAATTGTAAATTCTCCTGGAAACAAACTAGTGTCACTCTTGGGTGGTAAGAAAATGGCTTTGAAATAGTGTAAAAACAGCTGTGTTGTCTACTTCTTTACCTTGGTGTTGTTAAACATGGGGTTTGCTCTGGTCACACATCCCAAGTGTCGGCTACAATAGGAAGGTACAAGCAAAAAGGCCTCATGGAGTATAAAAGATGCATACTTGTGTGTTTTTCCTGTCCAATGATAAACGAACATCATATAAATGGTGCAATTATAGCTCTAGCAGACTGTGAGGGACAGAAACAAAAAACATCAAAGAAGCTCTGAGAAGTCTGAGGAAAAAAGTGGTAACAGATTTATTTACAACCACAAAATCTGAACTCTAAACATAAATATAGGCCCAAAAAGAACATGAGGTCAACAAAACCAAACTTCACACAATCAGCTGAAGAATGAATTGACCCAACAAACTAACACACAAGGGGGACATATATTCTGTATGAGGAGGTATTTATGTGTATATTTATTTCGCCTTAGGGCTGTCGTTAGGCTGTTATTGGACATAAGCTCTGGACTCGTTATGAATACTCTACGCATACGCCCAAAATTGAAAAAATACATAGAAAGTTCAGTGTTGTATGCACATCAATACATGTACATGTATAAAGTCCTCTCTGTAAAGCCTGGAACTCAACACTATTGCTGACATTTTTAATTGAAAAAGCTTCCTGGATGGGAAGCGAAACATCTTCAAACTTGGAAACAAAGTCCAGTGGATTGTTTCTTTAACTTTTGTAGAATGGCAATGACCTGGATGACTGTGAATCTGCACCAGAAACATAATAAAGGAACATCACACAGGTGGTTATCTCTTCCTCTATCATTCTCAGATCATGCAGATCTTGTCTCATTCAGTTTTCCTTTTCCTGCCTAATATTTTTTTCATGAGTAACTTTCATAAATCCAGAGTGGTAGAAAAGTAGACCTAAGCATGGAAGACTATGCTTATCAATCACAACCATAAAACATCAAAACAACTTATATCTCTACTTACAATAAACAACTATATGAAAATATAAACTAAAGGTCATTGATCAGTTCTAAAAACATCTTTAGATGAACCCTTGTTAATTCCTGGAGAACCACTGAACCAGATTCGGACCTTCAGCCCGTGTCACACCTTCATGATTTAGCCAGCCTATGCCTGATGAAAAATCAGTTAAAAATGCTGGCATTCGTTAGATATGTTACGGGTATGTTTTTTATAAGTTATGAGCACGCTGAAAAACGCTGAAACACGCTGCCACATGTCGACATACGGCAAGTACGTCAAGAAATTTTGAGCACGTACAAAATTTCCCGTCATATGCCAGCATCTACCATCCGTGGTCCATCAGTTCCATCGTCAGTTATCTGATGGCTGACATCCGTTCAGTATCAGTTCCTCATCAGTCGTGGCGTCTAGCTGATCCTAAATCTCTGAGTAACTTCTGCGCGTAACTTTATCCAGAACTTCTCTCCAACATATCAGCCGTATCTGCCGTGTTCCAGAGAGCGCTGAACGTGTTTCTACCTTCCAGCTACTGTATAACGGCGTATTGGCAGCCGTTTTGGTATAAAGGGGGTTCACAGGAGTGAAACCGCTTCAGTTCTCCTCCAGACTTCATCCCCATCATAGGGTGAAGAAGGTGAGTTCTGCGTTCACCACCAATAAACTTCCCAGCAGACATGACGCTCAATCTGCTGCCATCAAAAACCTTCTTCCTTTCTATTTCTTTTTATTTATTCCAAGGGCGTAGGTTTGATTTCAACTTTGGTAGGGACACTGTTGGTCTTCAGTTTCATTGGTCCTTTCCAAAAACATGCATGATCTTTATTTATGGTTAATGTGAGCATCAAGACACATTTTGTTTAAAGAGATCAGCAGCATTTCTTGCTACATTAATACAAATCGTATTAGCACTAAACACACTAGATGCTGTTTATCAGTGTTTAAAGCATCACTGTAACCAATGTGGGAAGGTTTGCATATAAACTTACCAGCGACAAAGACAGTAAGTAAATACGTGCCTATTTAACCAAATATAGTCTAAATATGTCTGTTATATGTGGATATATCCTGTGTTTTCATTTGAAGATATAGAATTGTGCAGAGGTAAACACCACTCTTATTTTTTTTTTTATCTAATATACTCTCTCTGCATCATGCAAAATAATACATTCAAGGGACGGCAGATAAATGTATTGTATTTACATGAGCACTGGAACTATAAGAGGAACTGACCCTGAGCATTTAAAATATTAATTTCACTTTACAAGTTGTACATCTGGGCCGGAGTTACTCTGTGTCGCCCCTTTCATGTTTTATCTAGGGCTTAATCATTGGATGAATTGATTATTTAAATAATCGTGAACTAATTTAGTAATTGATTAATCATTAATTGGAGTATAGAGGCCACTAAAATGTGCCTTTAGCCGACAGAAGCTTGACCCACTTAGAGCAGGAATTATACCAAGATTGTAAAAGAGTTTTTGCCAGACATTAATGTTTGTACTAATTTACTGATGGACCGTGTGGAAATCTAGAAAAATAGAATCAATGTAAATAGTTTTCCTCTGTTTGTCTTTATCCTATTTCTAGAAGTAGAAGTCAATTAAATAGAACCATTTTCATGTGGAAATCTTTGGCATCCTTCTTGTTTGTTGTGTTCTATAAAAGAAATAACAGCTGTTATTTTTTTCCTGAACTGCCGTCAAAAATGAAAACAGTAGTAGCAAAGAAATATTGCTAAAAGGGAATCAGAAATATTGATTACACTCTTTGCTTGTCCATTTTAACAGCAGTTTTCTGAACTCCTGTCTGACTCAGAATATTTTGTTTTATTAAAGAAATCCTAATGTTGGTTACTTACATTTCATCAAATCCAAACTCTCTTCTGCTTCTTTACAGAACTGCAGTCAGAAGCTTTCGCCTGTGTTAGCGTAGATAATATTTAGTTTTTAATCGTAAAACTTTTGTGGCCTACTGATAACCGCCGTATTCTAGCGTGATTTTTTTTTTATTATTTTGCTCTCCAAGTACGTACAAACATACAGACTAGAAAACAAACAATCAGAAAGAGAGAAGGCGGAACTTAAGGCAGAAAAATCAGAGAGTGGGGAGTTAAAAAGCGCAGCACAGTTAAATTAGCCTGACGTGTAGTCCCACTCAATTCTAGTCAGAATTGTCTGATGCTGCTCCATAGAGCTATGATTATGGGGCGCGGTTTCGAATCTAACCAGGAAAAAAAATGCCTTCTGCACCTGTGGTTGGATAGACCTACAACCAATAAGAGAACAACGGAGCATTGGCGGACGTATGTTACCGACGCATAGTTATTTGTCAACAAAATCAAAAGCGTGCAGTTGCACGCCCAGAATAAGAAGATGAGCCTTGAACCATTTTGCCCGTGTTGCAAAAAAGAACCCCGAGGGTACAAATTCGCGAGTCATTCAACACACGTAACCTCATTTTTAAGAAAAAACAGTAAAGGCGAATGCACATACAATCAAGTTCTCCGCTTAGGATTACAACTCTACAAAACGTCAAATAAATCGCATCGCATTTGTCGCTCCTTGTCAGAACGTTATAACACGGTTGGAACGCCTTACATGCTTGTGTTAAAAAAATGGGCAGATGACGCATCTGAGGCATCAGAGAAAAGATACCGGGAGCCTACTCCTTCCAAGACGCCCAGGACTCTGAAGAAGTTCTGCCCCAATCCATCAACTCCAACCGGTACAAAAACGCAAAGACCCATTACAGAGGTAAGGTTATTAATACATTTCTACTCCTTATGATATGATTATGAGATTAACCTCATAACTACACTGTAACAAATTGCCCTGTGTTTTTACAGTAAAATGCTGGCAGCAGGGTTGCCAGCATTTTACAGTTACAAAAGAAATCTTTTGATTACAGCACATTGCTGTTTTTATCAGATTTAAATTTTATCAGATTTATCAGATGGTGACGTGGTTGATTACGCGTTACTAAGCTGGATCATCTGTCCATCATCGTATAAAGTCAGCTCGCCCTGACAATTTGATTGGTCCCGCCAGATATTGTATAAGCTTACTCGCGCTACTATTGAGCAAGGGAATGTTAGACCCAACTTCCCCACCTCAAACGTTGTGGGGCGGGACTAAGTTCGAATGGCACCCAGGCTACAGTTAAATATGCTGCTACATGAAAGACCAGGCAGCTGCAGCTACCAGGCAGAGGAAAATAAACAAATGCTGCAACAACGCTGTATAGTAAATTATAAACATGTCGTTCACATCCAATTATTGGTAGGTACACTTAGGTCGGTCCAAAAGTTTGGTAGGGACATGTCCCTACCAAACTGTTCTTGGTTCTTACCCACTCAGGACACTTATTTGAATGTCAGCAGACAGCAAGAAGCCTCCCAGATCTCCAGATGCATTTGAGATATCAAAAAGTACTCCAGAGTGTTGTTCAGCATGGGGGTGAGTAGAAAATCAAGGCTAATCATGTTTTGGATGTACTATTCCTTTAAAGCAAACACCGTTGCCTATTTTCCAAACTCTTAAACCAGTTCGGGGCCCAAATACTGCAGAACCTGGGTGCTGCTAGTTATCGTGTTAAAGGGCCAATCACATTTTTACACCGCAAAATGTAGGTTTGTATTTCATTACTTTACCATAATAATAAATCACCTATTTAAAAGCTGTATTTTTATGTTATTGTGTTTTCTTTGATGTTTTTTTCTTTCTCTGAAGCAAAGCGTTTCTCACACTGCTGTAGATAAAGAGGATTTTCAAGCCTTTGACTTTGAATAATCTTTCATCTGCTTTTGTGCTTGAGTGACAGAGTGCTTGGCTTCACTCAGTGGACACATGCTGCAACTGTTGAGTGAGAGAGCTGAGACTGGTTTCCACATCAAGGCAACCTTGACCTCATAATCCTGACAGAAGAAAGAGAGGGGCTTCTCTTCTGATAACTTAGTCAAACATTTTTAGAAGTTCATATAATTTTCTTAGCTCTATGTTGGAGCTGTTGCCTTACATTACTTTAAATGTAATAATTTGTGATTGTTCTTGTATGTTTTTAATCTGGACTCCAGGAAGACTAGCTGTTTGCCATGGCAACTGCTAATGTGGATCCTTAATAAAATTACCAAATTACATTCATAGCAAGGCCAGTGAATCATCATTTTTATTGAGAGCTAGACCCCTAAATGGCTGTAAAAAAGTATTATCATTCAATGCAGATACTGACGTTAGTAACTGTTTAAGTTGCAAACCATATGAAGAGAATTAGCTGTAGTCCTGAACAGCTTTTGAAGATAACCCAGTGGATCATGCCTCAGGATTTTAAACTTCTAAGATGTTTTTGGCGAAAAAAAAAAGAGACTATCAATTCAAAAACTTCAAAGATGTTGGTCCTGACCTAAAAGTGGTCGTTGTAAGCATCAGTAAGGTGAAGAAGGACAGATTATTAGGTGGACTAAAAAAGAAATTCTGTGACTGGACAAGATCAGCAGAAACAAAAAAAAAACCTGTAAGAAAACAGAGAAATTAAATCAGCAATAGCTGAAATGCTCCAAAAGGAGGCCGTCTTAGAACAAGGACAGAGTATTAGGACCAGGACAGAGATTTTTTTTTCTTTTGTTGTCATAACATTACGAGAATAAAGTTGTTAAATTATGAGAATAAAGTCGTAATATTAAGAGAATAAAGTCCAAACATTATGAGAAACAAGTTGCATTTTATGGACAGCTCCTACAAGAAGCACTTTCTTCCCTAAAATGAGGAATATTTGTGTCAGGAATCCAGTTTGTGTGGTCTGTTTTTGTGTTTTCCTTTCCTCCTCCACCAGGTGGTGCCCCGTCCTCATTGGGTCTCCCTGCACACCTGCAGCTCATTGCCTCATTACCTGTGGAGTGTTCTTAAGCTGCTGACTGCCACTACCTCGACGCCAGAGTGTTTGCCAATACAGGGTACTCTAGCCATGCTTAGTTTAGCAGAGTCTAACCTGAGTTTTGTTTTGCCAGTTTGGATTCTCTAGTCAAGCTGAGTTTTTCTGAGTCAAACTGAGTTTTGTCAACCTGAGTGTTAACTTTGTTTTGTCTTTGCCTCTCTGCAGGAAGTCAACCTGCAAACTGGATTTGTTCGGACCTTCTCTCTCTGGAAAGTTCAACTGAGCTTCTAACTGAGCTGGGGTTCCAAACAGGAAGTTTGGATCCACTTTCCCCAAGAGGTTGTTTGAGCTTCACACCGAGCAAAGGTTTCATCTTGCACCACAGCCCGTTCAAGTACTGCAGGAAATCTGAGTGGCAGTCAGCTTCTCCGTTCACTCCAGACAGGAAGTTTGGATCCACTTTCCCCAAGAGGTCGTTTGAGCTTCACACCAAGCAAAGATTTCTTCAGCACTACAGCCCATTCAAGTACTGCAGGAAATCTGAGTGGCTTCTCCATTCACCAGGGAACAACTGCAGTCTGAGTAACCCAGTCCGCCCATCACCAAACAAGACAATCTCTGGTATAACCCTCACAGTCTGGATTCCATTAAGGACACCTTTTCCTGGAGAATTCCCGTTGAGCAGTGTTCAGAGCAGCCGTCATCTGCTGGGCGGAGCTTAAAGCTTTCTTTCTGAAACCAGTTGTTGTATGATGACTTCATTCTTGTAAAATTACAACTTTACTCTAATAATTTTACGACTTTATTCTCGAAATAGAAGAAAAAAATTTGTAGCCTGGCCCTAATACTCCGTAATACAGAACAGAAGAGTTTGAAACCAAAAGATAAAGTTACCAAGATCAAAGATATTAAAAATGTCAGGAGTCAATGCATTTTTCGATAATAGAGGGATTATATTGTTGGAATGGGACGATACATAAATAAGCACAGGGGCCCTTGACTGATGGGGGCCCCAAAAAAAGAAGAAAACATGTGTCCCACTAGATATTTCATATTTAAAAAGAAAATCCATCAGTAAAATAAATTATCTTTGTGTTCTCCCTGATCTTTCAGCATGAATATATTGGCCATTATTGTCATGAATGAAAAATAAATTATCAGCTCCAGCATAAAAAAAAATCAGTAAAATTTATAGCGGAACAAAATTAGAATATATTTTCAAAATCCTATTTTCTTTTCTCATGTACATAGATTCAATTCAATTCAATTTCTATTAAGTTTATTTCTATAGCGCCAAATTCACATCATGTCATCTCAGGTCACTTTACAGTTTACCAGATCATCCAGTCAGATTGATTCAAAGTTTTCTATCTAAGGAAAACCAGCTGATTGCATCGACTCATTGACTCTTCAGCAATCCCTCACACTAAGCATGCTTGTAGCGACAGTGGAGAGGAAAAACTCCCTAGATAAATGCATTTTTAAAAATTCTAAATAAGCTGATAGTATTTTGAGAGGATGATTTGTAATTTAAAGTTTATAGTTAATGTATATTTAACTGCTCTTGTGTAAGGATAATTTTCATTGGTTGAAATTGTACCCTAAAAGTTACATTGAAAGTGTAAATGATGCTCTGCGGTCCATCTTTATGGAAGTTTTAAAGCTCGCATTTCTTTTTTTCTTCTTTTTTTTGTGTGTGTGTGTGGGGGGGTATCAATGTATTTCGTATTTCATGCGGGTCCTGGCAGCACCCATGCATACACATGTCAAACAACCAGCATTGCTACCCAAAAACAGCCACATCATCATTAGCTCTACTATTTCAACATTTTCATGACAGATTACATCATCAAGGGTGTGGAAAGACGATGAAGGACTTGTCAGCGAACATTTCGTCTGGTCACAGACTTACAGAAGTGTTAACCACAGGATGAACAAGAGACTTCTGGAAGAAAAATAACTTTATTTTAAGAAACATCCAAAACTAAACAACCGTCACCTACTCCAGCATTGGCTCCATATGTTGAAAGACTTTTACTTACCACATACCTTCGTATTGAGTTTGTAGATGACATAACAACAAATGCTTTCATTAATGTTTTACTGTAAGAGCATTTATTAAAACAGGAGGACATCATTTTCTACCAAGAAGAATTTTTTTTCTACTTCAAACTTCTAAAAAAGTGAAAAAAACAATCCACTGGACTTTGCTTCCAAGTTTGAAGACGTTTCTCTTCCATCCAGGAAGCTTTTTCTATTCAAAATGTGAGAAATAGCGTTGAGTTCCACATTTTATACAGAAGCCCAACAAAGCCTTGTTTTTGCTTGTAAACAATCCGTACGCTACACTGGAAAAATGACCTAGAAATAAGTAAAAGCTTTTTTTTTAGATTAAGTGTATTTACCCTTAATTTGAGTAGGTAAATGAGATAGTTTTGCCAATAGAATGAGTATTTTTACTCTTAAAATAAGATAATTAGAAAATATGCACTTGAAATAAGACAATGCAATTGTGTTTCTTTTCTTATTTTAAGTGTGTAAATTGTCTTGTTCCATTGGCAAAAATGTGCTCTTTTACCTCCTCAATCCAAGAACAAATGCACTTATTTTAAGAAAAAATGACTAATCTAGATTTTAATTTTTTCCAGTGTACATCGAACAATGAAGATTTTCTCATTTTCACAGAAGACTTTTAAAATAAAGATAAATTCATCACTTTGACACACATTTGCTGTTCCATAGCATCATCTATGATTAAAAAAAAAATAAAAAATGGTTTGAGTCGTTTTCATTGGATGAAGTGAAGCAGGAAGCAGTGCAGCGTAGTTTCTATCTGTTGATCAACATGTTCTGCCTGCCGGTTGGACAGACTTCAGACTGACCTTGGCAGTGAGGGCTGAGGAGAAATGTTCCAGACTTTAGAGACAAACTTAGATCTTGGTCAAACAGATCTTCTGTTCATACAGTGAGGAAAATAAGTCTTTGAACATCCTGCTATTTTGCAACTTCTCCCACTTAGAAATCAGGTTCTGAAATCATTGTAGCTGCATGTCCACTGTGAGAAATAATCTAAGAAACAAAATTCAGAAATCACAATATATGTTTTTTTTTATTATTTATTTATATGATACAGCTGCAAACAAGTATTTGAGCAGCTATCTATCAGCTAGAAGTCTGACCCTCAAATACCTGTTAGTCTGCCTTCAAAATGTCCGCCTCTACTCCATTTATTATCCTAAATTAGATGCACCTGTTTGAGGTCGTTAGCTGAATGATGAATGATTTAAAAGCACCTCTAAGGCTAAATGAATAAACCTTTTTTAGAAGCCACCTAAAAATCTCCTACTTCATCATTATTTTCTTTATCATACATTTTAATGGAAAAAAGCTTGGTCTCCGCTGCTTCTTCACCAGATATCAAGGCTTAGTCTCTGATTGGTTGTTTGGATGTAAAAATACACAAAAGTTCAGTTCTTAATTTGTATGCAACCATTTCTCAGACAGACAGACAGACATGTGACTGGTGCAGCAACTGGTATCTGATTTCTGTCCTCTTTAGTGCAGCAATGACCACTTCTACCATTCTCTCTATTCCCTCCTTCTGCTCATTTCTTACTCTCTCTAATGTAATAATAATCCCGCTGACAACCACAGTTTGATGTCAATTTATTAACAGACTCATAAGTCAGTTGGATCCGTCTCACTGTTCTTTTTCTTGTGTCAACAACAAGTCAGACAGCAGTGAGAGTACTTCCTTATTGATTCAGTCACCGAGGATGACTGAACCATGAAGAGAGGAGATGCTGACTGCTTCTGACAAGATAAATTTACTCAGAGTAATGATTCAGATAGCTTAGTTTAAATAACCCAGAAGGGTTACAGTAGAAACCGTTTTTAGGAGCACCTGTCTGTGTTAAAAAAATTGAGAAGAAAGTTGATCAGTTAATATTTGGGGATGAAGGGATGATGGGATAGAGGAATAACCTCCCAAAGTACTTCTAGAGAAACCTTTTGGGAAGGGGCGAAAAATACTGGTTACTTGATTGGCCTATGTTGGTGATAGAGCGGGCCAAAATAAACCAATCAGATCAACGAAGCATATGGCGTACTAACAGAAGCGGCGGCGAAGAGGAGCCAATTGATAGATCAAACTCTTGCGAAAACCGGGAGAAGAGCAAAAAGCATCTTTTCCTCTGAGAGAAAAGCCTCCAGAGCAGTGTTTGCTCTTCTTTCAGTGAAAAATACTCTGTAATTCGATAAAACTTTGCTCGATAGCCATGCTAGCGCTAGTTTCATTGGCTGAAGCCGCCATGTTCTTTAGACTGAACACATACAAACGCTTCTCTTTGTGTCACACCTCAACCCGCCTCAAAAGCCAACGCTGATTGGGCGTTCGATTTGGTGAGCGGCTCCAAATTTTCTTCAGCGAGGAGAGTCTCCAGAGCCGGATCTGCGAGTGAAACCTCGAAAGCTGGCGAGATCAGGATGGTCTCCCGCGAGGCTACTAGAGGAATGGAGGGATGAAGCGGAAGAAAGGAAGAAGGTTAAAATGTTTTGGAAAGATGAAGAGTCCAGCATTATGAAGATAGAGACATGCTGGTTTTGTTCTCACCAAAGAGACCATCATGAACTGAGGAGGTCTAAGATGAATGAGGTCAGACAGCAATGATGGACATGCAGATGGAACAATGCAGAGGCTACAGGATAGAGAAGTGAATAGAACTGACGTAGAAAAGACAAATAGAGGAACTGCTGTAGCAGCAGAAAATGCAACGGTACTATTCTAAATTGACCTCAGGATGTGTGTGATTGAACTGAAATAAACTATCTGCAACTTGGTTGGCGAGGAGATTGTAATATTGATAGAAACCATAGTGAAGCATGGTAGAGGCACAAAATTATAGATCCATTCAATTTAATTCAGTTGATTTATACACTGCAAGAATATCTAAATCTAGATAAGTCATTCAGATTGATTCAAAAAGTTTTCTATCCTATCTAAGGAAAACCAGCTGATTGCATGCGACTCATTGACTCTTCAGCAATCCCCACTCACACTAAGCATGCTTGTAGCGACAGTGGAGAGGAAAAACTCCCTTTGAACGGGAAGGAAACACTCCAGCAGAACCAGGCTCAGTGTGTGCTGGCGGCCATCTGCTGAGGCCCACTATGGAGTTCAAGGGGAGCAAGAAGCGGACATACAGAAAGAAGCATAGATACACAAAAGGCAACTGTCAACCAGCTCCACTGGCTGCCCCGTCCAGGAAACACACAGCCAGGCAGGCGAGCTCCGAGCCAGCTCCCATGTCAGAGGATGAAGAGAGCACATCCAGTTAGTCACAGTCAAGAGAAACAGGACTACACACTGGAAAACAGGCCAAGCTCAACATCTAGAAACAAAGGTGTTGATAGCAGCATGATAGATTCGATGATGGAGAGATAGTCTTCTGGTTCAGATCTACGGTTTGGATAAACTGATGTTAAGGTATCACTATAAAATGAAAATGCTACAGCAAATTCTGTAGAAGGGATGTCTTTAGAGATGGGACTTAGAAAATGAAATAGTTCCCTAAGAACCAAGCTAGTGTAGAGCTCCCTGGTTAAATCTATGTAGATACCATCTATAATTTATTGCAATAAAGCGGGTGAAACAGGAGAAAGGTCTGTAGCTGATGTGGAAGGGGCAGATATGAGGAGCTGCTTTAGCGAGACAGTAAGGATTATTAGAATTAGAAAATATACTGTATAATGAAGAAGAGAGGAGAAAGGGATCAGAGAATGGGGGAAAGGACTAATTTGAATGAAATAAAAGAGAAATATCTGAAGCATTTGGCTGGGCTGGATTTGCAGGTGTTTGGAGGGGAGCAGAGCTGTTCTGAAAGGCAGAAGGGAGAGGAAGAGAGGAAGGGGTGGATGAAAGAAGGGCTGGGTGAGTATTTGGGTTTTGATGGGCCTGTGAAGACAATGATATAAAAAGTAAAAGTAACATCAGGCGAGCTTGGTAAGATAGGATTCAGGTGCAAGGGGTGATGCTACCAGGTGGAGGGAGGAAGGGTTCATCACTGGGATCGCTGGAGAAGAAGGCGGATACTGAGCAAAAGGGATTCCTGTTTCTCTCATAAAGCGATGGTCCAGGGCTTATACCTCACATGCAGGAACGCCAATAGAGAACATTGTCCAGATGCTCCAGACTGACCAAATGCTAAAACGACCTGGTGGCTGACATCAGAACCAAAATGCTGCAAACTAAAACTAACAAAAAACAACTGTTTTTCAACATTTCGAAAAATATAAATTGTAATGTTAAAAATCCAAAAAAAAACTTGACAGGTTAAAAGCTTAAGATAAATCACAAGACAGAAGTCAATGTGACAAATGAATAACTTATTTTAGAGCCACGCCAGATGGCGTGATTTGTCTCCACCTAATTCTAGTAATTTTTATGTAGTTTCCAAAGCGACAAACAAGCTAGAAAGCTCGCTATCATATGGCAGTCTTCTCTACAGTGATGCAGGTCATATATTAAAAAATGTTCATTACATTTTTCTCTTAGAACATTGGAAAGGTGAAAAAATAAAGAGCGCTAATTAAGAGATATATATACATTTATGTCTCACTGTATAATTTAATTTCTACCTACATATTTACATTCATTGTATTTTGGGGGTAAGTAATTGAATGCTTATTTATTTATTGAGCATGTATTAATTTATGTATTTATTTTTTACATACATGGGAGAGCTGTTCCTCCATACCTAAAAATCTTATCTGTGCAAATAAGCCTTAAAACATTTGAACACGTACTTTTTATCCAGAGGATTCAACAAGTTTCAAAATCTCTGAAGATAAGGCCGCGGTGTGTTAGCGATCCTGTGTGATGCGGCTCTGTGTCTGCGTGTGTCTGTGCGCAGCCTGCGGGGTGAGACGCAGCCTGTCTATTGTGTCATTCTTTGCGGGGTTTCCGCACTGCGTGCGCATGTTTCTTAGATACAGGCAGGAGAGGCAGAATAGAGGCTCATGCGTGAATGGCTCCAAACGAAACGCCATTTGTTGTTTCAAAAATAGAAAACCTGGTTTCATTACTTAGTTTTGCCCTGGATTTTGTGGCGTTTGTGGGCCTTCCATTAAGCTAACTACATAAAATGAATAACGAAACTATTTGAAAGGATTTCTTGATAAATAAAGCAGCAGACGCCACGGTCAAGCTACTGGAAAATGTAGTTAAACTACTAGCTTCGCTACATGAAGGCGCACCGGACTAAAAGGCGCGCTCTCAGTTCATGTGTCCCATTTTCTGTGACTAACACACACATAAGGCGCTTTTGGACTATAGAGTAGCGTTTTTATCCATCTAGTACTATTAATGTCACCTAAGTTTAAATACACTCTACCTGCGTATTTAAAATACAGCGAGGGACAAAACTATGAGTATGACTATTAGCTTTTATTCATGTGGTATTTATTACAAAAGTGATAATCAAACCTGGCAGCTGGCGCGTGAAGACAGACACATCGTTGATGCACGACAGGGCTAATGATCACTCCTAAATTAACAAAATCCGCGAACCTGCCCGGCCGAATATGTTACAAACTTTTACTTTGCGACGTTATCCTGGTGCCTGCAAGCTAAAATTATTTTAGATGAAAAACACCTGCTTAGCAGCGCCCGTTGTGAAAAGGATTTCTCTGTCCGGTACTTACACCGCTTCAGTATGTGAGGTTGGCGCCTCTGACAAAGCTTGACGAAATAGATAATCTGGATGAACTGACTGCAATTGTTAAAGTTTTCAGGTGGACTTTTCTCCTTATAAAGCATAGTTAAAACTACTTTCATTCCCACTGATCACAGCAAAATATAGCTGCAAGATGCATGTGTAGATGAAAAAAAAACACCTGCCAGCCAGCCGCAGCGGTGAGAAGAAGGAGGAGGAGACCAGAGGCAGCTGTTGAATTTTTCAGGTAGAAAAAATACAGCGGGAGCAAAACTGAATATAGATTGTGCTTTTATTTAAACGTATTTTATTCACAAAAGTATTAATCAAACCCTTGGTAAAGTCATCATCTCTGTTACAATATGGCGGGAATTCCTCTGAATTAAACAGCTCTTTATAGAGACTTTGCCGAGTTTCAACCTTCTAAGCTGTCAAGGTAGTCACTTTCGTGCAAGCGCTGCTCCTCCAGAAAAATAATGCGGCTTTTTCGCGAAAGCGGAACAACAAGAGCCAAAGCTTGAACCGCGTTAGTCCAAGCATCAACAGTCATCGCCAGCGGGTGACTTGCCCGGTGCTGCCTTCCATTTGCATCATGAAACTGTGGTCTCAGTCTGTCATCCAGCGAAGCTCCGTTTATAGCTGCGCGCCTTGCAGTGAGCGGCGACTCAAACCCGATATTAGCCGGTGGAAGTTCGCGCTTTGTCCAGGCCGGGGATAGCGGCGAGCACAGCGTTCATTTGATTCATCTTTTTTTCACATCGGCTGTGAGATGGGCGCGCAGCGATGGTGATGCGTGGGAAAAACCACCTAGTCTTCTCGAATACACCTGCCTTCAGCCGCATCCATCCAGCCTTTTCCATTTGGCGCGTTAATATCATATCGCATGTCATCGAAAGCGCTGTCTGTCTAAGCTGGCAGCTCCCAGATCAGTCTCTGATGATTGGTTGATGCTGGCCAGCGTCCAGCAGCAAAACTTCATTTTTTTTCCATCTGAGCTGCTGCAGCGCGTTGGCGGTGCGTCAGGATGCTTAAACGCCCCGACGTGGTTGCGACCAAACGCTGCGGGACCTTTTGCTGTGCTCTATGCCTGCCACAACCATTGACTTTGCATGTAAAACTCGATGCTTTCTGCTGCACCTGCTGGGTGGGTTCACACTGCGGGATGTCGGAAGCGGTTGGAACAGCGAAAGCACAGGGTTAATTTGTTTCCCATGTTTTTCACATCAGCTGTGGTGATGGAAAGCGCGCATTGGAGTTACATATTAACAGCCATGGTGAGGGTGGAAAAACACCTGGGATGCTCTCCGCTACATTCAGCCACTCTTTCATCATCATCTCTCTCAATGAGGTGTGATCTCAAAAGTCGCCAGTTACAACACACCATAAAGCGCACCATAGGGGCACCGCACATTTTGAGGAAAAAAAAGACGTTTAATGCGCCTTAATAGTTAGTTAAATCGTTACATAGCTTGGCTACATGTAGCGGCGCCAGGCTTCCCATCACTGCTTTAAACATGTGTGTACTCTCATATGTAACTCATTACATTTGGATTACCAAATTATCACTTCAAAAATTTGCCCTGCGGCCGGGCTGGCAACCTCCAGGATGTGCCCGGAAACCACCTGCAGACCGGCTGGACCCAGAAAGTGCGATAAGTGTGACAGAAAATTAGATGCAAGGAATTGTAACCAAAAGTCATTTAATGTTAGTCATCATGTTTGTAAACTAATAGCTTTTGTCGTGATCACAACCCTGATATAGGAAATAATTGTTTGTTTTACTCACCTGTCGAACCCTCCCCGTTCGGTTACTAATTATCATTCATCTTATCCAACTGCTCCTGCTCCTTTATATACAGCCCAGCTATCGAGGCAAGATCATTGAGTTTTTGTTTTGAGTTTGACTTTGATGCCTTAGTTCATGTGCTCATTCTCGGTGGCGAGTGGTTAGAGAGGGTGTTTTGTCTTGTCTTGGTGCTGATCATGTCCTGGCTATTGTCTGCTGAGCGTGCCCTGTTCCTGTTTTGGCTCAGTGGAGGGAGCTAGTTTAAAGTTCTGTAGTTTTCCTAGTGCCATGTCTACTTCTGCCTCTTAACTGCTGAGGTCTCTGTGGATTTCTGGAACCCTGGATCTGTCTGCTCCTGTTTGAATCGGAACCCCTGACCAGGTGGCGGACTCCTGGATTTCAGAACCGTCTTTTTCTGAGCTGTTTGCCTGACCCATTACGGACCCCTGCCTGTTCACTGGGGGTACTGCACCAGGGACACTCTGGGCGGCTCCTGCCGCATCTCGTGGGCAGTCCATCGGATCAATCCGGTCTCCCTCTGAGAGGATGGAATGAACTGTTATACCAGGTAAAGTGACTCATATTAATAATCATCTGGAAGGTGAACGAACAGGTCCACCCCTTTGGAATGGAATTGGTTGTTTGGCTTCTGCTCCCCTGTAAGCCCCAATTCCTTTACACAGGAACAGAAGACCTCGCCTATTCAGCCTGGCCAACAGTTCCCTTTACAACCCCCCTTTCAGAGACATAGACAGGTATGGGACATTGCAGGCTAACAAAAGAAGCCAAAGCGACCCCCATTCCAAAGTGGTGGACGCGTTCGTCCGTTTCTATTTGCATGTTTTTCTAAACTAAAACAAGCTTTATTGGGCTACTGTATAAAGCCTTGAACTCAACGCTATTTTTGACATTTTGAATTGAAAAAGTTTCCTGGATGGGAAGAAAACGTCTTCAAACTTGGAAACAAAAAGTCCAGAGGATTGTTTCTTAAGTTTTTGGAATGACTTACGAGACCTGGATGACTGAGAATCTTCACAAGCAAAAATTTATCTCCCTCTGTAATTTAGAAGCTGATAGCAGACTGATTTTGAACAGCAGTTTGAGAACTCATGGAGTTCCTAGTAAAGAAAAAGCCACAATCATCCGTCAAGATTAAATCCTACATCCATCGAACCAAAAAAATGTCTGATATGGTAAGCATCTTTTGCTGCCTACCAACTGTTAGCTTAGTTAGATCTAGAGTTTAAGGGGAGCTGACTTTTCAGTCACATGACTTTTCAGCGACGGATCCAACACTCTCAAGTTACATGGCAAGTTCTTATTCATACACACCAAGTACTAAATATTGAGATGAAAAATCTTTTCATATTTAAGTTAATCAGTACTTGGGTCAAAGGTTACAAATTGTGCTATAACCAAGAAGTGTATATTATCTATTTTTTGCAGCTAATCTTTAAAGTTAAATCAGAGGGGTGCTGTTTATTAAGATTCTATTATCTACAATAGTGTCTCATCTCCAGGTGGTTGTCCTTCATAACCCTTTTAAAGAATTATTGCTACACTTTGAATTCCTTTAAGACATAAATCAGGTGTGCAGAGTAAAGACCTGTTGAAAAAGCCAGAAAAATGCCTCAGTGTGTGTTTCAGGATCCTTAGACTAATCTTTCAAAGTGACAGTGATATAGTGATGCTGAAAGATCACAACCATTGCTCATGTTTTGGTGACTCCTCTTGAAGTAACTCCCGGTTATCTCTAAATCGTCCAGAAGACTATTGGAAATTTAAATGGCTTTAAGACATTTGTCAGTGAGTAGAATACTAGAACTAGTTAGAGTCTAGGCTAGAGAATGTTAGAGGAACATGAACTTGCAGCCAAAAAGGCCATAAAGGGTTTTAGGCCACAGCAATCTTAGTGGTTGTGTAAGTTTATCTAACACTAAACACAAAATTAATTAACTGTCTGACTGATTCCAAGTGTGTATGCAGAGATATAGTAACAGATATGAACCAGCAAATGAGGCCAGAAAAAGGGAAATAATAAACACTGAATGATTCACTGAGGATTGCATTGGGTTCATTTATTAACCCCTTAAAGCAATTCTTAAAGCCTGTTGCTGACGTATTCAGATCTGACAAACTGATTCTGCTGCAGAAATTAGTTTGAGTGCAATAAAACACAAATTCAAATAAATATGTCCACATTGGTGTTTTAACTTGTGTTTAATGAGCTGAACCAAAAACAATACAGATTAAGCAGTGAAGTTGTTTTTTATACTAATTTATTATAACATCTCTGCTGCCGTTATTTAACACAGCTACATCAGATCACATTTAATACCTTTTTAAATTTTCCCTCCAACAACTGGTTTAGATACCAGAGTCATTAGTTCACAAACAATATATAAAAGTCCAAATAATATCTGACTATATAACATATTTACCACCCCTACTGGGGTGAGAGATAAATATATTGTGGTTGCACAACATGTGTCAGATGTTATATTCCAATTTACAAATCCACATAGGTGCAGGGGGGGAACTTTGAAGTCATCTTCAGATCAGGACATTTGTTGCCTCTTAAAAACCAGTGCATGAAAAATGTTACTAAAGTAACCATTGCATTTATCATTTAAAGCGGAGTTCAGTTAGCGAGTTGAAGTACCGCTGATTCTGATCACCATGGTTGTGGATTAGTTAAAGGAAAAGTCCAATCTTATTCAGAATTAAAAGTTCTAAAAGATCTTTAAATATGAAATTTTTCATACTGTTCAATAAATCATAATAAATTATAAGTGTGAGGCATCCATGTTTGTCAAAGAACACTACTGCCACCTACTGGTTAGTGACGTCACGGTGCGGTATCGCCGGCTGTTGATCAAGTCCCAGTGCTGTATCTGGTGTTTGTCACAACAGCCTATTATCCAAGTCATCTTGAAAACATTCTTCTTCCAAATGTTGGCTACATATTACGGGTTTTTCTCTGGCCAGAAGTTGATGGGGATTGGGGGCGTGCTTTGGAGGCACACACAACCCATGTATGGAGGCCTTAGTCCTCGACGCGGTTTGAATCCGAGCCTGTGGTCCTTTCCTGCATGTTCTCTCCCCCTCTTTCTTACCCCCTTTTCTGTCAGCCTACTGGCCATAAAAACGAGCCACTAGTGCATAAAAAAAGAATTTTGATGGAAACTCCTCCCTCTTGTAGTTGGTAACTGAATGACGAACCTGTCCATGGAGGATCAGGAATCGGAAAGGTGAAATAAGTCTTTTTTTTTTTTACTTTTGCCGATGTATTCCAACATCCAACTGCCATGCCAGGGATTAAAGCAAAAAAAAAAATCCTGAGCTTTTCGACACAAACTTTGACAAAAAACCCTTGTGCAATCATGTTCACACATCTGAAAACAGTTTAGCTTCGTTAGAAGCTACAAAACTGACCTTGCTTTGAGCAGATTGAGTTTCTGAGGGCATCACATTTGTGGGGTCAATTAAACGCTCAAAATGGCCAGAAAAAGAGAACTTTCATCTGAAACTCGACAGTCTTATTCTTTGTCTTAGAAATGAGAAGGCTATTCCATGTGAGAAATTGCTAAGAGTGAGAGAGAACGGGCATGTACTACTCCCTTCAAGAGACGGCACAGGCAGACTTCAACTAGGAATAGAAAAAGAGGAAGTGGGCACGCGTTGCACAACTGAGCAAGAAGATAAGTAGAGTCTCTAGTTTGAGAAACAGGCTGCTAACAGGTCCCCAACTGGGCAATAAAGAAAAAATAAAGATTAAGATGGACAAATGAACACAGACATTGGACGAGGAGGGAAGACTGGAAAAAAGTGTTGTGGGCGGATGAATCCAAGTTTGAGGTGTTTTGGATCACAAAAGAAGAACATTTGTGAGACCCAGAACAAATGAAAAGATGCTGGAAAAATGCCTGGCGCCATCTGTGTTAAGCGGTGGAGGTAATGTAATGTGATGGTCTGGGGTTTAGCTTTGGTGCTGGTAAGGTGAGGAGATTTGTGCAGGGTAAAAGGGATTCTGAATAAGGAAGGCTATCACTACGGCAGCGCCATGCCATACCCAGTGGACGGCGCTTGATTTGGAGCCAATTTAGCATCTTACAACAGGACAATACAGAAGCCCTAAACACACCTCCAAATGGTGTGCAGAACTATTTAGAGCAGAAGCAGGGCAGCTGGTATTCTATGGGTAATGGGTGGCCAAGCGCGGGGCATGCTTAGATCTGAACCCCATTGAGCTGCTGTGGGGAGGAAAGCGACATTATGGGGCGCGGAGGAACCCATCCAGCCCAATCCAACTGTGTGGGAGCTTTCTGGCACGCCGGAAGCGTGGGCAACTCTTCTCCAGATTGCACCTAAACAAATGAACAGCTAGAAACCGCCAAAGGTCTGCAATGCTGGTACTGCAAATGGAGGATTCTTTAAGCACAAGGTTGGCAGTAAAGAGCAAAAATCTTTATTTTCAAAATACTGAAATAAATTATTTCTAACCTTGTCAATGTCTTGACTCCTATTTTCTATTCATTTCACAACGCGTTTAATGGTGGTGAGTAGGAGTGACTTTTCGCGGAAAACTTTCAAAATTGTTGGGGTGACCCCAAACTTTTGAAACGGTACTATATATATATATATATATATATATATATATATATATATATATATATTTCTATATATATATATGTATATATATATATATATATGTGTGTCAATGGCAAGTAATGTGTGTGTGTGTGTGTGGGTGTGGCCATGTCTTTAATACACCACGGTGGGACAATATTTTCCTAGGAATATGCTACATTTTGGGGATTTCATAGTACTTGTGGCAGGGACTTAACAACTGGTCCATTATAAGGAAAGTTTCTCTTCTTGGGGTGGGGGTTAGGTTTAGGACTAAGGTGTGAATTGGAGTTTAGGTTAGGTTTAGGAGGGATAGGTATGTGTGGGCTGCATGGTTGGGAGGCAAGGGGCAAGGGTCGCGGTTAAAACATATATAAGTGAGTGGAGGGAAATGAAGGCCTCGGAAGTCAATGGAAGGTCCCCAAAAGGATATTGTGACACAACATGTGTGTGTGTTTGTGTATTTTTCATTTTTAATTCTTCATTCTTTTAATTCCAACTGGTGGCTAAATGCCTGTTTATTATGACTCCTACTTGGTTTGCTTATTTGTCTTGTTTGTCATCCTTAAAAATATTACCGCTAAGAGATGGACTAAACATTGCTGTGCTTCTTGCTGTTGTTTGGATATTTTCCCTCAGAATTTTCTGCAAAAGAGGATAATTTATGGTTCACTAAATGATCAAGAGAGGGAAGGCATCCGATGACCACTGATCCTCCACCATGGTTGCCGTTTGGTATTATGCTCTATCTTATTCTTTTGAAGTCTTTTTATTTCATTTTTTGGTAAATGGACCCGGACTTTAATAAAAGGTTCCACTTGGCTCATTACTAATTACTGCTTAAATCAACATAAATCTGGAATATTCAGACTTTGTTGATCAAGACCTTAAGGTCCTTAATGATCAAATCTAGGCACTTAGCAGTGCTTTGTGCTGTGAAATCATTCAGACACTCATTAGATCTCTCTGTCTTCCAGTGCTTGGTATTTTCTCAGACTGGGCATTATTTTTACTTCTGTAACATTTGCAATCACAGCATTTACAGCTCTTGCTGTATGTGAGCTGTGTTATTAAGGAATTCTTAGCCTTCTACAAGCATTATCAGGGTAGTAAATATGTAGATTTACATTTCTCAGGAATGCACGCTCAGACAGGCAACATTCATCATGTTTAACCCTTTAAAGCCCGATCCAGAATAAAACAAAACAGAAAATTACTTTTGTTTTGGTTTGAAGTCCTTATTCTGGCCGATTTTAACAAAATATGTAAAGAAAAAACATAAATAATTTTTGATATTAATAATTTATTACTATCGCGATAAGTCAAGATTATTTTTTTGTGTAGTTTTCTGCCCTCTGTTATCCAGGTATATCTGATTGTGTACAATAGGATTTTGAGCAAAGTTTTTACCATTAAATTATTATGCAAAAAGGTGTCAAGCATACAAAACATTTCAGAAACATCATGTATCAAATATGATACATTTGGCATTATAGGGGTTAAATGTGATTCTAGGGGAGTTACTCAGAGAAGGTCCAGCAGCTTTATAATAGGATTTTTATTTTGTATCTATTTTTAGATTCCTTACTAACTTCCTGGCAACAGAGTTAAGGTTTTTTTTATTGAAATGAAAAAAATACAATGATAAGAAATAAATGCTTAATGAAGAAGAGATTTGGGACTAGTTATGTTATGTTCCACTTTTAGGCAGTCATCAATACTTCTGACTGAGAGGGAAACTCATGGTAAGGCAAACGCCCGAAGGGGAACAAAAGTCAAAAGGTTGAGAACCACTGTTCTAAGGTCAGGTGAGTTAACCTTCTAAGGTCAGGTGAGTTAACCTTCTGCCATCTTTCTGAATGCTGCATAATTAGTGCAGATAAGGAGCAGCTGTGGAGCTGCAGCCTGCAATGAACTGCTTTCAACTCCTACCAGTTCCTGAGGATAAAAAATGGTTTGCAAGCATCAACATCCACACTCACCTGTAAAATCCTTCAATTGGTAAAGGTTTTTATTCATTTTAATTTAATTAATACAAGTTTTATTAGTCTCCTTTAATTAAATACCTTTTCTCAGTAATTTTAGTTAACATTCATGAGGCGAATTAAAGCTGCTGCTTTCATGTGTTACAGAATATTAAAGCTCATATTACTGTTGAGATGAAGCCTCATGAGGCATTGAACCGTTTGGCCAAATAGCTTCAACGATCCCCACAGTTCATGAGGTTACATGTGAACATGTCACCACCTACTGGTTGACAGCAGAACTACAGTTTGTAATAAAATCTGTGATTTATTTTTTTTTTGCAACTGTCCCCCATCCCCACCTCCCACCCCCTTTTAGGTTCCTTTGAAATTGTTAATGGTTGGTGTGTATAATAAAATCTTTTGTAATTTTTTAAGTGTAAAATGTATTTAGAACAATATATTAAGGTGCACAGTTTTTCTGCCATTTTATTGAAATAAACTTAAGCTGGACAGTTGCAGTGTTTGTACAAATTGGGCAATCAGAATCAGAAATACTTTAATAATCCCAGAGGGAAATTACTGATGAGCAGAATTAAAGGTGTCAGTCATTTTTATTCAAACATGATAGTTTTTCCACGTTTTTTTTTTCTGTTTTAATCAGTTTGAAGTGTGTTCAACCAATCTTTTGGCTAAACCGACCTAATTTACCCAATCTATATTTTTACTTGGGCAAAACAATGCAAATTAGTCTCATCAGCCAAAATGATAAAGTTTAATCACAACTTTCAAAAGAATCAAAGACAGGTCTTGAACCATCAACCTCTAGAGCGAGAGCCTGTCTCTTAAATTCAATTCAATTCAGGTTTATTTATATGGTGCCAAATTCACAACACATATGTCATCTCAAGGCACTTTACAGTTCACCAGATCATACCTACAGTCAAATTGATACAAAGTTTTCTATCTAAAAGGAAAACCAGTTGATTGCATGAGCTCGCATTTTAGCAGTAATACAATCCCTGCACACACTAAGGCCCCGTCCACCACGAAGTCAAAGCGAACGCGAACAGCAGCGCATAATATTTTCCAGAGCGTTTGTAAGTAAAGGCGGAGAGCGTGAAAATAAATGTGATAGATCCATAATGCACCACAGCTGCAAAATGTATGCCAGGCCTGTAAGTGGCTGTGGTGCCAAAGCAAAATATAGCGGCGAAATGTTGGGCATCTTGGCGCTATATTTATACATGGTTGCCCTGCTTGGTCCATTTTGATGGTTCAGTCAAATTCGGGTGCTGAACTATGTCATGCGATATTGCTCTGTTCTTCCTGGAGATATTCCAGAAGAAGAAGATTCTGTTAATAAGCCCGACAGCAGGGTGAGTATAAATAATAAAAACCTAACAGTAGCATGAGCAGCAACCATTCAACACAGTACGGCGCCATTGCTGTTTGTGATACTGTGTAATGCGCATGCGTGTTTAAGAGGCGGCGCTATGGCGCATCGCGTGTAAAAAAATCGCGGTTAGAGCTTAAAGATGAAGCGGCGTTTTCAAAATCTTCCCCTCTGAAGGCTGAATAAAAATTATGGATTTACAGACTTTAGCGCCCGACGGTATGGATGAAGGCTGGTTTGGTGAAAAATTAGTTAATTTAGGCCAAGGGTTACAGACTACCGTGTGGGACGGGGCCTAAGCTGACACCACCTATATAAACAACTATAGTAGGGAGGAAAAACAGTAGTTAATAGTGACGTGTTTACACTGACTTTTTCCGGCGGTTTCCTAAGATTTTTGATCATTACATTGTTTATTCTAACCATATTAGTTTTAAACAACTAGATTGGTTGGAAAAACAACCAATCTATTTTTAGAATCTATCCAGCTGACAGCAGCTCTCCTCCAAACTCCCACATCTTGACTGAACACTGAGGCTGTTTAGATGTCGGCTGTCTGTCAAAATTCTTGCGCTTCCTGAAACAGCCTGCCGCACGGCGTTTTCACGTGGTTCCACTGAGGAGCCTGGGCGCCTCGGATTGCTATTTTCGCTTCGGGGAAACGCCCCCTCCATTACTCGACTTTGCCATACCCGAAGCCTGCGGCTCATCTCATAACATCAGTACTGTTTAATCTTTTTTTCCAATTCATAGTTTACATGTGATGTAGATTTACTCTGTAGAATTGCTTGAGTAAGTAAGCTTTAGAAGTATTTTGTTGATAAAGTGTCAGAATTTAACTTTATATGTGTGAAAGTATTCAAATCAGATCTTCTGCTTAGTCTCCTATGATTTATAATCATTTGCAGCATTAGCTGCACTCTTTAAAACGTCATCACAAATGCCCTGGTTGTCAGTGTTAATCATGTAGCCTGCACCAGCAGGCTGTGAGGAACATTAATCTACATGTTATAGTAATTACTTACCCTGCCAATCACCTCTAGCCTGTTGTTCACATGAAGAGTCCTGATGCCTTTACAAAGTATTTAAAACACTGATTCAATTTATAACTGCTCTCCTCCTGACTCTGCATTCTGCTTCGTCGAAGGTGAAACATTTATCAGCTGCACGAGGGGGAGTATTAAGAAAAATTAAGAAGAAATGTGTTGTACGAATTATAAAACATGAAATACATTTAGTGCTTTCTCACCTCATATCTTCAAATACGTCATAAAATAAATTTATACTTTACCCCACCTGCAAATTCCTAAATCCATACCTGTATATAATATATATCTAGCACAAGAAAAACATCATAAAAATCCCCCAAATATAAACACACCTGCAAACACAGTCAGTGTTGTGCATGAATGCCTTCAATGAATGCGTTCATATTTTGAGTTGACTGTAGAGAAGCAGCTGCAAGTGTCTGTAAACAAGGAGGATCTAATTGTTTTAAAAGATGGAAGTGAAATGAGTCTATCCAGTTCAAGAATATTTAGCAGAGCGTTCCAGTCACGAGCAGCAGATTGAAGAGAAGCAGGACCAAAAGTAGCGTTGGTTTTGGGGATAAGTAATTGTAGATGAAGTGAGGAGCGGGTTTGGCTGCAGCAGGTGACCTAAATAAGGTGATGAGCGGCTGAGAAGGGTTTTGTAAATTACGATGAACCAGTGAATTTTGCGTTGATTGTGAGGGGAGGGCCAGTTGATGGATGCACAGTGGTGTGTATTAAAAGGAGGAGTAATGAACGTGAACAAGAGCGACGTTCATTCTAAAGCCGGGCGTAAACTGTACGATTTTTGCCTTTTTTGGGCCAATTTTCCAGTCCTGCAAGAATTTTTTGATCGCGCTATTTTCAGCCTGATGGTGCGTGGTGTACAGGCGGTAACGAGGGGCGATCAGCCTCTAAGGACCACCTCCCAATCAGAAATCGTACGGTAGGGAGAAAATCAAACATATTTGAAATTCATTCGGCCGTCATAAGGCGGTCGTGGGCAAATCGCTCAGTGGGCAACAAGGATTCTTCTTCTTCCTCTCAGGTGTAAACCCAGCAGCATGGCGGGGGGCAATGAGTGAAATGGAGTTCTTTCTGTCAAACTGACAGACCGTAGCAACCATGTTTGCTCAACCATGTCTTTCAGCACTAAATTGCCCAAATATCAAGGCAGCGAGTTTCACTCTAGTGAGCTTCATGTTCACTCTGCTACTGGCTTTTGGCTTCCAGATGGACGCAGGTCACGAGCAGCTGAGTTCCACATGTTTTTTAGGCGTGCAGTGTGAGCAGGTAGATCGCATCAAAGCGTTGGGTCGCTGGAAATTGAGAACAAACATCGCTTGAGCTGGGGAACTTTTAAACTCTGCGTTTTTGGTTATACAGTGGGAGCTGTAGCTGCGTGCAACAATTAAACCATCGCACAGTGTGTGTCCAGCTTGAGAAAAACGAGCGACATTCACAGCTCACTCTGTTCAATTGATAACAACACTTTTCATTGAATAACGCTGTCATGATCTGGCCTGTTGCTCCTCCCTAATTAGTCATTCCTTTCACCTGTTGTTTTTCCTTCCTGCCTCAATTACAATTTATTCCTCTCACCTGTTTCCTCTGGGTTTATATTCAGTTCAGCGGAGCATTCAGGGCCAGATCATTGCGCTGTGTCCTTCTGTTAGCCTGTCTGTTAGTTTGATTCATGGTTCATGTCCTGGATCTGGCAGCCAGTGGAAGAAGGGTTTTAGTGTTTGTCTCGTCTCCTGATAAGGTCCACTGTTCCTCCCCTGCGGAGTCCTCTGGGTTTTGGCTCAATATGTGGGAAGGTTCAGTTTTTATCCAGTAAGCCTGGCTCCAGGGAGGGAACCAGTTTAGAAGTCCCCTGCTTCAAGTTCGGGTTCCACGTCCTGTCTCGGTTACCCTCTTCCACTGAGCCTGCCTGTTTGCACCTGATCCTGTTCTGCTCCTGTGTGTGACCACCTGGTCATGCTTCTGGTCCCAGTCAGACTCTGAACCCTCCTGGGAGCCTGTGGATGTCTGGATCCTGCCACCTGTTTCTGTTCCTGCCTGATCTGGATCCTGTCTGTTCCTGTCTGAGTGTCTGTAGATTGGGCAGGTGCCCGCTCCCCATCCTGCAGTGCCTGCAAGCCACATCTCTGCTTTTGTTTTGTTTGTTTATTTAATAAATGTTTTGAACTTTCCTACTGACTGGCTGTCTCTCCTTGAACACTGGGTCCATCTGTCCTCCACCCATCATGACAAACGCCAGATTCTACAGGACTTATTAGCGGCCTGACAGAGCAGCATGTCTACTGCTAGTACCAGTCTGCTCCATTCTAGACTCATCTGCTGGGATTTCTGATGCCAGTTTAGCAGAGCGCTTAGCAGAGTTTGATCAAATAACAAAGGAAGACTGGGACAGAAGAAAAAATACATTTTGTGCAAAATAAATCCATCCATCAGCCACGTCTACTTCAAATTTAAAGCGAGACATCGAGTTAAGGAATCCAAGCTATTCTGGTAAATATCTGCTACTGAATGAGGAAAGAAAGAAATAATTTTGGACCAGATCTTTTCTTCAGAACCTGAATCTTTAATAAGGTTTTATTTTGAAGGCTTATGGCTTTTTTTACCAAATGAGCTTAAACTAGTTTATTTACAGGTTTGCGGAACTTTTTGAGAAGAAGCTAAACTATGGAAACGTGCGCTTAGTTCAAAATTTTGTCATCGGTGTGAATATCCCATTTCTTTAACTATGAACTGGAACAACATCGGCAAACAATGAATACAGCTGTTGATTCCCACAAGTTGATTCCCACGGTATCTGCACCTCACGGCTCTGTTACAATCTCCTCAAGGTACATCTTGATTCTTAGCTCTATCAATCCATCATCAGCCTGGCTAACGTAAACTCTCATCTCTCCAGAAACTCTGAGACCAGTCCCGGACCAGTACCAGAACCAGATCCAGAATTATATCATTGTACATCTTTCAATAAAGCTTGTTAAACTTTCCTTCAGACTCCGTTGTGTGTTCTGCATGTGGGCTAAGTCCTTAAACCCAATCATGACAAATGTTTTAACACGATAGTGATTCCAACTGTCCCAATTAAACAGGATAACAGGTATTTTTGACAAAATGTAAGGAACCTACACATGTTTAGACTACAGAGCTGTAATTAGTGTTAACAAGCCCCAAATTGCACTACTCTCGCTTACTTACCTTGACCTAACAGATGTCGCGAAGAGCCAGGATCCAGAAGACGCTGGGAAGGTACCAGGTGGTTGTTTGTGCGCTGCGAAAGCCATTCTCTTGCCCTCATCTGGAACTTTTACGGAAATCACAAATGAATCTTGATAGATGTTTAAAAAAGCGGTACCTTCACTCATTATTTTTGGGTTTAGCTCACCTGGATTCGGAGGAACAATGATAAGCATTTGCGCACCATTTTATGCGTTGACTCTGCAGCCAGCCAATAAAACCAAAAGCATGCGCTGATGACAGTGGACTGGCAAAACTCCCTCTTAACAGTAAGAAACCTCAGTAGAACCAGGGCTCTGGTGTGATGACCATACGCTGAGGCCAGAAGGAGTTCAAAAGGAGACGAAGCCGGACGCGAAAAGAACATAGAAGCGACATGATCAATGGGCTGCTATTGTTGAGAAGATAAACATCTCCACAGGAGGCTCTATATGGGGAAAGAAACAGTTAAACAGATGAGATCTGAACCAGTTTCCATGTCAACAGGTTGATGAAAGAGAGAACGTCGAGTTAGTGACACATTAAAAGCCGACTGCATAGCTACATCTAAGAGAGGACTTGGAATAATCACTAATAACTAACTGGTACAGCCGACTTCACATTGGGAAATTCTAAAGAAAAGTTGCGACTGGGCGGGATTTTTTGGCCACATTCTATCCGATACCCTGCAAAACTATATACAGCGATAACGTCTCGATACCGATGTTAAAGCTGGACAAAATAAAATATTCATTGAAAATAGGAGTTTTATTAACGCTTTTGAAGAAATAATATCAAACTTATTTTCCATATACTGATATCAAATTGATTTTTCATGATATCGGTCTATTTTAATTTCAAATCTCTGTTGAAATTTCATCAGTTCTATTTACAAACTACGTGCGTATTTTACCAAATTCTTGTATGAAGATTTTGTTAGTAAAATAGATCGATACGGCGTCAACTATATCAACATATAAAAATATGGCAAAATTTTGTGAATTTTCGGGGATTTCATTGCATAGGTATGACATATATAGCAATTTCACATTAGTAAAAGAGGATTGATATGGTGTTTTTTAAATGGCAATATTATATCAGCATATGAAGATATTGGGATATTTTAATGGATCAATATTTTTCCCTCGTCTTTAGAAGTTTTTAAGTCTGTAAAAAAAAGAAGTTTTTGAGGAAGAAGAAGAAGTAGTATTTTTATTTTTATTTTAGACTTTAGAAACTCAGAAGCTGATCAAATATCGGGTTAAATATCGGTGGGTGGCCGATGTCCGGAGTATATTCAGTTTTTAAGGCCGATATTTATAGGGGCCGATTATAGTATCATAGGGGAAATTCACTCTCTGCATTTATCCCATCCTCTTGGGGAGCAGTGGGCGTGCACTGCCACTGTGCGGCGCCGGGGAAGCGCATGGGGGGTTAGGGGACTTGCTCATAGAGCCAGAGTGGAGGCTGATCTGAACCAGACACCATTCAGTCATCATCAGGTAGATGAAAGCAGAAGAGAAACATTCTTTGAGCTCTGATGTCATTAATCCAATGGACCACAGTTTCAGTGCTGGAATGTCAGTGAGGCAAATGGTTGAGTTAATCTTTTTTTATTGGAAAAATGCTTTTTCCAATAAACAATCTCCAATAACTTCTTCTGAGCAGCCTCATATTTCTTCTAGAATTTCTGTCCTTGATCTTTTTTCTTGGACAGATGTGGCTCCTGTGCTACCCTTACATCTTGTGACCAAACAGTGAGTGCAGATGAACACAAACATCTGTTGGCAATATTCAGCAAACCCTGCAATGGTGGCGACATGATTCTGCTGCAGATGTTTCACTAACTGGTGCTCAGAAGGCTTTATTCCATGAACTCAAAACCTGATCCTGAGGTTCTGGATCATCTGTAACTTCTTGGAGGTAACTTTTCCAAAGTTTTAAAGGAAAATTCACTCATATTCAGAATACGAAGTTCTGAAACTACATTAAATATGGAATTATTATATCGCGTTCAATTAATGATGTTTTTAATTAATAGTAATTTTCCTATGAATGTGCTTTACTGGAGGCATCCATGTTTGTCAAAGAACACTACTGCCACCTACTGGTTTGTGACGTCACGGTGTATCATTGTTGATCAAGTCCCTATACATAAAACTTGCGATATATGTACGTGATTTCATTTATGAGTGTACACCTATATTACGTGTTTTCTCTGGCCAGCAGTTCGGTGGCAATCACCTCATCTCTTCAAGTTGGCGATCCAACTGACCAACCCGTCCGTGGGAGGATCAGGAATCAGAAAGGTGGAATAACTTCTTTTTCACTTTTACCCGATGTATTCCAGCATCCAGCTGCCAGCGCACGTGGGGCATTGTCAGTTTCACACTATAGCTCTGGGTGAATTTCAATGGTGAAGTCCTCTGGAAATCTTCAATAATTGTTGTTGATTGCAGATGTGTCTAGTAGTTCCAATTGATTTTAGCTTGTAAAAGCGGGGAGAATGGCGCTAGGCTTACCGCACCCGTGGACGTCACTGCTGGAAGATGGGCAGGAGGGAGGGGCTACTATATATGGGCAAAATGGCCGCTCCCAGACTCAGGGTGATTGAGATGAAAATGATAATTTTTTTTACCGATTAATGCTAAAATAATTAAATCACCACAAACGTATTAGTTTTAGGTATAAATAATGATCGGTTGATCATTCCTTGATGAACTGACTTTTTAACATTCACATTGATTCTCTCCCAGCTTTGTTCTGATTATCTGACTTTGCTGAAATGCAGTCAGCTGTTCATTTTGCTCCATGGAAAACAAATACAGTTTGATACATTTTCCAGCTTTTTGCCGGAAACTTCGGCCTTTTATCGAATGACTCGGAATCTTTACAAAGCTCGCTGTCTGCACTTCAATCTCGCCGATGTAAATCAGCTCATTTCAAAGTGGTTTGATGCTTGCAGCCTGATTTCCTCTGACTCTTCAGCAGTCAGTCAAACAAGATGGGTTAATTTCATCAAGCTGAGGAGGATCCTGCTTATCACTGCAGATGCTGCGGATGTTTGGATCGTTCTGCAGTCCAGCTTCATTGCAACATCCCGGTGCAGAGGGAGTCACGACTGTATGAACCAGCTGATAGTAGGCAGTTGTCTAGGACCCCAAGTTCCTGGGGGCCCCATAAAACTGTTGACATGTATGGTTAATATAACTATTCCTTATTTGTGAACAATAATTATGTTTTTGATAAAAAATCCTTTAGCGAAAATGCAGTCAGAACACTTATAATATTATGTGCCCCCCCAGTGCAGTGTTAATTTCATCAGCTTTTTTTATATTAAGTCTTAGTATTAGTCTAAATAACAAAAATCAATTTTAGTCTTAGTCAAATTTTGTCATTTTAGTCAACACTGTACATAATAGAACTTATCAACACACTGATTCTCTTCTTAACATATATCACACTGAACACATTGAACCTTTTGTCTGCTTGTTTCATCATGTCCACAAAGTCTTCATCCTCCCTTCTTTCCCCAACCTCTGATCTGGCTGCGGTTTCACTGTGTCAGGAATCTAGTTGGGAGGAAGAAATTTAAACGATTAATATCCAGAGTATCAGTAGAACATCTTTCTTCTATGACAGAGAGACAGGCCGATACAGGCACAGGACAGACACACACGTTCCCTACCTTCTTCCATATGGCAGCATGTTGGCACCTCAAATGTTGCGTGAGATTCGCTGTGTTCTTCCCCTGCCATTTTGAAGTCGCAGACTCTTTGGTGGCGTCCTTCCTCCTGTGTTTTCCTTCCCGTTGTAAACGAACTGACTCCATACATCCAGGCGTTGTTTTTGCCCAGCTCCGCTAACAAACCGTACACCGGTATCAGAGCCCCACGCAATGACTGCGAAATTGAGCTAGGAGTATAAACCCTGTGCTGCTACTGACTGAGGGACAAACAGGGCAACAACGCGTAATTTTCTATGAAGCTCAAAAAAACTTATAATAAGAATTATAAATTCATTATAAACAATTAAATTTCTTAATGTCTATTAATCTATGGCTCGTAAATTAAGTCCGGCCTTAGTCTCGTTAACGAAAATCATTTTTTATTTTCATCCTATTTTTATTTTCTGGAAACAATGTTTGTGCGTCATCGTCTCGTCTCTGCCTCGGGTAAAAGGGGCTTTCATCATCGTCCTGGTTGACAAAATAAACACTGCTTCAATGTCCACCATATTGGATGTTCAGAAAGGTCCAAACAGACAGCAGCAAACCATTTGAAAACAAACCATGCAAGAGCAGTGTTGCCAACTTAGCGCTTTTAGTCGCTATATTTAGCTGCTTTTCAGACCCTCTAGCACTTTGATTTCTAAAAAGCTCCTAGCGCCAAATCTAGAGACTTTTTCTGCTACTGGAGACTTTGGAGACAACATCAAAAAGCAGCGAACTCTAGCTCTCCAGAGCGGGTAGTAGATTGCAACCCCGCCTTCCTGCTCTCACTCTCTATCTTGTCTGCTGTCAGATTCATGCAGCTATTATTTCATCCAAATGAAAATGGAGAACAGATAAGCAGATCATGGCTTGTCTACAGTGAAAAAGAAGGACTGGGGTTATTTACTTTGGCCTTTTGGAAACACAGGAAGGAGCAATCAGCTAAGTGAGCTTAGTGCTTTGGAAAACTTTCATTCCTTTTAGAGACAGCATGAAAAGTCAGCTGAGTACAAAACATAGAGAGGAAAACAAGAAGAAAAGGACAAGAAGAGAGGGACACAACCTAGAACAGATAATGGATGTCTATTCTATTAACATTTCTCTATCTGGAGAATGGGGCTGTTTTATGTGTTGTCTTCTCAACTCAAAGGGCCCCCTGCCTGTCTTCTTTGTTTAGGGCCCCAAATTTCCTAAATCCACCCCCTGCCGAGTACCAAGTGAAATCCTTATAGTTCCTGGAAAAGTAGATTATCAATGTTTTCCTCTTTATATTTGCTTTTTGTTTCTTTGGAAATGTTTAATTCCTAATGTTTTTGATTTTTTTAGTTTTATGTTATGATTCCAAATTGCTCTTTCTGTCTAAATTTATTTTTAGTTTCAGTTCTGTGCCTCTTTGGGCTGGTCAATCCTAGAATTCCCCAGTTGAAACTGCTGCTCTCTAAAACTTGAGGGGTGTGAATACTTTTGAAAGCAGCTTCATTCTGTTCATGCCTTCCCTTTGCTGCAGCTTCAGGTGGATTCCTGAAAGCTTAACACACAGCGCCTCTCTGCGGTTTGTGCAAGCAGAACATCAAGTCAACGCTTTGCAAATGTTGCCATCTGGAGGCTTTGGATCAGTCTCACACTTTCCAGCTACTATAAGCAGAAGCAATGTGGTACATAGTCTGTGTTTATTATGCTCTTTACTGTTTTATTTCATATCCACAGCTTTAAACTGTAGCTCTCATTGAATGTCTGCATCGGTTTGCAGGTTGTGTTTTAAAACCTGAACTGAAGGTAAAGATTACGGGAAAGGTGATGATTTTTAGCCAGAAGAGGTCTCTGCAGAGCAGCAGCATAGAAGCCAAGCTTTAAACGTGTCCATGTGGCCACCTCCATGGTCTCACTGAGAGAAAATACATCTGGCCTGGAGAGGGACGCAGCTGTTATCAGCTGCAGTCTTCAAAACAACGGACTATAGCTGAAGACTGTGCAAATAAAAAGCAAAAACATGTGCTTCCATTTATGGCCGTCCTGACCTGATAGTTAACAGTTGGGAATAAACGTTACAGAACAATCTTTGGTGTAAAATAAAAGCTGTTCTTGTCAAATTTTATTTGCTTGGACGGATGGGTCAGATGCCTTGGGCTGTTTATCAAACTGCTGGGTTTGTTTTTTTCTATACTGTTCTACTATAACTTTGACAATGTTAAATAAAAGATAAGCCTGCAGACTAAAATGGTTCCTGGCAAAAGATTTAAATACCTGATCCTCGCCATGACTTTGATAAGCAGGATTCAGATCCGATACTTTCTGCAGGTTTTATCCTTTAAAGGACATTCAGCTCCAACATGTGTGACCTCAGAGGTGCACGTATATACATGTGTGTATTTTATTATGAAAGAAAGAAAACAAGGCTTAGACAGGGAATGACTGTGTTTTGTCTCTCTAGAAATTTTCCAGGGACCAGAGAATATGAAGCTATGATGTGGAGGGGGGAGTGTTTAAAGTAGATTGCATAACTTATGGAGGACAGGAAACATGTGGCTTTCATGTAAACCTGCTCATGCAGCACAAGGGTGACTGTCTGTGTTTTGGTCACCTTTTTAAAACCTTTTTTTCATATATTTGATAACCTTCTGAGGACCAACAGATCTCACAGAACAACCAAATTCACTCTCTGCATTTAACCGATTCCCCCTGCGGCTTCTGGGGAGCAGCGTGCTCAGAGAGCCAGAGAGGGAGTGGGTTTCGAACTCACAACCTCAGGTTTCCTATGCTCTAACTACTAGTTAGCCCCTCCCCAAAGCCGGCATTAGATTCGAAGGGTGTTGCCTAAGGACCAAAGATGGCAAAAGTACTCACTTTCCTGTATCTTGAGTAAAAAGTACAGATACTTGTGTTAAAAAATACTCTGGTAAAAGTGGAAGTACCGATAAAACTTCTTACCTCAAGTAAAAGTAACAAAGTACAGGCTTGTAAATTTACTTTAAAGAGTATAAAAGTAAAAAGTAGAAACCACTTTTTTCATGCCGCTGTTCTTTTTACATTTTTAAATGGATGTTCTGCTGGACAGGACAGGATCTCCGTTGTGTTCATTTTCAATCATCACGTAATTAGGTCCATGCTACTATGCTAGCATACACCGCCAATTGTGCTGCAATGATTTGCCGCCAATGAATACGCCCGAATGTAATGGAGTTGGCCCTGTAGTGAAGTGCGTCAAATGCAGCGTAGATTCCCATCCACTAGGATTGAATTTGAGTATTGAAGGCGTGAAAAATAATACTCGGTAACTCCATTGAAATGATTCAAAACTAAAGTATATGAGCCAATTTTTTAAAATGTACAGCAGTAGAAAGTACAGATATTTGTGTAAAATGTAAGGAGTAGAAGTAAAAGGTTAAGCCATAAAATAAGTAGTAAAGTAAAAGTAAAAATATCAAGAAAATTCGAAGCCGAGTAAAAGTAACAGTACTTCATTATATTGTAACGCAAATGGTCCTGTAAGTGACCCACACTGGCAGCTCATTCCCCACAGGCAAGCTTCTGTATCCCTATTTATTTCACAGTTATAGATATTTCTACAGGTAAACAATGATTGTTACCTGTAAGGAAATAAATGTAGTATTTTATAACAGCCAGCTTTTCTCTGTGTGGAGTCTCTCCAGGTTGAACTAACGCATTGGCTAATTAGGCTCTGTGGTCTGGAACACGATGGACTCCACCAAAGTGCCTAAATATAAATGCAGTGAATTTAAGTTTGACCGTACCATCAAATGGTGAGAAACCTTGTAGAACAACCCGAACAAAAGTGTAATTTAAGTCTAAGTAGCTCGTTAACCATAAAACTGGACTTTTAAAACTTCAGACTTGAACCTCCAAAAGCATTGAAAGACAATTACAAGGTGGGCTTTCTATCACCTGAAGAACATTTCCAGGATTAAAGGACTAATGTCTCAGCATGATCTGGAAAAACTAATCCACTTGCTAGGCTTATTTTAGCCTTCGAATTGATTACTGCAGCGGTGTTTTCACAGGTCTGCCTAAAAAGTGGATCAGACGGCTGCAGCTGATCCAGAAACGCTGCTGCCCGTGTCCTCACTAAGACTAAGAAAGTAGAGCACATCACACCCCAGTTCTAAAGTCCTTCCACTGGCTCCCTGTGTCTCAGAGGAATAGACTTTAAAATACTTCTGTTAATCTATAAATCTCTGAATGGCTTAGCACCTAAATACATCACAGACTTGCTATCGGTGTATCAACCCTCCAGACCACTCAGGTCTTCTGGCTATCCAGCCTGCTCTGCAGACCTAGAACCAGAACTAAACATGGAGAAGCAGCATTTGGTTCTATGCTCCACTTATCTGGAACAAACTTCGAGAAGACTGTAAAAGTGAGCAATAGCCTGAGTTCCTTTAAATCAAGACTAAAAACACATTTGTTTAGGATTGCCTTCCACTATTCTAGTTAAACAGTTCAACTAAAAACATATTTTCTTTAGTCCAACTGTTTTTAATATTCTTTTTTGTTTCTGCATTTTTTATTTTATTTTAATTTTGTTATTTTTTTTTCCTTCTTGCTTTGATTCTGTTTTATCTTCCTATATTTTAATCATGTAAAGAACTTTGCATTGTCTTTGTACTGAATTGTGCTATACAAATAAATTTTGCCTTGCCTTGCCTTGCCTTTGGATCTGAGGGAAAACCATCTGACATTAAATGTTGCAGCTTACATTTATTTCAGTTTCTGTTCTGTGTTGCTCCAATACCCATATTATACAGCTAGTGGTATAAAACCTAAAGTCAGATCCTGTTTGAAGCATTTAGAGAAAAATCGGAGAAAGTTACATTTTTAAGCAATTTTGTTTGTCAGGGCGGTTAAAATAAAGTTTATTGTGTAAAAACTTTATGATTTCCAAAGGCTTCTAAGGAAAAAGAACCAATTAGTTCTGAGATCGATTAGCTCTCAGTATCTCCACTGTGATACTAGGACCGAATCTTTAAAGGAATAGTACACCCAAAACATGATTAGCCTTCATTTTCTACTCCCCCCATGCTGAACAACACTCTGGAGTACTTTTTGATATCTCAAATGCAATACTGGAGATCTGGGAGGCTTCTTGCTTTGTCTGCTGACATTCAAATAATGGAGGTCTATGGCCGAGGCAGAAAGGTCCATAAAAGTCCACAAAAAGCGTGTCAATATTCCTCCCATACTGCCCGTCCAATGTATTCCAAGTGTCCTGAGGTGGGTAGCGTCCAGAATTTACTCGAAATGAAGTCATTTAAGAATGTTTTAGAGCATAAACAGTAGTGTATAGGATTTCCTGAAAGCGGCACATCTTGGCTCTCCACGGCGATCGCTCGGAAGCGGCAGACCAAACCAGCGCATTCAGCTACCGGCAAAGAACTCATGCTCTTCCTCAACACTGAAGTCCTCAGACATTTTTTCTTTTCGTTGTTTCTTTCTTTGCACAGGTAAATAGCACATTTCTTCTTCTCACAGCTTGCATTATTGGCAGAGCAGGCGCTGAATCGCGCACTTTCATCTAGGTTTGGTCTGCGGCTTCGTAGCGTCGTGATCGGCGCGTAATGGCGCTTTCAGGAAATCTATACACTACTGTTTATGCTCTATGCTCATTCTAAATGACTTCGTTCAGAGTAAATTCTGGGCGCTACCCACTCGGGACACTTGGAATACATTGGGCGAGCGGTATGGCCGGAATATTGACCGTTTTTTTGTGGACTTTTTATGGACCTTTCTGCTACTTCCGCCATAGACCTCCATTATTTGAATGTCAGCAGACAGCAAGAAGCCTCCCAGATCTCCAGATGCATTTGAGATATCAAAAAACTTACTCAGAGTGTTGATTTCAGCATGGGGGTGAGTAGAAAATGAAGGCTAATCATGTTTTGGGTGTACTATTCCTTTAAGCATTTTCACCACTGAGGCACTAATCATTCCAGACATTCTGCTCCATCATGGTGAGAAGTCATTCTAGATCTAGTTGGACCTTTATTGTAAATCAGGAAGGATTTCTCCCAATCCAATCCTGGTACCTCTGCTGAGAGTCAGTCTTTTTTTTACCGTATTTCACGTAGAGAAATGTCTTCTTTTTTCCTCCCTGCAGTCTGCTTCCATTCACACTGGTGTTGACTTCACCTTTTTATGGGAAAATATCTGTGAAGATTTTCAGTCATATTCAAGCTTGAAAAGTTCAGTTTAGGCAACTGAATGTGAAGCTTTATATGGCTTGACTGTCACTTCACGCCCAGTTGCCTAAATTGAACGGGGGGTCTGATGACATTTTAGCCAAAGGATTTTAATCAAAAGCATCATTAATGTGCATAAATAAGGAATAGTTGTATTAACCATACATGTTGACAGAGTTTTATGGGGTCCCCAGGAACTTGGGGCCCTAGGCATCTGCCTAGCTACGATGAGAAAAAGCAGAGAGAGCAGAACGTTAGAGATTGAACTAACAGAATTGAAAAAATAAACCAAAGGCCCAACTTTTTAATCTTTCATTCAGTGAAGCAAAGATGGTCCATTTACCTGTCCCGCAGAGACAGACTGCAGGAGGAAGCTCACCTTGATGCCATGGCTCTGTGGAAGTGGAAGTGTTAAAGCCAGAATAAGGCTGGTGTTTTAGTTCCACAGGGCCACACAGAGCATTGAGCATTTTATCCACTTGTGGCTGTCAATACCCGATCCGTCGCGGAAGCACGATCCGTCCTGACATGGGCAAACAGATATATAGCTAGGTGTCCATAAATAATGTAATTATGGTGCTGAAATTACTTATTTCAGTCCTTAACTCTCTAAAGAATGCTGATATGCATCTTTAAAAAATGTGTTATCCATTTTGTGAGACAATTTTTATGCTTTTTACATTTTCTCCTTTTTAAAGTCTATTAGGGAAAGGGACGTTCCAACCGTTGCATTTCTGAATTCTCCCGAGTGGTGCCCGACTTTACACCAGTGAATAAAGTGAATGTGATTGGTCGATTGTCAAGGGGGCGGGATTGTTGTGGAAGAAGGTTTGCAACCAAGTTTGGTTGGGGCGGTGTAGGTACCAGATTGACTCGGGGGCCTCGCGCCTTTTGATGACGTCACAATACATAATTGTTTTAATGTTTGCACAATTGCGCCAAAACATTTTGATTGGTCTGGACAGCTTACTAAAGTAATTATAGCGGGGTGTAGGTTTTATTGGCGGGATTGCGGTTTGTAAACGGACAATTTCACGAAGAAATTCTCCATGGTCCCTGCGCCTTCCGATGACGTCACCGAATTACGCCATGGGCGCTGCGCCTCCCGATGACGTCATATTATGGCAACACCACTCAAACAAACTACATTGAGCCAGCGGTCTGCATTTGTGTAGCGACAATAGATTTGTGACAAATACAGACCGCCGGCGCAATGTAGTTTGTTTGAGTGGAGTTACTATATCGTCGGTGGCGTTGCCATATAGTGGCCGGCGGAGTTGCCATATTATGGCGTCATCAAAGGGGCAGGCCCCCGAGTCAATCTGGCAGCCCGAGGTCAATCTGGTACCTACACCGGTTTGTGGGAAGCATCTTGCTAACCAGTTAGCATCTTAGTGCTAGCAGGTTCCCAATGGGAAATTCCATTGGGACCAAGTAGCACTAAATTGGTGACTTAAAGCGACGCTGTCAAGGAGCGCTATGGACAGAGGAAACATGCAAGAGGAGGAGGAGTTTAGTGTCGGAGGTGGGTGGATGAGTCTCCTCCGTCATCCATTTTTTATTTAGGAGGAAAGCGGGGGCGAAGATGTTGTGGAAGAGGGCGCCAGAGGCGGCAGAAGCTTGGTTTGGTGTAGAAGGCTTCCAGCCGTACATGTTTGAGCCCTTGCCTGCAACGCGCTGCCAGTTCTGTTAGCTCTCGCCTGCTGAAGACACAGACGTCCATCCCGTGAACACTGGGACCGCGCAACTCAATGGGAAAGGAAAGGATTCTGATTTCAACCGTTGTGTATATTAGCTGCGACATATGAATCAAGATGCTATGACTGAAAAGATTTGATTGACAGATGACTGTTGATATATAATTGGCTGAATTTAGGTGTTCAGGCTGACGTAGAACTAACTGGCCTGCAGAAAACCCCCCCAGATTTTAATCCAAATTTTTTAACTTTTGGGACAATATGGTCTGAAAAAATGTACCTTTATATACATGTTTAAGCCAGAATGATTTGACATTTGAATATCACTTTAAACTTCTTCTCTGACGTCATGGGACATGCTCAGAGCAGTCCGGCAAAATCTGATTAAACCATGTTTATCTTCATTTTTGTTGCTTTTTTTCCTTAGATTAAGCACTATATACCATGATGTTAACACAAAAGGAAAACACAAAACTCAAAAAGGCTAGATTTATGTTTAAATCCAAAGCAGAAAAAGTTAGCTCCTGGAAATGGCGTATAGGATCCAATTTCTGGTACAGATCAGGCAGAGACGAGTGATAAAACAGAAAGGATTTTAAGGCATTTATTTTCTCAGCAAATACATTATTAACCTTTAACAGGTATTTTTGTACGCTTACTATTTTCAGGGAAGGAAAAACGTCATATAGGTCTTTTTAACAAAATAAAATTGAGGGCGACCCAGATTTATATCTAGATGCGTAAATGAGTTGATGGCGCATGCGCAGGATGGATCGTGCTTCCGGGACGGATCAGGTAGTGACAGTGTCATGGTTCTGGTTCTGTTCAAGTTTGATCTCTGAGTTTTCATTGGTCTTATTTCCATTTTTGTGTTCTAGTTATTTTTGATTGTTTATGAGATCTTGGATATTTCTTGTTTGCCCTCTGCTGCCCTCTTGTGTCAGTCTCCTTTTCCCTAGCTCCCTTCTAGACTCCACTATTCACACCTGCTCCCAATCTGCTAATTAGCCTGGTCTTTGTTTCTCTCTCCCATTTATTCTCCTCCTGTTCAGTCACTCTTTCCTGGTTTATCGTCATTTTTTGCCCTCTCGTTGTAAGTATTCCTGGTTCTCAGTTTTAGCTTCTGTTCAACTTTTGGTTAATTCAATCTTCAGACACCACTTCCGCCTTTTATGTCTGCATTTGGGTCCTATCAAACCTCCACCCCACCCTGACAGACAGTGAGGTTTTAACAAAATTTTATGTACTTTGCCAAATGAAGGACAACTGCAATATAACAAGCCTTTTTTAATTATTTTCAGCTGACACTTGTTTTACATCAATAACTGATTCTATTGTTTGAATTGTGCAAAATAAATTGATAAAATCCCAAAAAAAATCATTATTATGCCACATTTAACTGTCAGCCCAGCCAAGACAAAACAAATTTCTGCCAAGACTTTTATGGTGGTTTGATTTCAAAATAATCTGGTGTGTGAAACAGTAAAAAAACGAACAGTAAACACTTTCACAGCACTGTTCACTGATCAGCTGAGTCCTCCAGGAGACGGACGCATCTCTGTCTCAGCATGATCGTACACAAACAGACCCTTCCTCAAAAGTAGGCATCCCCAAGTCTGTCCTCAAAGGCGTCTGTCCTGCAGGTTTGGAGGTTTCTCAGCTTAAGGACAGTTGATTCTAATGACTGGAGTTCAGCATAAGCCTGTTAATCAGCTATCAATAGAAATCAGCTGTGCTGGAGCTGTGAAACCTCGAAAACCTGCAGGACAGACAGCGGCCCACCAGGACCGACTTTGGAGACGTGTCTCTAAAGAAAATCCCCTTTGTAACCCATGGCATCAATACAGCTAAAAATAAAAACAGCAGCCAGTGGAGAGCTTTGAGGTCGTTACAGTAGAAAAAAAAAGCTTAAGAAAAAGGAGCTGTCCTTCTCTGTGTTGCCTGGGTTACAGTTGCTACAACAACACTAAGCTCCTCCACTCATTGCAACATGATGACAGCAGTTCTGGCTTCTACTGACTAACATGGACCAAAGTCCTCAGAGCGTCTCGTTAGTAGAAATGACTTCAGTCTGGATTCCTTACTTAGCGCCTCATCAGAAACCTCTAATACGGCCGTACAGTCAATGACCGGAGCAGTTTTTCTCACTACCTCAGGTTCATGTTTCATGGATGTCTCACTGCTCTATCAAACATCAATAAATTCATGAAGGAACACTTTGTAAATATGTCCAATTTTAAGAATATCTCATAGAAACTAGAATAAGCCACTAAATTAGATGAAAAGAACTAAATGATTGACCATATGGAGTAAAATTTGTGCCATTATTGTTGCAGGTTTTGTAAAGGTAAATAAAAACCCTTCTCTCATAGGTCCCTTACCGAAATCGAAGACATTAAAGGACCTGCTTAAGGCTGATTTATACTTCGAAACTAGGTCGTCTGCGTAGGGGTCACGGTAAACGCAAAGACGCCCTCCTCAGACACTCTGCTGCACCTCTGTAAGTGACCGCAGACAGGAGGCCTCTGATTGGTCAATTCTACATCCGCCCTACTCTATGCGTATTTCCTGTTTGGTTTCTTACCGGCTTGTTTTGTTTTAATGACCGCCATTGTGGAAAACAACTGGTGAAGATGGACCAGTTAGAATAGCAAGGTGCGCGAGAACGCTGGGACCCTTTGTCTACCTGGATCCCTGCTCTTTTTGGCCCTCATGTCCCTCCGTAATTGGACAAACTTGCCCTCATTTCCTCACCTCCTCGGCCGTATCTAGACCCACAGTTAGTTTTTGATTGTTCCTCTTGTGTTGTGGCGTGGAATAACATAGCACAGACCACGCTTGAAAATTGAGCAAAAATCAAAAATGTCTGCATCAAGCTCACTGCAACACACTGCTACAGCAGGATAACCAGACCTTAAGGCCTCTAGGTTTCATCTCAGACTGGTGATGCTCCAGTCAGGATATAGGAGGAGGTACCCTAGTACACCCCCCATCAACTAAAGATGAAAACCTGACATGTTCAGACATGCATAGAGCGGTTGAAGTTGCTGCAAAGACATTCCAGTGAACTGGATCAAACTGCTGCATCAGTTTCTAAGCTTTGCTTTCTTTGTCTGTTTCTTTATTTCTTTGTTTGGTTCGAACTCTCTCAATACTCATACTAATTTCCATACTCAATGTATTTTCACTTTTTATAAATATATGCTGCCTATAGCGGCTTATAGTTATGCTGCTAAATGCTTAGGCTTCTGGGGGCCAAACTGACCCCTTTTTCATCATTCTGGCTATTCTTTTTTCTCCCAGACCTAACAGCAGAATCTATTAGTTCAATCTCTAACGTTCTGCTCTCTCTGCTTTTTTCTCATAGTAGCTTCATCTGGTCTGTTCCTGTTTGGCTGTGACTCCATCCTGGAGAGAAATATCAGCTGTGCTGCTGCCATCAACACCTTTGTTTATAGATGTTGGAGCTTGGCCTGTTTTCCAGTGTAGTCCTGTTTCTCTGACTGTGACTAACTGGATGTGCTCTCTTCATCCTCTGGCATGGGAGCTGGCTCGGAGCTCGTCTGCCTGGCTGTGTGTTTCCTGGGCCGGGGCCGCCTGTGGAGCTGGTTGACAGTTGCCTTTTGTATCTATGCTTCTTTTTTCTATGTCTGCTTCTGTCTCCTTGAACCCCAGTGAAGGCCTCAGCAGATGGCCGCTCACACTGAGCCTGGTTCTGCTGGAGGTTTCTTCCTGTTCAAAGGGAGTTTTTCCTCTCCACTGTAAGCTACAAGCATGCTTAGTGTGAGGGATTGCTGAAGAGTCAATGAGTCGATGCAATCAGCTGGTTTTCCTTAGATAGAAAACTTTGAATCAATCTGACTGGGTGATCTGGTGAACTGGAAAGTGACCTGAGATGACATGATGGGAATTGGAGCTATAGAAATAAACTGAATAGAATATATTCTTCTCTTTGGTCTTTTATGTCCATCGGTTTGTGTGATAATGTTCTAAAACCTTTATAAATACATATTATAAAAGAACTTCAACTTAAAAAATGCTCCTTTTGTGTTTTGAAGCTGTAGAATTTGATACATATGATTAAAAAAAACATAGTTATATAAATATTTGCATTAATAATTAGATTTTTTTCAAGTGTTACCCAAATCAAAATGTTCTACTTACTTGCTTTCAAAATATTAAGCAAAAATGAGATGATAGAAAAGAAAATAAGCAGAATAATCTGATAACAGCTCAGCATCACATCAGAATCAGGCTGAGGAGCAGCCTGCTGGTTCTGCTTCTGATTTTCTGCACCGTTAACTCAAACACAGCAGTTCAGAAGGTTCATGTAGAGCAGGAGTCTGCAACCTGTGGCCCCAGAGCCACATGTGGCTCTTTGGACCCTCTCCAGCAGCTCTAAATGGAGGCTAAAATGTATATAAAGAGCTAAATAATGTATTATACACTCACGGGCCACTTTATTAGGTACACCTGTCCAACTGCTCGTTAACACTTAATTTCTAAGCAGCCAATCACATGGCGGCAACTCAGTGCATTTAGGCATGTAGACATGGTCAAGACAATCTCCTGCAGTTCAAAGCGACAGGCATCAGTATGGGGAAGAAAGGTGATTTGAGTGACTTTGAACGTGGCATGATTGTTGGTGCCAAGAAGGGCTGGTCTGAGTATTTCAGAAACTGCTGATCTACTGGGATTTTTCACGCACAACCATCTCTAGGGTTTACAGAGAATGGTCCTAAAAGAAAAAACATCCAGTGAGCCTCAGTTCTGTGGGCGGAAATGCCTTGTTGATGCCAGAGGTCAGAGGAGAATGGCCAGACTGGTTGGAGCTGATAGAAGGGCAACAGTGACTCAAATAACCACCCGTTACAACCAAGGTGGGCAGAAGAGCATCTCTGAACGCACAGTACGTGGAACTTTGAGGCAGATGGGCTACAGCAGCAGAAGACCACACCGGGTGCCACTCCTTTCAGCTAAGAACAGGAAACTGAGGCTACAATTTGCACAAGCTCATCGAAATTGGACAATAGAAGATTGGAAAAAACGTTGCCTGGTCTGATGAGTCTGGATTTCTGCTGCGACATTCGGATGGTAGGGTCAGAATTTGGCGCCTACAACATGAAAGCATGGATCCATCCTGCCTTGTATCAACGGTTCAGGCTGGTGGTGGTGGTGTCATGGTGTGGGGAATATTTTCTTGGCACTCTTTGGGCCCCTTGGTACCAATTGAGCATCGTTGCAACGCCACAGCCTACCTGAGTATTGTTGCTGACCATGTCCATCCCTTTATGACCACAATGTACCCAACTTCTGATGGCTACTTTCAGCAGGATAATGCGCCATGTCATAAAGCTGGAATCATCTCAGACTGGTTTCTTGAACATGACAATGAGTTCACTGTACTCAAATGGCCTCCACAGTCACCAGATCTCAATCCAATAGAGCATCTTTGGGATGTGGTGGAACGGGAGATTCGCGATCATGGATGTGCAGCCGACAAATCTGCGGCAACTGTGTGATGCCATCATGTCAATATGGACCAAACTCCCTGAGGAATGCTTCCAGCACCTTGTTGAATCTATGCCACCAAGAATTGAGGCAGTTCTGAAGGCAAAAGGGGGTCCAACCCGTTACTAGCATGGGGTACCTAATAAAGTGGCCGGTGAGTGTAATAAATACCAGTATTAAAAGCTTTAATGTTTTTTTATAAGATGAAAAAGAATGAGATTAAAAGAACCAGAAACATTATTTAAGTGTCATGTTTCTTTTAACTAGTTCGGAAATTATGTGTTTTAATATTATTTCAAAAGCTAAAAATACATAAATTGTTAATTATTTAAGATGGAAACTAAGTTCCTATACGAGATTTTTTTGGAAAAAGTCATGTTGTATCTCGCGGCTCTAAGCAAGTTTTAGTGGTCGGACTCGGGGCAAAACAGCTTTTTGGATATAAAAGGTTGCAGATCGCTGGTGTAGAGGATATGAGGAGTCTGGGACCCGTTTTTCATCAGAACCAGAACCAGGAAAGAAGGTAGAGACTCTTTTCCCAGCTCCCCTCACCATCCCTTGCAGGGCCAGGCTAACTGCAGCACGTCAGCACCCTCTGCTTCACAGCTAAGAAGAATGTGGTGATGTTTGTTCTGTTGTCATGCTGCGGGCTCCGCTGGGACGTCTCATTACCCCACTGATGGTTCTCCACCAAACCAGTACATCGCAGATCTAATGGGAGCTAGCATTAATAATAATAGCAATAATCCTCATTATTTTTTATTACTGATATTAAATACTGTTAAAGGATCTCTTGATCTCAGGGCCTGAAGGTCACTTCCTGCTCTGAGAACAGTTTGCAGCTCTGTGGACGCTTTTCCCAGAAGTGAAGGTTCACGGAGCGCAGCAACACTTTTACTGGCACTGCTGCGCTGCTCAATCTGGAACAGATGACCGAGGTTATTGAAAATCTGAGATCACCGTGAGGTTAGCTCTATTTGGGACATCTCACATTACAGTAGATATGTCCCGAAAGTCTCCAAAGACGTGAACAGCTGACAGTTAAGGATGTTTTTAAAGCTTTAGCTGTGTGATTGAAAGAAACAGAGAAATAAAAATAAAAACTCACAGGTTTTATTTCTCTAAATACATTTTGTAAAATGTAAAGACTATTTCATAGGAAAATAGGAAGCTGAGTTTGATCAAATGTGACTGATGGTGTTCAGAATACCACAGCGACAGCGTCTCTTCTTACAGACGAATGAAACCAGGAAAAGTTTAAAACAGCCTCCAGAGGGCAGCTTTATCAAACCAAGATAAACAAGCCAGGATTTTCCAAATATCCTGGCTTAACTTTAGCCTGGTGAGACCATCCTGATCTCGCAAGCTTTTTCAAGGTTTCTTTCGCAGATCAGTCTGGAGACTCTCCGTTAAAGAAAATCTGGAGCCGTTCACCAAGCGAACGTCCAATTAGCGTTGGCTTTGAGGGCGGGTTGAGGTGTGACCTTAGCGAGAACGCGACAGTTCAGTCTAAAGAACATGGCGGCTTCAGCCGATGAAACTAGCGTTAGCGTGGCTATCGAAAGCAAGTTTTATGGGAATTACAGAGTATTTCTTCACTGAAAGAAAAGAGCAAAACACTGCTCTGGAGGCTTTTCTCAGAGGAAAAGATGTTTTGCTCTTCTCCCGACTGGTTTCAGCAAGAGTTTAATCTATCAATTGGCTCCTCTTCGTCGTCGTCACTCTGTTAGTACGTCATATGCTTCATTGATCTGATTGGTTTATTTGGCCGTCTATCACCAACATAGGCCAATCAGCTAACCAGTATTTTAAGGCCCCTTCCCAAAATTACTGCAGCGGAAGGTTTCCAGATGGATATTCATGATTCTAGTGGTTTGTTCCTGTATGCAGAAGATGCTGAAAATCTTTGCCACAGAATCAGGAGTGACATTATGGTTAGGCCTACACTGCAAAAAAAAAAATCTAATCTAAGTATGTAAATTTTTTCTTAAATTAAGTGCATTTTTCCTTGAATTGAGCAGGTAAGTGGAACACTTTTCCAATGGAACAAGACAATTACAGTTAAAGTACCGGTAAGAAAAAAACAACTGGAGTCTCTTATTTCAGGTGCATAATATCTGGTTATCTTTATTATTTTTTAACCCCCTTTGTTTATAGATGCTGGAGGTCGGCCTGTTTTCCAGTGTAGTCCTGTTTCTCTGACTGTGACTAACTGGATGTGCTCTTTTCATCCTCTGACATGGGCTAGCTGGCTCGGAGCTCGTCTGCCTGGCTGTGTGTTTCCTGGGACGGGGGCGCCTGTGGAGCTGGTTGACAGTTGCCTTTTGTATCTATGCTTCTTTTTCTATGTCTGCTTCTGTCTCCTTGAACCCCAGGCGGCTCCTCAGCAGATGGCCGCTCACACTGAGCCTGGTTCTGCTGGAGGTTTTCTTCCTGTTCAAAGGGGAGTTTTTCCTCTCCACTGTCGCTACAAGCATGCTTAGTGTGAGGGATTGCTGAAGAGTCAATGAGTCGATGCAATCAGCTGGTTTTCCTTAGATAGAAAACTTTGAATCAATCTGACTGGATGATCTGGTGAACTGGAAAGTGACCTGAGATGACATGATGTGAATTGGAGCTATAGAAATAAACTGAATTGAATTATTTTAAGGATAAATATATTAATTTCATAGGCAAATCATCTTCTTTACTGCCTCAAATTAAGAGTAAATACTAATGCTGCGCCGATTCCATTTTTTGGCCCCGATAGGATACCTGGCTGTGCAGTATTGGCCGATACCGATACCATCTGTTTGGAATTGATGTGTGTGTGAATATATGAAGAACTGCTTACTTATTTTGAGATTTTTGCTTCAGCAACATAAAGGCCAAATGTTCTTCCTCAGTCTGTGACTCCGGAGCCTTGAATTCTAGGAATCGACATTTGATCCAGATACCATCGTTCTGCTAAATGTTCTCTTTTCATCTTGACCTGCTGCAGGTCATCTTTGGTTTAGTCATATTAGATCTGGATAAATAATATGTAACGATATAAAAATAAAGAGCAATAAATCACCTCCACTGCTCACAAAGTTTTTATGCCATTCATGACGTACCTGGATTCAATCCCAGGTCCCTCACATCCAGGCTTTTCACCACCGAGGGACTGGCTGCAAGGACAAAAACAGGCGTATAGATCTACCAACATAAGAACATCTGGATGTTATAGTATTAGCTTTCACTTCCACCTTTTTTAAATAAGCAGTAAAATGCTTAAACATTTTTATTAAGGAGGAGTGATGAAATAATGTGTATTCAGGCTGTTAAGGCATTTAGTTTATTATTTAATTTGTTGAATAGTTTTGCTATCATTTAGATTGTTTACCAAATGGATGAATCTGCGATCGACTTCATGGTCTCAAAGGAAGCTGCAGGTCTGCATTTATCAGGATTAAAGCTACAGTGTGTAATTTTCAGCGACATCTAACGTTCAGACTGCAGACTGCAGCAACATGTAGTACGGCGGCGTTACGGGAAAAAAATGTCTTCCACGGCGTCCCCATCACCTACCTTCTCAAGTGATGAGGTTTGTTTACATAGATAATTTTAATACTGCCATCTATTGTTCAGTACCGTCTCAGTTCATGTCTCTTAACTTGCCGTAGTTACTTTCGAGCGTAATGGGCGATCTACATAATCGCTAGTTTGTTGGCTCTGCGCTGCCGTAGGCAAAGCACTGCATGAAAAGTGAGATTTTCGTCCCCGTAAACCCCGTAAACTCCCGCAGATCTGCCTGATTTTCGCCAGTTTCCGACAATTTGCAACCCGTGCTTGTCAGCGTTTGTCGTGCCACAAATTGTCGGAAAGCGGACAGTGACGTATGTGGAGAGCGATCAGCTGTACTAATGGTCCTAATTAGCATATGAATGCAGCAAACCAGCGCGGCTGGCCAGGTCTGGCTTGAATAACCTTCTCAGTATTGGCTGAAACCACTATTCTCAAACAAATGAAATGGCTCGTGATTGGCAGCAAAACCACACGTGGCCACGCCAGGCTTTAATTTTCTTACTGAGTATTGGACGGAACCACTTCTTTTTAAACAAGTGAAGTCAAGTACTTGATTGGTTGGCATATATATATATTTACATATATATATTTATTCATATATATATATATATTTATTCATTCATATATATATATTTATTCATTCATATATATATATATTCATATATTTATTCATTCATATGGTGTGTAATTATGTTATCCTACACTACTACACAATTATTATGCTACCATCAAGGACATGAATGAATTTATACAGGAAATGAAGATTTGCCAGGAAGCTGTTTATGCAAAGAAAGAGCTTTATTGAAACACACACAACTATATACAACGCGTATCCAAACACATGCGTATCTAAAATTACAACTCCGTGAACGGTCCGTTTGCTTCCTCGGGGTTGGAGGTTACTGGCAGCATTCCCTCCGAGGCAGGTCCGATGTGCAGGCGCCTACTGTGGCGTGGCCCTGTACTTCGGCATCGCTTCTAACCGGGACTGCAGCTTAACACAGAGTTCAGTGAGATCCGGCCTACGAAATGGCGGCGACCGTACAATCCATCCAGTGACACCGCCAGCAGCGCCATCTTCTTCGTCCGGACATGAGGGTCGCCCGGTGGCGGACAGAGTTCCACTTCCTCATCTGCCAGCACACTCTGCCTGCGCCTTCAGCAGCTGAAAAAAACATGAATCAGCGCACTGCATATGGACACAACACATCTATCAATGCACCCGAAAAATAGTCACCAAATAAAAGTCTTACCCTCTTTCGTCTGGCCAGACTCCAAGCAGATAGCCTGGCGGCCTCCGCCGCATAGCGTGCTGGCTAGCAGCGTGTATCTGAAGCTCCTGTATATATCGTCTCAAAATACATCTTACAGGCAGCTGGAAAACAATTAAATGAGAGTGGTACTAATAAAAAATAAAAAAAATCAAATGCAAGTCACAGTAACAAGGAAGGAGAAAACATTAAAACAAGTCACTTACACACACAATGTCGTCTTTATCAACATCGTGCAAATCCGAGCAAATAGGAGGTCACACGCCTCATTGTGAAGCGACTGTAGTCTGTGAAAAAAGTACAGCTATGAGGTCGGTATCCATCCGTATCCATGTCCTTTTACCGCGCCAGAATGAAAGCATATTCTTTAAACCTTACCCCTGCCGGTTCATAAGCCTGCAATTAGTCTCCGAGTTGTTAAGACGGCATAATGCTTCCTGTGAATCACAAAAAAATACACTTTAGTAAAGCTTTAGGCTAGGCTGCTTTTAGCTTACCTAGCTAGGCTAGGCTGTCTTTAGCTTGCCTAGCTAAGCTAGGCTGCTTTGGAACATAGCTACTTAGTGTCGAACATATTTGCCGCTAGCGCGTGGCGTTGTGCACCCGTCTTCTCTTCCTCGAGGTTCGTATATCCCATAAAAGTTGCTCATAGAGATTTGGCCAGATGTCTCCGGCTTTAGGGACGGACAGTCCGGATTTTCATTGCACTGTCCGGCGTCCGGCGCTGCACCCAGCGGGCGTGTATTTGTCCTCCTTTACCCCCAGATTCCACATACTCCGTCAGCGCTGCGCCCGCTCACGTGCGGAGTACTTGTCTTCTTCTTCTTCTTCTTGTCGAGTTTTTATGGCGGTTGGCAACAAACTGTTAGTAGCATTACCGCCACTTACTGGTATGGAGTGTGGTTCGTGATGGTTTAAATATTGATCCTGATACATTCTACCCTAACTTCTTCTAAACATACATTCACACATTCACACTTAAAAATATAAACATATTTGTGCACAGCTTTGTATATCATTCCTTCACTCACAAACACACTTACCATAATTAAATTCTATGGAATAATTTCGTTTTCTTTAGAAAACGAATAATTATTTGTATGTGTTTACTCCCTAAATTTTTCCTCAGTATATCTAATAAATTAACCTTCTCCTTAATGTCTTCAAACTCTCTTCTCATATATCTTCTCTCTTTTTCATATTAATGACATTCTAATATAACATGTTCTATGGTTTCATATTTATCACAGAAATCACATTTGCCCGTTTTATGTTTTTGTATTTTAAAAAGTGTATGATTAAGTCCTGTATGACCAAATCTTAACCTTGTTATCACTCTTTCATCCTTTCTATTTCTTCTTCCATTTCTTCTTTCTCCTACCATCTTCTGAATTTTATAAAACCATCTTCCTGTTTTATCTTCATCCCACCTTTTTGCCAAATTTCCATAAGTTTCTCTTTAATAATACTCTTTCCTTCTGATTTACTTATTTTAACTATAAAACTAATAGAATGTTTAATTGCCCTTTTTTGCCATTTTATCTGCCCTCTCGTTTCCTTCCACCCCAATATGTGCTGGAACCCACACAAATGTAACTATCAGCCCCATGTTTCGTATTCTGAACAGTGTATGATTTATTTCTAATAAAATGTCCATCCTACTATCTGTATTACTTGTCTGTCATGTAAATCAATGAGAGCTGTTCCACATCCTCCGCTCGTCACCGCCCACGTCACGTCTTCTCCGTCCTTCACCGTCAAAATACGGAGCTGAGCTATTTTTTGCTCCCCTCCGGTCCGTCCAGATCAAGACCCGCTATTGCAATCGCACCAAACAGAAAAAAGAATGTAGAGAAGACCCGGTTTGTCAAATTAAATTATAGTAAAAACAGATCGGTATCTAGAAATTAGAGCATAGTTTGTATATATTCCCAAAAACTAAAACAATAAATTTAGATTTTATTTCAAAAAAATTTGGAATTTTTTAATCAATATTCTAATAATTGTAACAAAGTATTATATCCATAAATGTCGCTATGCAAAATGCTCCCTCCCAATCTCTGCTCTCAAAAATGAACTTTCCCTTTTCAAAAGATGTCTGAGAAAGATGCAGAATTTAAATGCAATTAAATTGTTTGAGTTAATTGAAGAATTTCAGTTGGTAGTCCCCACTGATTAATTTACTTTAACTACTATTATTATTTTATTTATTTTTATTTATTTTATTTTATTTTTATACTTTGTTCCAGCCTGTGCATTTAATTTTATTTTTCAAAAGCAGGAGTTGTGATATTTCTTCTTGTATTGAAATATTTGTTATTGACTTGTTATTTGAGATTGTTATTGTTTTCTTATATATTCAATAACAAAAAAAAAGTGGAAATCTAAAAAAAAAAATTAACCATTACAGCCAACTGATTCTGATTAAAACTAATTTTTGAAGTAAATTATTTTGTGTGTATTTTTTCTACATAACATTTGCATACACAGTAATCTAGCGTACTTTAATTAAATAAATCAATTCAAGCTAAAATGTAAGAGTCTATAATTAGGCTATACTGAGCCTGATCTATTTCTACCATCTATTTGGGGGATATTTATTGCCACACTTTGGGCCACTTAATACCAATTTAGCATGCTGACCTATGTCCTTATGACCACAGTGTACCAATCTTCTGATGGCTACTTCCAACAGGATAATGCGCCATGTTATAAAGTGAATCATCTCAGAATCATTTCTTGAAACTTTTCCACTTAAGTAATTGTGAATTGAGCATATTGACAGACAACATTTTATTTTTTATCTTAAATGCAAATTAAAAAAAATAATTACTGCTCTAAATGTATTGCTCTGTCAGCTAAAGATCTGTTTTGGTCTCTATACTTTAATTACATAAATCAATTCAAGCTAAAATGTAAGAGGCTATACCTGATCTCTTTGTATCAGAGATTTTCTTACCTAGGGTTGCAGGGGGGTAAAACCCCCTGCAACCCTGGTTTGCATTTGTATAGCTCACAGCATGTTCATTTACATGTTAAAGCCTCCCTAGAATTCCATGGGGGGGAGGCATGGGGGAACACTGCCTAAGAAATTCCACGTCAATTTCTGACAATTTACGGGAGTTTTCGCCGAAGCCTGCAAATTGCCGTAAACTGCCGCTAACCTGAAGTTCCACGACAATCTACAGTGCCGTATATTGACGAAAATCCCACTTTTCATGCAGTGAAGATGTCTGCCTCCATGGCTGCGAGAGACCCGCTCCTATGTTATTATAAATAATCTAATTCTAAGGCAACGAAATATTAAGGTTAAGAGGCTGAGCTCGTAGATGATGATAAATAACATAGTTATGTATAATATATTACATTTCTGACTGTATATCCCTGTAATTATTACACACTGTAGCTTTAATTAAATCCGGTTGGATGTAAACAGACCGGTTGAGTCTGACTTGTGAAGCAGATGAAGCCAGGAAGCGCTAATAAGCTTGGTCACATTCAGGCCTTCTTCTGATGCTCTCAGGTTTTCATCGCAACACTTTGCCATCTGGACAGGAGGGTTTAAACAAACCAGTCGAGATGACTGGGATAGATGGACAAGGATTCCCTGGGAAACTTTGGTTTTAAAGGAAAAGTCCGCTCATATTCAGAATTCAAACTTCTGAAAGTTGTCATGGCAAAAAGTTTTGAGAATGATTCAAATGTTAATATTTACAAAGTCTACTGCTTCAGTTTTTATAACGGCAATTTGCATATCCTCCAGAATGTTATAAAGATTGATTAGCGTAACAGCAATTAATTGCAAAGTCAATAGTTGCCTAGAAAATGAACTTTTTCCCCTAGAACACATTTCAACATCATTGCAGCCCTGCCTTAAAGGAGCAGCTAACATGGTTTCAGTGATTGCTCCATTAACACAGGTGTGGGTGGTGATGAGGACAGGGCTGGAGATCAATCTGTCAGGATGACACTACTGGACACTTTAAAAAGAGGCTGCTGCTTGGCATCATTGTTTCTCTTCTGTCAACCATGTTTATCTCTTAAGTAACACCTGCAGTCATCATTGCACTGCACAAAAATGGCCGAACAGGAAAGAGAATCGCAGCTAGAAAGATTGCATGGTCTGACAGAATATCGGACTCAGTGATCGCGACGAAATATTTACTGATTAACGCAAAATTAATTAAATCACCGCAAACGTGTTAGTTTTACATATAGATAATGATCCTTTGATTATTTTCCTTGCTGACCGGATTTCTCCTTTAAAGTCGTACGGAAGCGGCCGTTCCAACCGTCGCATTTCCGAACTCTCCCGAGTGGTGCCCGACTTTTACACGAGTGAATAAAGTGAATGTGATTGGTCGCTTTTTTAAATCGGGCAGGCTTATTGTGGCGGAAGGTTCGCAAGCAATTTTGGTCGTGGCCGGATTGTTGAAGCCTGTTGCTAACCAGTTAGCATCTTAGCGCTAGCAGGTTCCCAATGGGAAACTCCATTGGGACCAAGTAGCACTAAATTGGTGACTTAGAAACGGCGCTGTCAAGGAACGCTATGGACAGAGGAAACATGCAAGAGGAGGAGAGTTTAGTGTCGGAGGTCGTGGATGAGTCTCCTCCGTCATCCATTTTTTATTTAGAGGAGGAAAGCGGGGGCGAAGATGTTGTGGAAGAGGACGCCAGGGCGGCAGAAGCTTGGTTTGGTGTAGAAGGCTTCCAGCCCGTACATGTTTGAGCCCTTGCCTGCGCAAGCGCTGCCAGTTCTGTTAGCTCTACGCCTGCCGAAGACACAGGACGTCCATCCCCGTGGACACTGGGGACGCAACTCAATGGGAAAGGAAAGGATTCTGATTTCAACCGTTGCGTATATTAGCTGCTACATATGAATCAAGATGCTATGACCGAAAAAATGTGATTGACAGATGACCGTTGATATATGATTGGCTGAATTTAGGTGTTCAGGCTGACGTAGAACTAACTGGCCTGCAGAAGATAACGGAAAAAACAGATTTTAAGACAGGATTTTTTTATAAATGGAAATTTTCAAACTTTTGGGACAATATCGTCAGATAAAGAGTACATTTCTATACGTGTTTAAGCCTAATGATTTGACATTTAAATATGATTTCCCTACGACTTTAATGGCTTAAAAAACCTTTGGCTAGAAATCTGTCATTCAGAAGAAGTGGAAAATAAAACCGGTAGATGTTTAAAAAAAATAAAATAGCCATAAATCTCACTGTAATGATTCAGTGTTAAATAAAACCAGTGACAGAAGGAAGGAGATGGCAGCGTTGCTGTGTTAAACTAAAATGAATATTAGTCCAAACCACATTAAAGCTTAGCCACACTTCCTTATCCCCATGCCCAGCGCTAATCCACGCTAATCCAGAGTTTTACTTTCAATCCCGTATCTGTAAATCTGACCTAAGAGGATTTCTCAGTAATGCAAACCAGCCTCCAATCTCCCCTTTCTTCTTCATGGAGTAATAAGGTTTCAAAGGGACGGTTCTGGCTCCTATTAGGAGGTTTTTAAAGGTCCATTTTCACAAACATCTTTGTTGTTCTTTCAATTCAAACCTAAATATAAAAACTACTCCTAAGGGATAAAAAGCTGATGGATGACATCACCTGAGAGAGAGGCATCATTCAGAGCTTCCATTGGACCGTAGATGCTGAGCAGAACCGTCTGAAACATCAGATTAACCGTTCTGATATGAACAATAATGCAGGATTAGAAGTGAAGGCGCCTCATGTTTGGTAACTTTATTGTGCAGATTTTAGGAAACTTTTACAGGACAGCAGTAAATGTTCACAGCACATCCACATGTTCACAAAGCGCAGAGAAACGGTGAATCAGAAGGAGCAGGAATCAGATCCCAGATACTCTGAGCGGATGCAGCGACTCTAGACTCTTCTAAGGATCATCTTAGGGAAACCATCTGACGCTAAACACAGAGTGCATCACATCTCCAACAATCTGAAGCGTTTCTGAGTTTATCCAGGGTTAAACCAAAAGTCTTAGATCTCAGAATCAATTAATTATCAGTTATTTTTGGGCACATTAAATGAATTTATTTTGGCAACCAACAGTTTCTATGTTTGGAACGCAGCACCTTAAAGCATCTACTACCAATGAACACATAACCATAAACACAACACATGGTGCTGCTTTAGTACAAATAGACTTTGAATCTGTTTTTAGTTTTCATTTTGTGTTGATTGATGCCTTATTAGCTCAAACAAGTTCCCCTTTTTCTCCATTTAAAAAACAACTCTAATATTGGACAATTAGAAGCTGATAAAGAAATTAATATTTGAGCTTTTATCTGATTTGGTAACAGATTTCTAGCGAAGTAACCAAGTCTGAGACTTTTCCTTCATCCAGCTGCTTAACGGGACATTTTAGACTTTTTGAATGTTTTTTATTATCAGCAGGAACCGTTTTTTTTTATTTCCTTTTATATTTTCTGGATCGAGCTGAATGTGGCGTTCTGGTGTCCTGCTGACTAACGTTCCACCAATCGCCTCACAAACTTTCATACTGCTTCATTTTTTTAAAGAAAATCCATACTTTTCAATTAGGCTGACATCTGAAATTTTATGATTATAAACTGAATTTTGTTCCATTATTATTTCACAAACAGAACATTAAAAAATGGAATCTAGAAAGGAAACTTTGAAAAACTTCCTCAATCTTCTTAAAGGATTTGGAGGAAACTTTGCTGTGATTTTCTAATTTTATTTGTTCTAAATTCTCTGTTTTAGATTGACTTTAACAAATTTCCTTCCTTTTTAATTCCATTTTCAGATCATTTCCCAGGGGCTGTGATTAGTCAACATCTTTCAATGTCTTCACTTTGTTTTAAACCAGATCAGTTGCTCCTAGAGGCTAAAGCTAACAGCTAATCCATGTTGAATTAGCTGTTAGCTTTAGCTAAAAACAGCAGATTTCTCTCTATATAATAAACCTGGATGTGAAAAGTGTCAAAGCAGACGACGTTTTAAAACCGCTGCCATGTTTGTTTTAGCTAACAGCATCTGAGCTAGCGGCTTCTTTAGCCAACGCTAGCCGTAACGGCGACGCTACCATGAGAAGCTTGGACATCAGAACGGATGTTAAACTCAGATTTTGATGTATTTTTTAAATCTATTTTTATAGAAAACAAAGACAGAAAACATTTTTTTTTTCAGAAATCTTAATCTTCTGTTTATATCTTCATAATTGATCTTTTTACGAATTTTACTTTGAAATTAAAGATTAGCAACAAGTTCTTTTTTAATTATTATTTGGCCTCTGGAGTTTTATTAAACCTGATTTTCTTGTAACATTTTTTAAAAAAAAGAATAAAAAGTTGTTTTCTTTCTTGTTTGTTTTTTTTATAAACATGGTGAAGAAGTAATATTTGTTTTACTGCTGTCTAAGATGACCTTGTAATAAACGTCCTGTCAACACATGTTTTCTATAGCAGGTACAGATCAGTAATTATTTTAAGGACAAAAAGATATTTGGCAAAAGGAGAGAAATGAGGCTTCTAGGACATTATTTCTGAAACTTCTAACTAAAGGATCTGAACCTTACGGAGTCACATTTAAGGCAAAAATCAGTAGAAATAAAATGGTCAGACAGATTTTCTTCCTGTTGGTTTTGGCACCTCTGACTTCATGGCCATCATTCACAGACTAAAGCAAATAAAAAGCTTATAAATACTTGAGTAACAATAGAAAGAAAGAAAATAAGCAATTAAAGGCAAAATAAAGACAACTTTGTCAGGATTAGTGCAAAACTTAGAAGTAGAAATTAGATCCAGACTTGAAGCAGAAATGCGGAGCCTGTAACATTAGTCAGAAAGCAGCAAAACGTCACGAGCTGCCGACTCCTCGGGGCCCCGCCCATTTCTAACCGCTTCATTAACACCAGTCTAAACAAACAGAAGCAGGAAGTGAGAAAAAACAAACTTTTCTGTTCTGTGTCTTTCATAGCGGCCATTAAATGCATCATTTTAAAGTGCAAAACCTTCATCTGTATCCATCCAGGCGGTGCATTTACTGACCCCTTCCAAACGAACCCCTCTAAGCTGCTGTGGACACGCCGGCTCAGTTCACGACCACCGACACCACTTTTCACCATAACCCAAACACCCCAGAAGATAAAACACCATGAATGTTTGTAACAGATTGGTGGTTCCTAATTATAACTGTGTGACCTAAAGACAGAGTCAAACCCTGCTGGTTTGCATAATGTGAGTTTGGGGGTAAAAACACCATTTGTCACCATTACATATCAATGTGCCACATATGAAGAACAGTTTAGGATAGGGGATTATGTAATGTTCTGGTTCATTTACCATCATATTTAACTGGTTTGATTAAATAAACGGCCCATATAGACAGCTGAAACATTGTGAACTCCTCCTGCACATCCACACGCGTCTGGCAAATCCCTCAGGAAAGCCCAGATTCAGGGACCATGAGCTCCTGTGATGTCAGGCTCGGTCCAAAGCCGGCGGGACGGCGAAGCGGTGGGAGCGAAGGACGGGGGAGTCAGAGCATCTGAAGGGACTTTACTAAAGCTGGGAAATGAAGCAGGCAGGAAGAGGACAGATTTAGAGGATCGGACGAGGCTTTAAGACACGTTTGGATCTGAGCTAAACATCGGGGATCAAACGCAAACCAGGTGTGACGGCGTAACCCAAAGCAGTTCCTGTATCCGTGTGAATGGGACGCTGTGTAATACATTCAGGAACTTCTTATGTAACTCGGGACGTCATCGGAGGCGCCTCCGGAGGTCAAAGAGGGTAAAGCAGACGGTCGGCGTGAAACAGCCTCCCCATGGCTGCCCGCCGCCTTTTCCACCACCGATCAGAGATGAGTGAGGACGACGCACTGCACGTCTTCTCATGCCAGCATCTTCTCCGGGTTCTTAGAGAGGGTCTGCAGAAGGCTTCTCTGGAAATCCTCCTCTGGTAGTTCAGGTAGCAGGAAGTCCAGCAGGACATCAAACATGCAGAAGACCAGATGTCTGCAGAAAAACAGGAAAATGTCATGTCTGTCATTAATTTAGATTTATATATACATATATAGGTTCCATGTGGGATTAAAAACACAGCAAACAATTAAATGATTATTAGCAGGAACCGTTTTTTCCTTCTTATATTTTCTGTATCTTTGCTGAATGTGGAGTTCTGGTTTCCTGCTGACTAACGTTCCACCAATCGCCTCACAACTTTCATAGTGCTTCATTTTTTAAAGACCATCCATACTTTTCAATTAGGCTGACATCTGAACTTTTCCAGTAGTTTTATGATTATAAAGTGATTTTGTTGCATTTTTATTTAAAAAATAGAACATAAAAAAAATGGAATCTAGAAAAGAAACGTTGAAACACTTAAGGGAGAAGTCCGCTCATGTTCTGGATTCAAACCTCTGAAAGTTCTTTAAATGTGAAATGATTCCATCCTGTTCAATAAATGATCAGTGTTTTTAATTCAGAGTAATTTTCATGTGAATGTGCTTTACCGGAGGCATCCATGTTTGTCAAAGAACACTACTGCCACCTACTGGTTAGTGACATTGTCACGGTGCGTGTATCGGCTGTTGATCAAGTCCCAGTGCTGTATCTGGTGTTTGTCACAACGCTATTATCCAAGTCATCTTGAAAACATTCTTCTTCCAAATGTTGGCTACATATTACAGGGTTTTCTCTGGCCAGAAGTTCGATGGCAAATCCTCCCTCTTCAAGTTGGCGATCCAACGACCAACCCGGGTCCGTGGAGGATCAGGAATCAGAAAGGTGGAATAACTCTTTTTTTTTTTTTTTTTTCACTTTTACCCGATGTATTCCAGCCTCCAGCTGCCATGCACGTGGGCATTGTCAGTTTCACTATAGCTCTGGTGAATTTCAATGGTGAAGTCCTCTGGAAATCTTCAATAATTATTTGTTGATTGCAGATGTGTCTAGTAGTTCCCATTGATTTAGCTTGGAAGCGGGGAGAATGGCGCTAGGCTTACCGCACCGTGGACGTCACTGCTGGAAGATGGCAGGAGGGAGGGGCTACTATATTTGGGCAAAAATGGCCGCTCCCAGACTCCCAGAATTTTTGTTTTTATTCTTTTATTCAGTAACGATACATTTTCTTAAATCACCACAAACATAATAGTTTAAAGTATAAATAATGATCCATTGATTATTTCTCGCTGACCGGACCTTTCTATTAATCAGGTTAATCAGGCTTCTTAAACGATTTGGAGGGAACTTTGCTGTTTTCTCATGTTTTTCTAATTTTATTAGTTCTAAGTTCTCTTTTTCAGACTGATTGTTACGATTTTCCTTCCTTTTTAATTGCTGTTTCAGATCATTTTAGGCTTTCGTCTGGAGGGAGGAGCAAAAACGTGTTTCTATTGCCGGACGTTAGAAGCAACAATTTTGTCGAGAGCAGATTTAAAGTGTAATCTGAAATTAATGCAGTTCGTAAAAAAATGATCTGACAAAGTGGAAGTTGAAAACAAACAGAAAAAAACAGCCAAGTTACTCTCAAAACCTTTTTTTTATTATTATTATTATTACATTTTCACTCCCTGTTTGCCTTTTTTCTAATATTAAAACTTGTTCTTTGAATCAATAGTGGAAGAAAATTCATTCCATAAATATTTTCCTCTTTTATCCAATCAGGAATCAGTTTTAATGGATTTATAAATCTGTTCCATTAGGGGATCAACCATCTATCTGCTCATTCTAATTATTCTACAGAAGAGATTATTTAAAACAGTCACAGATGCATGAAGCTTTTTAGAGAAACTTTAAATGAGCTCTGGATGGTCCTAAAAACAAATCAGACATGGGATAATAACAGAAGGAAGCAGAGATTCTATCATTATTCTCTATTTATTCTGCATAAGCATTGCTAATGGGATCTAATTTTATTTTCTAGACCTAAGGCGGCTGTTTTTGATGAAGGGACCTGAATGGAGACAGTAAATGGTGATTAACGGATGCTTTAAAGGAACCAAACTAATCAGGTTCATGTAGCACAGAGTGTCCAGGATGAAGCCAGGTCAGGGAACATCTGGTTTATTTAGACTCCATTAATTCCTCAGAGGTCATCTCAGGACGCTTCTCTCCTCGCTGGAACCTGCAGCCGATAAAATGCCGGCGTCTCCGTTTTAAATTTAACTACAAAAACTGAAGGCTGGAAACACTGAAAGTTCATATTGAGCTAGACCTCCATGAAGGAGGAGAGGAGAGGAGAGGGAGAGGAGAGGAGAGGAGAGGAGAGGAGAGGAGAGGAGAGGAGAGGAGAGGGAGAGGAGAGGAGAGGAGAGGAGAGGGAGAGGAGAGAGAGAGAGGAGAGGAGAGGCCTAATCAGCTTAAATAAAACCTTTTACCTTTGATTTATATTATATTTAATTATATACATAATTCTAAATTATATTATATAATTTATAATTGAAATTTATTCAGATTTGCTATCTTGGAACTATATAATAATAATAATAATAATAATAATAATAATAATTATAATAATAATTATTATTAATTATTAATTAGAATAATAATAATAATAATAATAAAACAATCGACCTCCTAGAGTAGATACTTCATATTTTACTATTTTAAAACCTTAATATTTCTTGCCTATTTTCAGTATAAAAATACAACATTTTATATTTTTAAATGTCTTATTTCTAGATAAAATATTTTATTTAAAAATCGTAAAGGAGGCTGAAAATAAAAAAGCTTTTAAATAGCAAACCAATGTAAATAAATTCTATTTCCTCGGACCCAAAATATACTGAAACAACATAAGTGAGAATACATCAAAATACTGCATTTAATTCAACATATTTACTTATTTATTTGTAGGTTTAATATCTGATTAATCTATTTTTGATAAATAAAGAAATAAATGTTCTTTTTTTCATGGGGCTTTCACATTAATGTATTTCATGGCATATTTTATGCCTTAATTT